>JAJPUD010001504.1:307407-376228 GCA_023553655.1 Myrmecobius fasciatus | reverse complement strand
TTTTTTTTGTTAACTACCCTTTTCAATCTAGAATTTTTCTCTTTCCATGTCTTCTCTGACATTATTCACTTCTAGTTTTCCTGTTACTTCTCTGATGCTTTTTAGTCCCCTTTATTCCTGTTTCTTCATTCCTGTCAGAAGTTGTAGGCTTGGCTAGATTCTTTTTTTAATAGTATTTTATTTTTCCAAATTCATGCAAAGATAGTTTTCAACATTCATCTTGCAAAACCTTGTGTTCCAAATTTTTTCCTTCCCTCTTTCCATCCTCCATCCCCCATCTCCAAGACAGCAAGCAATCCATTATAGATCAAACATGTTACAATTCCTTTAAAAATATTTTCATATTTGTCATGTTGTGATAGAAAAATCAGATCATAAGGGGAAAAATGCCCCCCCAAAAAAACAAGCAAGCAAACAACAAAAAAGTGAAAATACTATGCTTAGCTAGGTTCTTAAAGAAACTCACCATTTAAAAATGATTTGTCAGGGAAAGAGGTAACTATAGGTAAAAGTCAAGAGTTCCATTCTGTATGAGACAAAGGCAGATTTTTGTGCTGGTTTGAGTTTGGGGGGCTTTTGATGCCTAAAGAAACCAGTACTGTTTCCATAAGCCCTTTAGGGAGACAACCTTGTTAGTGCAAAGGCGTCCATTCCATATAGGATCATAGAGCCAAAGCCGAAATGGACCACAGAGGACATCTAATCCTATCCCCTCATGTTATGGTTGAAGAAATTGAGACTTGAGGCTAAATTGACTTATCTAAGGTGACACAGGTAGTATCAGAGACAGGATTTGAACATAAGTTTTCTAGCCATCTTTCTCCTATACTATTTTCTTTTACCTTTTGCCCCTATGGCAGTCTGACCTTGAGCCTGTCCTAGCCTGAAAACTGATCTCATTTACAAGCTCCATCATCATGAACTCAATCCTTTGGGTCATTTCTCTAATAGTTATGAGTCTCAGGAATTTCCTAATTTAGTCTCTCTGGGCCTAAGATGCTCTTCCATTTAAAAGTGTGTTTGACATTTTAAGATTATCATTTTTATGTGCAAGTAAATAAAAACATGGAGCCAAAATCTAGCAAGTAAATGGGGACATAAAGTAGGTTGTGTGTCTTGAAAGCCTGGTATAGTTAGCAGAAACAGCATAAGATTTGAGAGTCAGATCTTGCATTTTTTAGCTGAGCTGTGAAATTTAAGCTAAGATATAAGCTCAATAGGATTTAGAATCAGAAGAGACATGAGAGATCATTTAGTCCAATCCTATTAATTTTTTTTATTAAAGCTTTTTTATTTTTCAAAACATGTGTGGGGGCAGCTAGGTGGCCTAGTGGAGAGAGCACTAGCCCTGAAGTCAGGAGGACCTGAGTTCAAATCTGGTCTCAGACACTTCCTAGCTGTGTGACCCTGGGCAGTCACTTAATTGCCTCATGAAAAAAAAAAAAAAAAGAAACAAACAAACAAAACATATGTGTGCACAATTCTTCAACATTATCCCTTGCAAAACTCTGTGTTTCAATTTTCCCCCCTTCCCCCATGCCCTCCCCTAGATGGCAAGTAGTCCTTTATATGTTAAACATGGTAGAAATATATGTTAAATTCATTATATTCATACATATTCATACAATTATCGTGCTGCACAAGAAAAAAAAAGAGAAGCAAAATAAAATGCAAGCAAACATCAATAGAGAGCATAAAAATGTTATGTTGTGGTCCACACTCATATCTCTCTCTCTCTGGGTGTATATGGCTTTCTTCATCACTGAACAATTGGAACTGGTTTGAAACATCTCATTGCTGAAGAGATCCTTGTCCATCCGAATTGATCATCATATAGTATTGTTGTTGCCATGTATAATGATCTCCTGGTTCTGCTCATTTCACTCAGCATCAGTTCATGCAAGTCTCTCCAGGCCTCTCTGAAATCATCCTGCTGGTCGTTTCTTACAGAACAGTAAAATTCCATCACTTCATATACCATAATTTATTCAGCCATTCTCCAATTGATGGGCATCCATTCAGTTTCCAGTTTCTAGCCACTACAAAAAGGGCTGCCACAAACATTCTTGCACATGTGGGTCCCTTTCCCTCCTCTAAGATCTCTTTGGGATATAGGCCCAATAGAAACACTGCTGGGTCAAAGGGTATGCACAGTTTGATAACTTTTTGAGCATAGCTCCAAACTGATCTCCAGAATCCAATTCTATTACTTTACACATAAGGAGCTGATAGTCAGAGAATGGGATTAAGCATGCAAAAGAACAGCAATTTACAATCTTTTTTTTAATCATATTCCACATACAGCTTCCATTTATTTCCTAATATTTAGAATCAACAAACACTGTGAATCAATAAGCATTTATTAAGTTCCTACTGTGTACCAGGCACTGGGATAAGCTCTATGAGCAATTAAAAAGGGAAATGGCTTTGGAAGTAATGTGTTATCGTATCAGACATGAGATCTTGTGGGAGAAGTCAGATGACCATGTGCCATGTAAGGTATTGTGGGGGAGTCTTATAATCGAACTCCGAGCTGAACTAGATGGATGGCCTTTCCAACTTTATAATTCTATGAATCTGAGGAAGAACCCATGATAGCCCACACTATTTCAATTTATTTTAGAAATAGCTGAGGTGATGATAGAAGAGCAAAATTCATGTACTTTATACTCATTTATTTACTATTCTACGATCTCTTAGTTGTAGCTAGAAGGCATATTGGATAGAAAATAAAACTCAGGATGGGGAAAATATAAATTCAAATCTAGCCTTAGACACTTACTGGTTGTGTGACAAAAACAGTTAAATGGCTCAGTGGAGTCAGGAAGTCAACTTGGAGCCCAGAAGACCTGAGTTCAAATGTGATCTCGGATACTCACTAGCTACCTGACTCTGAGCAAGTCAATTAATCTCTGGTTGACTTAATTTACTGGAGAGGAAAATGGCAAACAACTCTAGTATCTTTGCCAAGAAAATCCCATATCTGGTCACAAAGAGTTGGACGTGACTGAGTGACAAACCAGCAACAATGACAATGACAGTAACAAAGCTGTTTAACTGAGCAATTCACTTATTTACCCAATCTTAGCTTCCTTATAGGTAAAACAGGCATAATAATAGCACTTACTTATTAGGTTGTTATGAATATAAAATGTGATAATACATAAAAATTGCTCTGAAAACCTTACAGTGTTAATTTTTATTTCAACTCTATGAATGGCCCATCTTCCCATCTATAGGTAAGCTCCTTGAAGACAGGGATTGTGTATAAAATTCATTTATCTTTCTTAATTGCTGACTGCTGTCGGTCTGTGTTTGTACATAAACCATGTGCTTAATGCATGTTGGTTAAATGAATGATATTTGAGAATGCTTATTTGGGCAGCTGTTTCAGGATGGATTAGAATTGAATTGAAAGAGACTGGAGGCAGGAATAACAGTGAGAAGCTGCCAACAAAGAAGGAAACATTTTCCCTTTTTAACTTAGTCAGCAGCTCAGTGAATATATTGATTTGTTTTTTTTTAAATATTAATTTCCCTTTAAAAATTTGTGTGAAAGACTAAACAAATTGAACTTTGGATTTATTTACTCAGATGCAGTCCCTGATAATTTCACTCCTTAAATCACCCTGTTTCCACACTGCAGGCCCTTTCAAACATTAATATTAATGTTCCCAGCTCCTGGCTAGGGCTGATGATGGTGGCACTTCAGAATTCAGATGTGAAAATGGAAAGGATCTCGCAGTTTCAGATCGAGTCTTTCTGTTGTCTGGGCCTGGGAAAAGAAATCTAAACCATGCTAAGAGAGCTAAGGGAAATACTCTAGGATTTAATAATATTTCTTATTACATTTTTGAATAATGAGGTTAAGATCCCAACTTGTGTATAATCATGTTTCTAAGCAATTCAGTAGAGTCGAGGATAATACTGGCCTGGAGTTGGGAGGAAAACCTGGGTTCTATTCCCAATTCTACTGCTAACTCAATGTGACTTTGAACAGATCCTTTTCTTTCCATGGGTCTCAAAGTCTTAGTTTCTAAGATGAGAAATTCGGAAGCAACAATCTTAGAGATACTCCCTAGATCTATATTTCTAGGATTTTAAATTATGATGACAATGGTATTTTTACCAACTGAGCCTAAATACTGACTCCAGCTGAGCCAAGTAAGAATCATCACCCAGATTTAATGTTAAGTTTATTTTTCAATCAACAAGCATTTATTAAGTGCCTGATGAGTACCAACTGCTGTGATTACAATGACAAAAATGAAGAATTCTGTTTGTTTCTTTTTTCACTGCCCTTCAGTATGAATTTGTTGAGTTTAGAGACTAAGTTCCTATGCAGTATGAGTGTTGCTCCTGTAGAGCCTCTGAGGAACAACCATGTGTTGAGTAATTGAACACCAACTAAAGTCATTAACCTTTCAATTCCTTGGAAACTCCCTTGTGGATATATCTTATTTGGGTCACAAATACCAGCTCCAAATGCCAGATTTGTAAATGGCACTGAATAGAGGGATGAGTTTGGGGACCATAAATCCACCACCAAAAATAAAACTTAGATGTAGTACCTAACAAGGAAACATAGTTCCCAGTGAGGCATTTCCAGAAGGCTCAGCTCTCTTGACAATTCCAAATTAACAATGAAAATAACACAATTCTAAGAGCCATCCAAGTATTATCTAAAGGGGGTTATCCTCTTGTAAGTCAATAATTGCATCAATTTACATTGTGAGTTAAGGTTTGTAAAGTGCCTTTAACACATTAATTTACACTATAGGATACATGCTATTATTATCCTCATTTTATAGATGAGAAAGATGAGACTTAAGTGACTTGCTTAGAATTTCAGGACTAGTAATTGTCTTAAGGGAGATATGAATCCAAGTTCAATACTCTAATCATTACTCCAAGGTACCTTATTGTCAAGATTGTGATGGAATAATAATGTGCTAAAAGAAATAACAAACTTGATGATCTTAGAAAAACATGGATCTCAATAAAATAACAAAGAGCAAAATGAGTGGAACCAAGAGAATGCTGTAAACTGTAACAACAATATTGTTTTAAGAATGATTTTGAGTGATTAAGTCATTTTGCCTATTATAAATAGTCAAATTTATTATGGAGATCATATGAAGGAAGACACTATCTATATCCAGAGAAAGAATTGATAAAATAGAAGTGTGTATAGAATGATTTCATATATATATAATATACATATATTTATGTTTAATGATAACCATCTCTAGATCAAGGGGCAGGGAAGAAAAAAACAAAAAAGAAATTTACATTATAACTTTATTATATGTCTAAAAGGAATAACAAGTTGTACATAGTAGATTTGCAGTTTCATGTGCAATCATCTTTTTTTTAATACTCTGTTAAGGAAAAACTTGGTTTAGTCCATAAATTTAAAATAAAATAAAAATTTTAAAAGAAAAAAGATTGGTTCCTGGCCTTTGGATACCTAGAACCTCTCTTATTCTAATACTAGAAAAATTTTATTTCATTGCTGTTAGTATAGCATCTATTAATTCATATTACAACCAAGCCTAGTAAATGGCATTGCAAATATGTATTATACACATATGTGTATGTTATATATTAATATAATGCATATAATCAATATCCCTGTGAATATGTATGTTCATGTACACAAACAATGCATTCATAGATTATATACATATATGCATACATATATCATGTATGTTGGTGCATTTATATGTGCATTCATAGATGTTCGTCTAAACATCTATATCTATAATTTATATTGATACTGTTTTAATATCATATTTATTTTCAAATATACCTCTATTCACTCTCGTCCCTCAGTAAGCATTTCTTATAAGAAAAATTTAAGAAATAAAGAAATAAACAATTTTGCAAAATTAAACATTATTTTGAACAATATTTCATACTTATAGCCCCACCTCTCACAGTTGCTTTTAATAGCTGTAGTGGATTTAAAAAAATCATCACATGGTTGTCATCTTCCATTGATCTAAATCTAGTTAGGTGAAGTCTTTAAATGAGAAGCATGTGCCCCAACAGGGCCTGTTCTAGATGCTCATCCAGCTTGTTAGCATCTCCTCTTTTGACCTTGGCACCCCTGGCAGTTTTGGAAAATCCAAATCCTCATCCTGAAGTCTTAAGACTGAGTGACACGAGAGGAGGAAAGGGTTCAAAGTCTACCAAGTCTGAGTGCCTCCCACCCTTATACCAATGAGCTTAGAAGAGATCATTTAAAAATCATCTTTAATTTTTAAATTTCTGAGCATAATGAAATCAGAAGAAATGAATGATTGATGGCCAATAAGTAATAACTTATTATGCATGTAATGTTTTAAGATTTTTTTTGAACCACAGTTGTGATTTTCTTGACATAGAGAGCTCGTGGAGAAATTATTCCTTTTCCTAATGTACTTGGCTTTGTATTGGCTCTGCAATTTATATCTCCTTAAGGAGTTACCTGAGGCATGATGAGGTTAAATGATTTGCTGGGACCCTCTGAAATTTAGTGACTTTTTACAGGTGAAGTCCAAGGAGAGCAATCTGGGCAAGGACTTATTGGAACACTTTATTCCTAGCTGATATTTTTAAGTGATAAGATTTGGGGAGCTGGAAAGAGAGCTTATATACGACTGGCCCACAACATGCCAGATATAGCTTTGTGATCAATATGCTCCATTGATGGGAGACACCTACTACAGATAATGAGATGTTTCAATATTCTGATTTCAACATCCACTTTTCCTCCCAGATTTCCCAGTATTATTTATTCTGCTGCTCTCTCTTGCTTTCCCTTGACCTCCTCCCACTATATGTGGACAGTAGATTCTGAGATGTAGCTTTGATTTTTTTTCCCCTGCAGTTACCCATTGGGACTTTTCCTGACCTCAATTCTGTTTCTATAATGAGGCCATGCTAATTCGTGCTGAGAGCTTATGAGTTTTCTTTATGCATGGGGAGAGGTCACTAAGATGTAGTTAGGGATGGTTCTTTCCTCCTGCAGTTGCTGCTCCTGAGGTCTGATCAATTTACTTTCCTGTTGTCATCAAACAGTTTTCCAGAGAAATGAATGGAAAAATGCATCTGCTTCTGGATAGAAGGAGGAAGGGGAGGGGGCAGGGGACAAGATAGGTAGGGGAAAAAGGTGAGGGTCTCCATGTGATAATGGAGGATGGATGGATCACTGGCACTATTTGGGCTATTCAAACCCCAGTTACTTTGTCACCACGTAGCAGAGGCCAACAATTTGCACGGCATGATTAAAACAGGAAAGCAAATTAAACAGTTATTAAAGAGAAGCAATCAATTGGTACCTTGCAGTAGGCCTTAAGAAGATCTGTCAGTCTTCTTTATTAATTGAAGAAATGCCTTCAGGGAAACCCTTTTAAAACCTGCTTACTTAGTTACACCGAAGGCACAGTCCCTTAACAAGATACTTATTATTATTATTAGTGATAATACAATAATAATAATAGCAAATATTTCTTATAGAATGAGAGGTCTCAAGGGGATATTATTATTATTATCATCATTTTATTATTTTAAAGAATGTATCTCTTTCTGGGTCCTAATTATCATTTTTATGACTATTACATATTCTTTCAATCAGGCAAAAAAGATTTGTTTATTTTAGGTTACCTGTTCCCTTTCCCTCTTCTGTCTTACTTTCCTGAAGCTTAACTGTTTATGAAGGAAGTATGCTGACTGAGAGTTTAGGGGAATAGAGCCACATTTATGTCACCTGCTACCCAGGGTTAGGTGAGTTTGAAATCAGTCACCTATTATGTGCCAAGTGCCATACTAAGTGCTGGATATACAAAAATAAAAATGAAACAGTCCCTGATGTCAGAAAGCTTACGTATCTGGTCCCACATAACATTTATTTGGCCATAGTATCAGTGGAGTCCTGTGTTATAACCAGATATATTGAATAAAACATTCTCAGGCAAGAGAGCATCTAAGCAAGGAAGATTATCACCAGTGATTTCAAGCTATGATGAAGTGTTGAGGAACAACATTGCATCAGAACAGGGATCTCTAATGCCTTTTAATGGATGGATACACAAAAAACACAGAGAGGTCCTTAAGACCACCATGGCAACTGATAGCCACAATGAAAAATTCAGGGAAGAAAATTTCCCTAAAAGGGAAAAAATTTAGGGAAACAAACTAATTATTTTTCCCTCCTAGTTCTACTATATGCCTTGTTTTCTTTCCTTAGTCCTACCTTCTTCTCCCCTATTCTACTGAGCCTTATCTTGTCTCTTAAATAATATCAAAATTAAAGATATCTAGTGAATATTTGGTCCAACTCCTCCAAACTTCTTTTTCCTTAAGGAAATCAGGGCCAGAGAAGTTAAATAACTTGTCCAAATTCACAAGACAGTCAAATAACAAAACTGGGATCGAACTCATGTCCTCTCAATTCTGGCATTTTTTTTTTTTTTACTGCTTACTATACCAGGTCTCCTATACTTTTATACCACACATTAAAGCTTTCTCTGTCTTTTCTCTATCTTTCTGAGAACTATGGTACAACCAGAGGAGGACTATTCTTAGACAACTGTTCAAGTCCTGGCTTAGACACCAGTTATGTAAATATGGACAAGCAATTGACCTTTACTGAAATTCAGTTTTATCATTTATAAAACAGGTATAATCATGCTTGTGCTGCCTAAATAACAGGGTTATTGGGGGGAGGAAATGCTTTGTAAGTCATAAAGTGTATTACTATATAATTATGAACTACCTGTATGATTAAGCTATTTTTTTCTCCCTTTTTCCTTTGTCTTCAAGGGAGATTTACTTTGCCACTTCGTTGCTTTATCTTTTGGCTCTACAATTTATGGAGTGACATATTGAAGAGAACCAATTTAGTACCACTCACTTGCTCAGCCCATATGACTTTTTTCTTCAAGTGCTTTAGAAATGTTACCACCATTATCATCACCAACACCATCATTATCAACATTATTGTCATCACCATCATTCATTATCAGTGGGTCAAGAGGCAGCATAGCATGTGAACATCACCTCAGCCACACACTGGCTCTGACTTTGGGGGAATGGTTTAATCCCTCAGTGCTGAGACCACTTTATATATATGCTTACACATGAAAAGTTCCTTACATTGATGAAATCATAAATGTGGGAGAGGCTGGGAGAAGTCACACAAACACTTTCTCCCCACGGAGGTTGAGTCAGAACAGTTTAGTGATAAAAGGAAAGAAATTAACTCTATGGCATCAAATAAATGACTAGAAAATAATCCAACACAGTAGCTTCCTCCTTCCTTTAAAGTTATGGAGTTGATTTTATAGTGTGAAAGAGTTGCCTAATATATAAAATAATAATAGCACCACTTCATAGGTTAGTTTTCAAGATAAAATGAGATCTATTAAGAGTTTTTAAATCAACTGAGTTTTATTATTAAAAACTCATGAATTTTATTTTTATCCCTATAAACTAAGAACTAATAGAAAATTCAAAGTCCATTTCATGCAAACTTCCCATTTTAAAGATGAAGAAATAAAGACCCAGTAAGATTATGTGATTTGTGCAATGTCATACAGGTGAATTGTCATGTTTAGTCAGTAATCTTCCAACAGTGTTATACTCCCTCCTGTTCAAGGAAAATAGTATAGAAAAGTTGGGATGAGTCATTGGAGATGAACTGGAGACCTCTATTGTTTAATTTTATTTCTAAAGTATGTTTTAAGAGTTCTGAAAAAAAAATTTGCTAGACATGATATTAAGTCATGTTCTTCAAAAGTCTTAGTGTTGTTATACACCCCCTCTGAAGACCTTAGAGATAGGGCACTAGTACCATAAGCAATTATCTCTCCATCCTCTGTGAGAGTAATGTCATTCCTCGAGCCTATTAAATATGTGCATGTATTCCTAGATTATGAGCTGGTTTTACATGTTCTGAATATAATCTCACTTTCATAGTATCTGTTGATTAAACTCTCCTGATTTTTTTTTTTTGGTATGGAATATACATTCTGGGACAGATGGTTGTGAAGGAAAGAAGAAAAAAGAAAGTAACAAGTTTGCTCAAGCAAAAAGGAAAGAAAGATTTTATTAGTATTTTCCCCTTTCTTTTTGATTTAAAGAATGACTGAAAGTATATTAACAGAGAGAATGACAACCTATTTCGGGGATTTGAAATTTTATCAATAGTAATGAGAATGTGTAAAACTAATGAACAAGGAAACAAAAAAAAGGTACTTAATTATTTTAAGTTTTGTGATCTTATTAATGTGGGTGTCCTTCCTGACAATGCAGATAATAATCATGTGTGACCAAACATTTCCTTCACTTTCTACTTATGCGACCTTTATGGACCTCAGTTTCCTTATCTGTAAAAAATGTTCATGTGAATGATTCATTCATTCCATCTGAATGGATCTCATTTATATTTTCCCATAAGTCATTAAACTGAAAGCTCTGTGACCTTCTCTTAAATAGACTCTCTCGGATTTATCTATTACATGACAGCCTGATTGTATAAGATAGTCAATTCAGCAATTAAGCCTCTATTAATTACTGGGGCTACACACACACACACACACACACACACACACACACACACTCTACAATCTCTGTCCTCAGGGAGAAACATGTTCACAGATAAGTAAATATAAAATATTTGTTTGGGATTGGTAAAACTTTATCAATATAGGCAACTCTGAAGTGAAAACTCTCTCTTCCTAATGTGGATGGATGTGTAATTCATTTGTAACTTTTTGTCTTAGATATTGACTGTCTAAACTACTTGTTTGTTTTTGAAGCACATGGTGAAGCTATGTTAGAAAGTCCTAACATGGATTTCCATTGTTAGGAAGATCATCTTGGCAACTATGCTAAATGAGCATGAGTGAGGGAAGAAAATGGAAGGACAGAAATTAAAATGCTATTGAAATCATTCAGGCAAAAATTAATACGAACTTGAATTAGGATGGTGATTGTATGAGTGGAAAGAAGGGGACATATAAAAAAGGTTTTTGAGGTTGAAGATAATAGGAATGCATGTGGAAAATGGACCATCATGTATAGTGTACCGTGAGTAGGTAGATCCATTTGACTGGAGTATTGAGTGAGGAAGAATAATGTGATTTCAGTCTGGAAAAATAAGTAAAGAGATGGATTGTAAAGATTTTTAAATGCTAAACAGAAGAGTCAGTTTTTTGAACAGAGCAATGGTAAGATCCTATCTTTGCTTTAGGAATATCAATTTGACAGCTAGATGGATGGTGGATTGGCAAGAAGGGAAATTGGAAGTAAGGAGACCAATCTGGGGGCTGTTGCCAAGATGATAAGAACTTGAGCTAGGCTGGTGAGCTACTGTGTGAGTGGAGAGAAAGGAAGGGAGCAAAAGGTCCTAAAATGTAGAATTGGCAAGACTTTTCAACTGATTGGATGTGGGAAATAAGGAAAGGGAAGAGTCAAGGATGATTCCAGGGTAGCAACCATGTCTAGAAGGGAATTTGGGAAGGGGGTTGGATACAGGAAGAAAGAGAATGAACTCTTTTCTGGATATTCAGAGCTTGAGATACCTATGAACCATCTGAGGAGAGATGTCTGTCTAGGAAGTAGAAGGTAATTCAAAACTGGTGTCCAGAAAAAACATGAGAGATATATGTAGTAATAAGATTTAACTGATATTGATTGTATGGAAGAGGAGAAGACTTAGCCTGAAGAAAATCAGATGTTTCAATCTCTATTTTCATTAGTATTTCAAATATTTAAAAGCATACAGAATATCTGATTCTTTATTAACAGTTACAATTACTAAGGAAGTGGGAATCAAAGAGTATCACCGTATTGCTGTGGAAATTGCAAAGTAGAATGAAACATTTGTCTCTCTGCCCTATTTAAGGGAGAGAACATCACACTGGCATTGATACACCCTTCGCTACCTTCATTGGCATTCTGTGCTGAAGACATAAGTTTGTGAGATGGAGGATTTCAAGAACATTTTTGGGGTGTGAGCTAGAGAAATTGATCCAGATGGCAAAGCTCCTTGATAGCCAACAATTCATTCTCTCTCCTTCTCATGCCAGATGAGAACAAGAAGGCATCTAGGATGTCCCTCACTAAAGACCATAGCTGGTACTGAAATATGTCACAGCTCATTTGTATTCATGGGAACCCTCAACACCCACCTCTATTCTATCCACGGAAAGAAAAAAAAATTAATGTATTCCAGCAAATGCCCACAATGCAGATCATTATCATGTGAATGACAGCAGGGAGAGACTTGAAGAAAGGAGGGTAGAGGCAAGAGACCTTGGAATTAAGCTTCTTCTAGCTGGCTTCTTCCCCTGACAGGTAAGTTTGAGAGGCAGTCATGGCATAAGGGATTGAAAGCTAACTTTGGAGCTAGCAAGATCTGGCTTTAACTACTGCCTTTGCCACATAATGGCCCTGTGACTCTTAGGAAGTCATTGAAATAACAGTTTCAGAGAAGGTGACAACATGCATTGATAAACACGGTTTTGTTTTGTTTTGTTTTTTTCCCCCAGGGAGAACCCTTATATCAATAAAATCCTTTTGATTGCTTTAAGTCATGAATGAAACTGCATTTTAGGAAGCTGCACTTTTTCCTTATAATCACAAACCTTTTTAAAATCTCAATCCCTTTATCTTTAATTCAGTCTACTTTTTTACTCAATTTCTGTCCTCCCATACTGAGAAAGGTACTTTGACACAATCTTAATCATCATTCCATGTTCTGAAGTTCAACTGGGCAGACTAATTAATTCCAAAAAAAGGCATTTCAGACAGCAAAGGAAGAACCTTCCTCTTCTGCCATCCCTTCCCCATTAGCCTGGAACATGGCATAGAACATTAGCATAATGCCAAGTTCAGAGGTGGTTGGTGCAGGGGTCCCAGCAAACAACTGTGATTGCTTAAGGGAAGGGAGACGCCTCAGGGTTAATTGCCAACATCTATGCTTACATACACAGGGAGAGAAACATGCCTCACTGGTCTCATAAATACACAGAAATCAAATTACCCAGCTAACAGGCCGGATGTAATTTCTTTTTTACTCTTCATAGTTTCGGCTCCAAGATGGAAGGGTTAAATATAGTTTGGTTAACTGGGGCCAAAGGGGCTGCTGCTGATAAGAGCGTCTGCTTCACCTTTAACTTTTCACTGTTTATTTCATTTTTTTTTCTGTTTATAATTTTGGCAAATTAGTCATTTCCTTAGGGGGAAAATGAATAGAGACATAGAGCTGTTGATCTCCATGTTATTTATTTGAGACGATCTCAGAGTACTTTATTTTTAACTTTGCAAAAATTATCATATACTTATTGTGAAAAGACTGAATGTATTCACATTAGTTATAGACAGTTTTCTGCATAAGGGATTCTAAACCTCCTCCATGGATAGACTTGAGGACATCTGGGAACTTGGATGGAAAACAAATTGCTTCTTTATTTCAGCACAGTTTGTTTCCTTTGTAATCATATACATATATAAGTGTAAAGATATATGTGTATTTACATTTTAATTTTGTGTAAACATATGTGTATTTACATTTTAATTTTGTGCATTTAAAAATATTATTCTGATAAAGGATTCATAAGCTTAATAAGACAGCCAAAATGGACCATGATAGAAAAAATTCTGTCTAAAACATCTACATAGCCAAAATTTGTCTTTCTCACATTTTACAATCCCACTATAGATAGACACACCAAAGAGAGTAGATCTGGCCATGGAGAAATGATCTGTAAAGAAAGAAGAACTGTTTATCTGATACCAAAATCTGGCTAAGCACGCCAATATTTAGTAACATCAGAAAGGAATTGGGGAATTGAAGTTAGAAATTTCTTGTAAAATTTCTTTATTAAAAGTTTTAAATCAAGACTATAGCTAAAAGAAGAATTTGGATGGAGAATAGTTATTATCCCCCTTTCCTAGAAACGTAATGAAGATCATGAAAGGAAGTTTGATTAAAAAAAATAAAACAAACCTAGACAAAGAGATAAAAGCCTATCATTTGGAAAAGTAAGATACCTTCTATTTTCATGGTATCTATAGGGCAGCTAGGTTGGGTAATGAATAGAGATCTGAACCTGGATGTCAGAAAACTAGTATTCAATCTGATCTTAGATACTTACTAGCTATGAAATCCACTTCACCTCTGTTTGCCTCAATTTCCTAATTTGTTAAATGGAGAAAATAATAGCTTCAAATATTTACTAGCTGTGTGATCCTGTGTAACTTAATTTCTATTTTCCTCTGTGTCCTTATCTATAAAATGAGCATAATAATAGTATCTATATCCAAGGGTTATTGTGAGGATCAAATGAGATATAAAGCAGTTAGCAGAGTACTTGGTGCATTGTAAATGCTATTTAAATATTTGTTATTAGTAATAATTATCTAAATCCTTTAGGAAATATCTTTTTATAAATGAAAGAAATGAGGAATAGTGACTTGTTTTTTCTTTTTTTTTTTTAATACTTGCCATGTTACCTGGAACATAGTATTTTATTGAATAATGCCAAGAGGCATTAATTTGTTGAAGTAGAAAGAGCATCAGTCTTAAAACCCAGAGTCTAGAGTTCTAGTCTTCACTTTGCCATTATTGTATAGTTATGCGATCTTAGACAAGTCAGCATATTTTCATGCATAAATTATGGGATTTAACTGCATGATGAGTAAGGACTTTTATGTTGCCAGGGACTAAGGATTTAGGAGGACTAGGTAAGGACTTAAGTGGTGTGATTTCAAGAGTACTTAGAAACAAATCTTCACCCATTCCTTTCTCACCTGTAGTGAAGCAAGAATTTTAAACTTTGTAGAAAAAGTCTGTCCTAGAAAGAGCTTAATCTTATATTTTATCTGCACTAGGGAAAAAATGGTTATCAAGTTCATACTCAGGGTGGAAGATTTTAGGGATGTAAAGAGGAGAGTAGAAAGAATAATGGACATGACATTGGAGGATCTGAATTCAGATCTTAATTCCTTCACTTCCAATCTGTGTGATTTTGGATAAGTCACTTCAATGCCTTTAACTATAGATGGGGGAATTAGACTAAATAAACTCCAAGATCCCTTCCAGCTCTAAATTTATAATCTCACAGTCCTAAATTACATCTGTGCTTAATGGCACAGATGCATGCAGAAGCCTACTTAAACAGCCAGAAGCCTACTTAATTCAATAAACATTAATCAATTATCTACTATGTGAAAGACATCAATTATATTATTAATAATAAGCCTGATGGTTTCTTTTGTAAATTTGTAGTGATTTGTTTATAATATCATCTATATAAATTTCATAGCAACTTTTAAGTGGGATTTTTATAATCATCCCCATTGTGAAGCTGGAAAAACTGAATTAGCCAGCTTTCCTAGTCTCACAAAGCAAATCAGTGATAAATATGGAAAGAGAGGTCTGGCTCCTTCCCCTCTCCTCCACTTGATGGACTCCAGTTCTCCTCATTATATCTCTTCTCATAACTACCTATCATTTTAAACCAATCACTTAACTTCACTAGGACTTGATTTTTCATTTTTGCCAAATGAAACAACTGGATTCTTGTGTTTCAGGATTTTTAGCACAATGCCTAGCCCAGAGTAATCGTTCCATTTATGTTTATTTAGTGGCTATGTCTAATCTTAAGCTCCTAGACAATTCTAAAATTCCATAATTCTACCCCTCCACAAGACAGGCCTTCCATAAATTTTCCATTATTTTTTTCCCCTCTGATCAGATGAGCAGAACTATCAAATATGTAATAAATAGAAATCCTTTTACCTTTCACACATTTTCAAAATTTCCCCTGCTGCTTCAGCTAATTAATTATCAATGTGATTTGTGTTTAGACAAAAGGGTTTGTCTCCTTCACAGCCCATCTGCTTCTCCATAACCTTGCTGTGAAGTCATTGAAAAGAGGAGTTTGTGATAAAGCAATCATCTCCATAGCAACTGACTGCTATGTCACAAACACAGGACTGTGACCTCACTGCAGGAAGAAGGTGATAAATCTGGGTTCTATTATGGAGAAGATAAGGGTTCTTAGAGAAACATGAGAGTTCAATATTTTAAGAATTAGGGGATAGGGAAATCAGTCCATTCAGAGAAACAGAACTAGAGCAGTTTTCTTGGTCAGCATCCAGGGCGATGAAATGTATATTTTATAGTATGAAGAACAATTTTAAAGTACCACTTTCTTATACATGCAGATATAATTTTCCCATAAATATAATTCTGGACCCAGTTGGGCTGTGTATCTCATACACAAAATACTGACCTTTCTCTTATAAACTCATCAGTATATGCTATTGACAAGCAATTTAGCATACTCTCTTATATTATAGTTGTCTCATGAACGAATACATTGTGGGCTGCAGTGTCTGTATATACTCACAGTAACAGTTTTTTTCATGTCACACACACATGCACACATATTACTTGACTTGTAATTCAATCACATGGAGCTGAAATTTCAGCTTCTTCTTTTTCCTCAAACAAAATAGATGAGCACCTTCTCTACATTTTATAGTCTTAGAGTTATCCAAGGCTCCAAGAAATTGCAAGACTTGAAGAGTGACTAAGATCAATATGTGTCAAGGGAAGGACCTGATTCCAAAAACACTCCTGGACTCCTGGAAGACAATGCATGCATTGCATAACAGATTTATTGTTATTGCATAATAATAACACTTATTCATTGAATTAGAGAATTTCTAATAACTAGGGGGATCCTAGAGAGCTTACATCCCCAACGCCCGCTGCCATACATGCACACACTTCATTTTTTAGTCCAATCCAATAAGCAGTTACTATGTGTAAGTTACTATACTTGTCATTAGGGATATAAAATAGCTTTTGCTGTCATGGATCTTTCCTTCTATTAAAAGGAAAAGAACATGAAAAGTTAAGTATATGCACAATCATTTGTTAAGGGAGATAACATTAAAGAGGGCATTGGAAAAGGCTTCCCCATGAGGAGACACTCCAATGAAAATGAGGATCCTAAGAGACAGACTTGGGGAGGTAAAATTGCTGACATGAACCTCCAGGCATAGGGTAGGGAGGTGGGGGAATGTCATTAAATATTATGTAAAGAAATGGAGGTAGGAAATGGAATGAATGAGCAAATACTTAAGGGAACTGAGGCTCAGAGAGATTAAATGATATCCTGAAATCATGCAATGAGCTTTGTGATTAATTACATACAGTTTAAACTGTCTGTGCTTTCCACTTGAAAGTGACTTTCAACCTTCTCTTGTGTTAAAAAACCAAAAAGACAGTAGCTATCTAAGCTGGTCTCAGTGAGGCCTTTTTGGTTTCTTAACACAAGAGAAGGGTTGAAAGCTGTTATCATTTCTTCTAAATAAGCCTGGGACCTCTTGGACAGCTGTAGCTATGGTTAATATGGTGGTTTTATAGCTTTTGCTTCTAGCTTTTATGGATGGGTTAAAATTCAACTAAAAATGGCAAGTTTGTGTAAACAATTGGCTCAAAGCAAAATGGCCCAGATCATAGTACAGATGTACTTCTGGCCAGAGATGACACATTCAGTTGTGATAGTTACTAAGCACAAGAAACAAGTCTCTCTTATACTGAGTGGATCCATTTATATAAGATTCTGTATTCTGAAAGGGAATTATGCCTTATAACCAAAATATATCTCTGAAAAAAATATCTAAACTTACTGAGTCTAAAAGAGAAGGCAATTTCTGAAATTGATCCACAGAAAAAGAACAGAAAAAACTGTTACCATAAGTCCTGATCGGGTTGTTGCTTCTTTCCTTGGATGACTGGTCAACCAGTTATTCAACTACATGACATAGTCTTAAATATTGCTAGCTCCATTCTATTTTTCATCTGAAAGCTTTGCATTTCTCCAACAATCAGACACTTCTGGAAACTATATCTGCAAAGTCATAGATTCTTAGACTTGTAAGGGACTTTGAGGGCCATCTAATCCCTGAGACTCTCTTCCAAACATCTCTTATAAGTGGTCATCCACATAAAGACCTTCAGATATAAGGAAATTACTACATCCAAAGATAACTCCTCCTAGAAATATTGTAGAAGGGTTTTCTTTATAGAGACAAGGTAAAATAGATGACCTCCAAGGTCATTTATTCTAATTTTTTATGATTCTGGATAGCTCTAATAGATAGGAAGGTTTTCCTTCTAAAGAATAAAATAGACCTCTTTATGACTTCCATCCATTGGTTCTCATTCTACCCTCTGGGGATAGCAAAACAATCAGAATTCTTTCCCCATAAAACAGCCTTTTAAATAAGTAGAGAAAATATCACAGTTTCTCCTCCAACCATAAGACTGTTTCCTTCCCTTACACCCCCGCAGTTCTCATCTCCAGCCTCCTCATTCCCATTTACAACAAAAGATCTTGATATATATATCTTTTTAGTTTCTTTTGCCATTTTATTACCCCTTTCTACAAAGGCTTTAACTTGTCCATGCCTTTCCCAAAATGTGATTCTCATAACTGAACATAGGAATTTAGATGTGTTTGGATTAATACAACTGGGCTATAATCATCTACTTTCTGGACATTATAGTTCTAATTAATTTAGTCTAAAATTGAATTAAGTTTTTTTTTATTTCCATGTCATCCTTTTAATTCATATTGAACATGCTTACTGTATGAGGCATTGTGATAAAATGAAATAGAAATAGCACAAATACTTTCTTTACCTATATATGTTTATAATGTAATGCATAATGAAGGAGGACCAACACACATGGAGAATACAAAAGAAAAAGACAACAATAACCTGAAACATACAGTGAAATGTAATTCACATTGCAGCTTTTCATGGTCATATAAGTAAGTGGCAGAGGCTGGAAGTGAATAGAAAAATGGAAGCCAGGATGGGCTAATCAAAGAAACCTTTAGGTAGCAGGTGAATTTTAAGAATATTATTAGAGGGTAAAAATGTGTTTCAGGAAAGAGATTCTCAAATGATAATGACACATTGAAAGGTTTAAAATAAGAAATGGGCAGAGCATTTGCAGAAAAGGAAAACTTATATTCCTTCCCCATCCTCATTTTTTAATATAGATGTCTTGAACATAAGTGATTATATGGAATGATTTATATTCCTTGTCCTGAATATACTGAATCTTGTGCTAAATATAGGAATATTTCACATAATCTTATTATTGATTTCATGAAAACTTGCTAGGTGAAACAATATTAGGAAAGACAGCTAATTCCTAGGCAAAGAAATAAGCTGAGTAGTTGTTACTGGGACATGGAATGCAAAGTGCGGTAGATTTTTCTGGATGTGATATCATCCAAATACATTCCATTAAAGTTATGGACCATGGTTGCCATTAATGATAACATTGTGCAGAGATGGTGGTTGGGCCAGTAGGATGTAATGCATTATTATATTTAACTGACTGATACTTGAAGATGCAGAAAATCTTCAGCCTTCAAACTGATTTTGTTAAATGGTTGCTTAGTCCTCTACAATAATAACAACAACAACTCACATTTATAAAGCACATTTTTAAAAGAGTGTTCACAAAAGAAAAAAAAAAGCCCTGAGAAATGCATAGTACAAAAACTACTCTCATTTTACAGAAAAGTGAATTTTAAGTTACTTGCTCGTGATCTCACAAATGGCAACTTTCAGAGACAAAATTCAAACCCAAATCTCTTAACTTCAAATACAAGGATGAATTAAGTATAGCATACTTACTCTGAGGGACTGAAAACAATTCATGGATTTTATAGTATAATTGCCCACTAGAAATGGGCAAACCGAGGCCCACAGGCCATCCAGCTCACCACCTGTTTTTTGTATGACCAAGAGCTAAGAATGTTTTTTACATTTTAAAATAACGTTGTAAACTTTATTGTACTTCATTTGCATTTTAAAGTTACTTCACTGCAAAATTTTACAACTTTATTTAAAAACATTTAAATATATTCTTAGCTCATGGATCCTACAAAAACAGATGGTAAGCCAGATTTGACCTGTAAAGAATAATTTACTGACCCCTGATTTATATAGCCAATATTTAGAATTTGTTGTATATAATTTTGGTTTATTGATTTATATGTATGTATGTATGTATAGTTAACTAATAGCAGTAATATTTTACTATACTTTTTTGGTATATGAATTATTAAATTACTGCACTGTATAAAGCACACTCTTATACAAGCACGTTTACATGGTTTAAATTCAAATCAATTCAACAAACATTCAGTACCATGGTCATGGTACCCCACTAGGTATTGGGGATAAAAAGATGAGACTGTGACTGTTCCTGCCCTCAAGAAGCAAATAATTGTTGTCACTGTCTTCTTCTAATAATAATATTAACATTAGCAGCATTTATATAATGATTTAAGTTTGATAAAACTCCTCATCTCTTTTGTTCTCTGCAATAGCACTTTAATGCTAAAGATATTTTTCTCATTTCTGGTTAAAACTTATAGTATTTACCTGACTTGCCTATAGCTATCCTTCATAAATACCAGAGGTAGATTTTAAATTCATATATCTCTTGATTCCTATCTACATGAAAAATCAGATTGAATCAGTTACCTGTGATGAAACTAGAGGAGCAGAATAGAATTGATTTAAAGCATGGATTTTATATTTGATGTAGTTTAGAGAGTATTCAAGATTCCTCAGGAAGAGAATATTCCAATGTAAATGAAGTTGGTTTTTATTAGCAATTTTTGAGCAAGGCAAGTCTATATATTTCAGAAGGTTGGTTGTAACAATTGTACTCATACACATATGAAATGATTGGGGTCTATATATACTTTATTGGTTATAGAAATGGATATTGGTTACAGAGATGGATAAAAATGACCACATCCATGAGGTGAGAAAACAAATTTACAAAACTTTTAAATGATTATTTAAGAGAGTAAGGATTAATAAGGGAAGAGAAAATTGTCAGTAATAAGATGATCAATCTACTATAGAACACTATGCTGGTTCTGGGTCATTTGCACAGATGTTGTGTCTCCTCTAATTGGAATGAGCTCATTCCTCTCAATTTCACAATCTGAAAATACTATAATTCTGAGATTCTGTGAATGATAATGGAAGATCTGAGGCCAAAAGTACCCTTTTTAGTGTTGATCAGGGGAAAAAAAAGAAAACCAAAATCTAACTGAATTAAATGAACTTTTCTTTTAACTTATTCCTTTCTTATTTCATTCTGAGGCCAAATTTCTAAATTGTGAATCTGACCAATCTGACTTGTTTTCCTTTTCACCCATTACCTGACTCTGTATAATTACACTACTTTGTTCTCTTTCCTTTGTCATTTGATCTTTTCTTATAATTACATTTCAAAAAATAAAAAAAAAAATAAAGTTCAGGGGAAAAAATAACAAGATGTCCACCTTGTCATACAATTTATGCAACTGTGCAATTCTAAATCCAACTCTGAAAGGAAGGGAGAGAGGTAAATTTCCAAATTTTTCTTTGGAACCAACATTGGTCATTATAGTTCTATAATGCTGTTTTATTTTGCTTTTTTATCCATTTACATTATTATAAACATTATATATATTTATCTCCTGGTTCTACTTAATTCATTCAATGAATCAGTCCCTAAAAATCTTCATGTTTTTTCCAAAATCTTCATTTTTGTCATTTCTATGGTACAATAACATTCTTTTATATTCAAATGTCACAATTTGTGTCATCATTTCTCAAATAATGGGAACTTTTTTGTTTCCTCCTATTTGCTACTATAATGTGTTGCAGTTGGCTATTTTGATATATGATGAGTTTTCTTCTTTTCTTCCTATTTTAGATCTCCTTTTGGGTATATGTATAGTGATAGGTTCTCTTGTCCAAAGAATACAGCACATTTTACCCACTCTACCCCTTTTGAAAGCAAAATTCCGAATTGCTTTTCAGAATAGTCAGAACAATTCATGGTACTTTCAAAAGTATATTAGTGTATCTGTCTTCCTGTAGCCTAGGAGGTATGTTTTATAAAGCTTGATTAAGTATGGGAAAACATTTTTTACATTCAAAGGTTCTGATAAAGGCCTTATTTCTAAAATATGTGGAGAATTGACTCAAATATATAAGAATTCAAGCCATTCTCCAATTGATAAATGGTCAAAAGCTATGAACAGACAATTTTCAGAGGATGAAATTAAAACTATTTGTAGTCATATGAAAAGTTGCTCCAAATCACTATTGATCAGAGAAATGCAAATGAAGACAACTCTGAGATATCACCACACACCTGTCAGATTGGCTAAGATGACAGGAAAAGATAATGACGAATGTTGGAGGGGATGTGGAAAACTGGGACACTGATACATTGTTGGTGGAACTGTAAACGGATCCAACCATTCTGGAGAGCAATTTGGGACTATGTTCAAAAAGTTATCAAACTGAGCATACCATTTGACCCAGCAGTGTTTCTATTGGGCTTATATCCCAAAGAGATCTTAAAGGAAGGAAAGGGCCCCACATGTGCAAGAATGTTTGTGGCAGCCCTTTTTGTAGTGGCTAGAAACTGGAAACTGAATGGATGCCCAACAATTGGAGAATGGATGAATAAATTACGGCATGTGAATATTAGGGAATATTATTGTTCTGTAAGAAACAATCAGCAGGATGATTTCAGAGAGGCCTGGAGAGACTTGCATGAACTGATGCTGAATGAAATGAGCAGAACGAGGAGATCATTATACACAGCAACAGCAATACTATAGGATGATCAATTCTGAAGGACATGGCTCTCTGCAACAATGATGTGATTCAAACCAGTTCCTATTGTTCAGTGATGAGTTCAGAGAGAGGCCTGAGGGAACTAAGTGTGGACCACAACAACATTTTAACGCTTTCTGTGAATATTTCCATGCATTTTGTTTTCCTTCTTAGGTTGTTTTTTTTTTCTCTTTCTAGATCTGATTTTTCTTGTGCAGCAAGATAACTATAGATATGTATACATATATTGAATTTGTCACACGATTTAACATATTCAACATGTATTAGACTACCTGTCATCTAGGGGTAGGGGTGGAGGAAAGGAGGGGAAAAGCTTGGAACAAAAAAAAAAAGTTTTGCAAAGGTCAATGTAGAAAAATCACTTATATGTTCTGTAAATAAAAAGCTTTAATTAACAAAAGAGAGAGAGACAGAGAGAGAGAGACAATCTAATGCCAAATTTAGGAACTGTTACAAAGAATAGTTAGGGAGGAAAAACATTCCCTTACATCTAGCATTCTTCATTAAGGTTAGGAATACAGAATTTGTAAATCCATTTTTATGGTATAAGAAATTGTTTGATAAGTCAGTGACTGCATACTAATAATCACAGTCATAACCATCCTATTCCTGGTTTACATTTCAACAAAAATTATGAAACAAAGAGAAGGCATTCTAAGAACATGAGAAAGTAACTTGTAAGCCAGTTATCTTTCTTACTCCTATATAATATTTCATTTCAGTACCTGGAAATGTGTTAATAGTATTTACTATCACAAGCATTGCATTACCATATATGTTCCATTTCCCCCCATTCATTTAATTCCTCTCCTCACCTCAGACAGAAAATGAAGTTTGCACTGTATCATCCATATACGTTCTCCCTCCAAAACCCTTTGAAATTGTAAACTAAAGTTCCAACAGAGACTCCTAAGAGTATTCCATAACATCAATTTTGTAATTGGAGAACACAATTCAACTAGAAATCAGGAATCAAAACCATTCTTGGGTGAATGAGTATGGGCAGGAGGTAATGGGTCATGTACTTCTTTGGCAGTCTTCTTAGAATAAAATTTTAAATGCATAAAATATATGAGATTATAAGAAATCAAATTATATTGAAATATCTTCATACAAAAATATACATTTTTAAATTCCATGAACCTTAGATTAAGAAATTCTGTTCTAGGTTGAAATATGGAAGTAAAGTTTTAAATGTTCCCCTTTTCTAAAAAAAAATGTTCTTTGGGGACATTTTTCAGATAGAGTATAATGGGTTTTGTCAATGAAAGAGAAGGCTGAAGATTAATTCAGTCACAGCAAGATTGTCAGCTACCCTTCCTTTACATTCACCAAAAGGTTCTTCTCCACCATTTTTCTAATCTCTGTTTTCACATGATTGTCCTTGGCTGTCATCACGGAAGCTGACTGGCAGTGAATTTGGTATTAGGTTTGGCCAAAAATCAAAATAGATAATAGATGATATGGTTATATCAGAGTAATTCCAAAGTAATTCCAGAGTTAATTCCAAACATAGTAGAGCTGTGAACTTGAATCAAAACAGTGTCCTTCAGTGCCCAGGACAATGCTAAAAGGACTTAACCCCCTTTTACATTCTTATTACTTTGCAAATCTGCAAGAACTCTCTTTATTTCTTTTTTTTTAAATGTTAGCTAGCATATATATATATATATGAATGAATATATATATATATATTCCATTTTATTTCATCATTCATGTTATTTTATTCTAAGTTGTGATTTTTTTAAATAAGATTAATATCTGAAGGAAAGGGCAAAATAAGATTGATATTCCATAGAACTTAGTTACTGATTGTTACACAATTTTAGGTAAGGAATCTTTTTTTTTTTTTTTAGTAACTTCAGATTAAAAGAAAATTCCACAAGTGAATAAAAGGATGTTAGTAGACCAGATCCTAGATGTCCACGATTTCCATACCTCCATCTCTACACCTTAAGACATAAAGAACAGCAAAGGCCTAAAGGAATTGCAGTACATACTCTCTGGAATTTCTTTTTAATGTCACAATATAATTTAGTACTTTGATAAGAAAGTAAAAATACTATGCTATAATACCTTTGCTGCAACTTAAGAATCAGAGATATGATGTCTGGGCTAGAATCTCCAACTTGTAGAAAGCAATCCGGCTTCTGGGGCCTTTTCTTACTAAATATTTCCTGAGGGGAGAGCAGTTGTATATATTGTTCTGTTGACAGTATCCTTGATTCCTTGAAAGAGAAGACCTGACCCAAAAGCTCTGTCACCTAATCTCTTCCACCTATTCCCCTCTAGGAAACCTTTTGGTTATAGAGAATTCTCAAAAAGCAATTTTTTAAGCTCTTGTACAAGGCAAGGGCCATAGACTGTATGTAAATATCCATAATACGAGTGAATGTGACAAACAAAAAAGGCAAGACTCAGAAAAGGAGATGGATGGGAGGGAAGCTGGGAACAGGGAAGAACTTTTTCCAAAGTAGGAGCATCTGTCCTTGAAGGAAGGGAAGGGTATCAGTAGATCTAAGATTTGGAAGCGCTGTTTAACTTTTCTGTGCTGCAGGTTCCTCATTTATAAAATGAGAAAGAACATACTAAGTGCCTCTAAAGATATTTCTGTTTCTAAATCTCTGATCTGCATAAAAGTATCAAAATGGATAAGAATTCTATAAGATCAGGCAATAACAAGTATTATAATAAGGATAGAATCATAAAAAGGTTCAGCTCACTGAAGTCATCTTCCCCTCCTCAAATTTCTTTTATTTCTTTAAGCCTCCCTTTTGTCTTTTTCACATATTCATGTTCATCATAATTATTTATATGTAATTCTTATCCCATGTCATGGGAATGTTCTTTTTTTTTATCACTGTGTGAGGTATTGAGGTACAATAGAAAGAACATTGTATTTTGAAACCATTGTAACCTTTTGTTTCACAGGCTTTCTGTTTTCTCTTTAATAAAATATTCTAAATCTTTGTTATAAATTTATGATTTATTTTCCTCAATTCCTTTCATGGAGTAGGTAGTATAAAAGTGTTTATTGAATTGAATTCAATGGAAATGTAATCTAGCCACAATGTTGTCTAATGGTATGGGTCCCAAAGACCCTACTAGAATGGTATTATAATATATAGCAGCCCATTGATTATAGACAGTGTGTAGTTCTGAATAGAGAACTCGAATTGGAGTCAAAAAGACCTTAGTTCAAATTTGACATTAAATAGTTACTAGCTGTGTGACTTTGGGCAAGTCACTTAACCTGTTTTCTTCAATTTCCTCACCTGTAAAATAGGTAAATAATAGCACCTCTCAGTTGTTGTGAGGAGCAAATGAAATATTTTTAAAATGCCTAGTGTCTGGCACGTAGTGCTATTTTAATGTTGGCTATGATGATGATGATGATGATGGCTAATGTATGATCCTATGATTGCTGAGTTGAGATTTCTTGTCCTCTGAGTTATTTCTAAGATATAGTAAATTGGACCATTATTTAGGGCTGAGATCCTGAACATTGGTTCAGGAAGTCAACTATTGGAGGAAGAGTTAGGTTAGGAACAGAGATAAAGCCAACTGATTCTAAAAGAAGGAGGAGGAGGAAGAGGAGAAGAAGGAGAAGATTCCTATGCATGAATTAGGGGATAAATTTCCCCACCATTATGAAAGCTAAATACCTGAAACTTCTTTATATGCCTAGTTCTCTGTCTCTATTTTTCCATTTGGGAAATTTATTCATATATCTGCCATTTGTCCTTTTCTTTCTACTCACTTGGTCATCAACATAATTCAGTCCCCCATCACCACTTGCTTGGAAAATTGTAATAGCATCCTAATTTGCCTCTCGGACTCCAGTTTAGCCTCTCCATTCCATCTTCCACTATAATCCTTTGACTGTGGTTTAACCATGGTAGTCCACTATTAAAAAGCAAAAATAATAAACTCCTAAGCTCTTCCTTTAAAGCATTTTATGATATGGCTCCAGCCAACTTTCCAGTTTAACTTCATCTTGAACCATTTTCTACACTAAGATCACTAAGCCTTTCATGTATTTAGTATTATATCTTCCACGTCAGTAACCAGCTGTTTTCATGCCTGGAATGCATTGCTTTCTCATTTCTGCTTTTCAGATTCTTATCATACTTAAAGGGTCAGCTTAGTTGCCCCTTCCTCCATGTCACCTTTCTTGATCTCTCCAGCTATTAATGCTTTCACTCCTCAAATATTTCTAAAGTGTTTGTTTCATCTCTTCTTTGTCAACTTTCCCATTGATTCCTTCATATATTCAATCAATCCTCAACTTTCTCAGGGGTTATATTCCTAGAAAATGGGTGAAAAATAAAAAAGTAAATGCTGATATATTGAACCTATGGAAAATGGGGGGTTAAGTACCTGCAACAATCAAAAACTTTACTCTTTTGCTAAAGATTGTTGAAAATACATTTTTCTTCATACAAGTCTTTATAACAAGACATTAATTCTGATTATATGTACTTTGCTGGAGAGAGAGGACTAGTGGCAGTTATATCAGAAAAAGGTTCAAAATGAAAAGGTGCAACCAGCCATCTCTAATATCACTTTCCACTCTGTGGTTGAACTATTCCCCATTTGCACCCCCCCATGAAAAGTATACATCTTGGGGTGAAACACTGGCTCCCATTTGAAGCTCAGAACTCTTGGGAGGCTGAATGCTTGCTCTAGGTAAGAAGGAAGTGCAAATGTTGAGGATTACCTATACTTACATACACATCCTTCCAAAAGAAAGTAAGCTCCTTAAATGATGGCACTCTTTCATTTTTTTTTTTACCTACAGTATCTTTCATAGATGAGATATTTAAAAATATTTGCTGACTTAAATTTAAGACTGCTCTTGTTGTTCATTTTATGTAATATAATTTCTACTCTCAAATCTATAAAAACATCAAGGGAGAATATATAGAGTCAGTTCTGTGTGTCCTACATCTTTGTACTATGGCTTAGGATAAGCCTCAAAAACTTACTTAATCACCCATTTGGAGTCTTAAAATGTGGGGTTTTTTAAAATCATGTGGGATTATAGCATGATATCTAAAGGAGAAGGAGCAATAGGTTAGTTTTAGCCATTGAGTCATTCAATCAGAATTGTCATGTGAAAGGGAATTAATTAGATTTTGGATCATGTGAGTAAGAAATGGACTAAGGTGTGGTACTTACATTTTCTTTGTAGTTTTTTGGGGGTAATTTCTGAATGATAATTTGATAAACTTTCTCACTAAAAATGAAAACTCTCTTGGAAATAAGATTCCTCAAAATGACTTGTGTGGTTGCTAATCTTTTCTCTAGGATATCTTGCATATAACCCCACTCATCACACTGTTAAATGTTATTGGTCTACAAAGTTTAACCATCATTGAAACCTTAGAAGAAAAATACACTTTATACTATCTGTTTTACTTTTTCTTTGTCAAGTTTGAAGGAAGAGGGAGAATTACCAATATATGATGCTATTGTCACTGATGTTCTTGGATTTCACAAATTGCTCATACAGTTTTTGAAAGCAATGAAAAATTGAAGGGTATTTTGAGAATCCTTAAAAAAATTTTCTTAGGTGAAGTTGTGTACAAGGGACGAGGATAAAAGAAGATTGCCAGATTAGGTCAAAAGACATAATTTTAGCCTCATTTCAATCATTTATTAGCTGTGTAACCATGTCACTTAAGCTCTCTGAATCTCAACTTTGTCATTTCATCCTTCCACAGCCGTTTATACGATCTTACTCAAGTCTCTTATGCTCCCTGAGTCTCAATTTCCTCATCTTTAAAATTAGGTCTTCTATATTTCCTTCCAGCTCCAGATCTAAGATAAATTTGATTCTATTATTTTATATACATTAAAAAATAGTCTTGCACTACCTACCACAGAGGGCTATTGAGAGGAATGTTTTGAGAAGGCTAAAATGGTATAAAAATAATACAAGTAGAACTTGTGAATAGAGAAAGGATGAGACTATAGAAAGTTGGAAGGAGGGTAGTGGGGAAGCATTACCATACCTGGGGACTTTCCAAGTTCCTCAAATGGGCAGGCTGTCAAGTACCTGGCTCTGCTGCCCAAGTGTGCCCCCTCTGTGAATATCCAGCTGTGTTTTCCTCTCCACTGGCAGAGTGAGGGATCTGGGTTTCTAGGGACTCCTGTGTGGCCCAAGACTGTCCTCCAGATGTCTGTCTCTGTCCTCTACAACATAAATAATGCAGAGACAAACATGAAAACAATCACCTCCCTTTGTCCTCCTTGACACTTTCCTGGATAGCACTGTGATACACTTCAGAGAAAGGATTATCAGCTCCAACCAGCAGAGCCAGAAGCCTGTTAGCACACTATGCCGTACAGTGTCATTCGCCATGTCTGCTCCTCCCCTTCATTTTTCCTTTTCCTTTTGCTTTCTCAAGCTTTTCAGATGGGCTTGGTAATCACAATCCTGTGACCCAGGTGCTATATCTCCCACTGAAAGCCCCTGGAATCTCTGAAAACAGACCAACCCCTTCTTTGTTGAATAGGCTAGCTGGAAAATGAAATCTTTTCTCCTTAGTCCATAGCTTGTAGAACTAAGTTTATACAGCTGCTGATTCCAGGTAAAATATGGGGACCTTCAAATGATACTCAGGCAGGTGAGCTGAAATGGATTATTCTGATAATAATAGCAAAAAAAAAAAAAGAATAGAATCTCCTGTTCCCATGATAACACTGTACTCATAGTTAAATAAATGGGGGTAGGGAGAAGGGTGCCATCAAGGGGACTGTGAATATTATAGGTAAGTCAAATCAAGTCAACAAACTTTTTTTAAGCTTTTGATCTGTGTCAGGCACTGTACTAAGATAGTAGGATTAAATACATGTAAACATAAAGACAGTTTAAGAATAATAACAGCTACTCTGAAACTTTATAGATCACACACTAGACTCAAATTGCCTTATTTGATTAGGACATTCAGCCCATGGAAGCCGATTTTGCAATTACTTTTATTTTCTATTTTGCCAATAAAGAAACTGAGGCTTAAAGAGTATCTATGATTGGGCCCATCATACAGTTCATATGTTAGATTGTCTATTCTCAAACTCAGTTATGAAAAATCAAGTGCTTTTTCATCCCAAACTACAGCTACCTCCCACAAGGCAATCATAAAGATATCTAGATTGAAATTTTCTTTAAATAGTTATTTAGGTACATTTTATAAGAAATATGTGTAGACCTGTTTTTCTATGTAAAAGATGATGTCTGCTTTTTTTTTTCTTTGAAATATACCATGGAGAAAAACTAGTGTGATGTATGGCAGGCACCCAAAAAAGCTTTTAATATTACTAGAGTATCTGTTGGGATAAATAAATAAATAAATAAAGCCTTTTTAATTTATTAAAAAGTAAATATGAAATATTCTACCAAAAGCACTACTGCCTCCTCCTTGCCTTTCATGGATGGAGGTCAAATGAAGGGGAAGTTGAATGGATGAGTAAAAGTATCAAGTAGCTGACTAATCAGAGAATTCTTGGGCTTTTCAAAACATTACAAATTCTAATTCGATTACTGCTAATTAGGGCCAAGGTTTGCTATTGAATCTTACATTGTTTTTATTTTTGATTCCAGAATGGAGAGGATGAGAGAGAGAAACACACACATACAGAAACAGACAGAGAGAAAAAAAGAAATAAATTAAAAGATGGATAATTTTTAGGTATTTCTACCACTTGTTCAAAAAAAAATTATCGGTCAATATTTTGATCCAAAAAAAAATTCAACAAAATACTTTTCCAATAATTAAATTTATCATAAGAAATCAAGAGAAAAGCAAGGCTTGCAATCATTTAATTTTCATCTGTTTGAATTCAAATGGCTGTCTATGTTCATCTTTGTACTTTTCTGGTATTTGGGTCTAAGGCATGATAATTCTCTGAGGTTCTTCAATAAGTCTCATCTGCAGGTGATCCAATCATTAAGTGTGTTGTAACAGGCAGCTATATATTGAAAGACCATCCATCTTTGGACTGCCAGGACCACATTTATAGAAGTTCCTTTTTATTAAATTTAACAAGAGTTATCTGAAGCTATTTCCTTTAGCCAAATATAATATTTCATTGGCATATTAAACTATAAAAGTCTGGTCTGAGTAGTATGGATGTTCACACTTTAACCATCCTTTACTACACAGCTACTTTCCTACTAATGCTCCCCCCATACTAGAATTTGCCCATGGGAGAAGGAGCTATGTATGAAGGGTGAAGGAAGTCAGTGATTTTTACAGTTTCCCACTTCATAATAGCTTCTGTGGAGACAAAAGAGAAATCAATTTCTGACTCTGAATAGTAGGAACTCTTTCTCCTTTTCCTACTATCTCATTCTCTCTCTTCTTTAGTTAAAGCCCAAGGGACAGGATTGACACTCTGGCTTTGTTTTGGGTCTGTTTCAAAGGCACCCTATTCCTAAGGGAATGTGTAGAAAGAGTTTTCTGAAAAGCACCTTATAATCGTAGTCTTTAGTGGGAATAGTCAGGGCCCAAGAAAGAGGGACCCTGCAGGGTTTAATTTTCAGAATGAGCCTGGCATTGACTTGACATTGATAGATGCAAATAGGGATAATTTCTGGCCATGCAGATACCACCTGGCTTGAAGCAGCTTTGATCAAGTTCCAAGTATGAAGCAGAAATTTCTGTCTGAACTAACTGGTAAGACAAAGACATACACAGAAATACAATATGATTTCTCCAGAGAGGGTCTATGCTACTTTCTGAAGAATAAAAGGCATATATGTACATATGTATATATGTATACATATATATATACTTATTTATATATATATATATATATATCACATGTGTATGTGTGTGTATGGAAATTTGTGTACATGGTGGGGCAGAGTTTGGTCTTTCGCTAATGTCACAGGAGAGGGGGAATAAGACTGGAGCATCTTTACCATTTTGATTCCTCTTCTCTCTTCTTCCTGAGATCAATTTAACTAGGCAATAAATACCTAATTTATATAGAACATTGTGCTAGAAGCTAGGTAAGGTAGGGAAATAAATGAAACTATCTTTGTTCTCAAGGAGCTTGTAATCCAAATGAAGAAGATTATATACACTAATAACTACAATGAAATAGGAATGTATTAGATATTATAAGGTTATGAGAGATCTAGAAGATGGGGAAGGTTATTGTTGGTGGATAATTCAGAGAGGGCCCTAGATTTGGAGTAAAAAGAAACTGGATTCAACCCTTGGCTTTGCCAATTACTTGCTGTGTGATCTTGGCTAAATTACTTAATTTCTCTGGGTCTGGTTTCTTTCTACCTCTAAAAATGAGATTAAATAAAATGACCTCTTAGGTCCCTTCAGCTTTGAATCTATGAATCCAAGACCTCATATAGGAGCTGGTATTTGAATTGGATTTTGAAAGAAGGGAACTTTTCAAAAGACAAAAATGGTAAAGGAATGAGAAAAATTCATATATAGAGAGCACATCAGAGAAAAAGGCATAGTACCATATTAACACTCTAGGAGAGACTAAAGTTACTCTCTAGATTCAGGTGTCAAATACTAAACATTCTTCCTACTCAACTCAATGATATTTTCATGACAAACAGTGCTTTTAAGGGTGATTAGTACATGGACTTACAACAATGGCATAAAACTCAAGTAGACAGTCACTAAAACATTTATAAGGATCCCTGTGGGCTGCACATTGACTTAAAAAAACATATATTAACATTATCTACATATATCTATATATTAATTTATTTGGTTAAACATTTCCCAATTACATTTTATTTGATTCTGGCTGCACTTGGGAACATGGAGCCAGGTGGCTGCATTTTGACAGTTTGGGATTAGCATACTGTCCAATGAGCATAAAGAATCTCAGAGATGTATGAGAGATGGCTCCCATTAGTCTATATATACTGTTTTGTTGTGGTGGTTGTTGTGTTATTGCTCAGTCATTTTCAGAGTGTCCAAATCTTTGTGATTCCATTTAGGGTCTTCCTGGCAAAGATACTGGAGTGGTTTGCCATTTTTTTTCTCAGCTATTTTACAGATGAGGAAACTAAGGCAAACAGGGTTAAGTAATTTGTACAATATCACATAGTTAGGAAGTGTCTGTGGCTACATTTGAATTGAGGCCCTATATTCTATCTACTGTATCACCTAGCTGCCCCATACAATAAGTGCTTAATCAGTGCTAAATTGTTGAGGCATTTTGATTGGTCATTTTAAGTAGAAGTGAATGGTTTGAAAATTGGAAGTTTGATTGCATAATTAAAAGAAATTCCAGCTCTTCTTTGTGAGTTACTTGGAGCAGCCACTTGAAATCAGAATATGCTTTGGCTATTGAATTTTTAAATTTTGTTTGAAAATTTTAGTCTGCTATTGATCTTCAGAAAAGGAGGCAGCAGAAAGTTGACTTGCTCAGCTTTGTGAATAAATAAGAAAAGGACCAAGATGTTGCTTTAAAGATACTGTTCTGCTTAGGCAAAACAAAAAACACTGAAGAAGTAGACACTATAAGGCAGCTTTGATCCTGTTCTAGTATCTTGGAAAAGGCAAGTGTGAGAAGGAACAGAAAGAAGGAAATAATCATGTGTTAAATAATTACTATGTGCATGACACTATGCCAAAATTTTACAAAAATTATCTCATTTGGTCCTCATTTGGTAGGCTCTATTATTACCCCAAATTTCTGGAGGAGGAAATTTATACAGAGAGCTAGTCCAAGATTACACAGTTCATAAGTATCTGGGGTCATATTTGAACTCAGGCCTTCATGACTTCAGGCCCAGGGTTCTATGCACTGCACACCTAGCTGCCAATGAAAGCAATGGTTAACTTCATCAGAGGAACAACTGAGTATTAAAATAAGTGTGATTTTGCCCTTTACATCTTTGTGCAAACCTTTTTTAACCTGCCATGCTCTCTGTTTGTGAAGAAAAAGCAAAAAAATGACAGTAGCTCCCGAACCTGTGGGAATATGCACGTGTGCAGAAACACACACACATGCATGAATATATACAAAATAGATGTGTTCTGTGTTCAGTTTCCATGACAAATTTCCTGAAAAACCATAAATAAATTGCAGTGTTAATATCAGGACCATAGCAGGTCTGTGTGGGATGATTGTACATTTAGATAGAAAATGACTGGCATCTTTCATAATGAAGGATGGTCTAGGTAGGATACAGGGCTCTGTATGCTGCTTCTGGCTGTCAGTCTACATCTGTGTGCCAGCAGGCATAGGTAAGCTAGCTTATAGGTACCTGCGGCTCCCTCTCTATGAGTCTTTGCCCAGCTTACATAATAAAATAGATACTCAAAGCACCAGTAAGCCATGAGATATACCTAAGAACAAGCTGATATTACTGTGCTCCTTGATCTGTTCTGCAGAATTCAAAAGGGAGCTATCTGTTCAGATAACAAAAAAGGGTGAGATAATTACCAAGATATTTTTTTGGCCTCCCTGACAAAGGTATCCATGCTCATACTCTCCAATTCAGTTCCTAGGCAGGTGATTCTGATCTGAGAGAGAGGGACAGAGCTGAATCTGGTTAAGTGTTTTGGGATTGTGTTAGTCTCCATTCAGTGTACTTCATAAAAGGGCACAGATTTTCCTGAGTATGATTAGAGAAACCAGCAGTGAACTGACTGATCCTCTTAGGGATATTCCTGAAACCTTAAGAGTGATTTAAAATTATCTAGTCCTTTAGATCAAGTCCAATTTAGGATTTAATTTCTGTAAGATCTTCAGGACTAGACTAGAACACTCCTATAGTATCACTGCATCCCAGGATTCTTGATGGAGTAGAAAGTTGGGTCTGGAGTCAGAGTATCTGGCACTGCCACTCACTACTGACACAATGGGGGCCAAGTCACAAAACTTATTTTCTCCAAACTTATTTCCAATTCTAAATCTATGATTCCCAAAATATAAGTAATGTGAAAGCTCAATCTTGGTATCCTCTGGACATTGCAAAGAGCCTTACATGTAGACAGTGATGAATAAATCCTTATTTAATTAAGGGCTAGTGATTAATAAATTTTAATTGAATAGGACAGCTAGGTACTGTAGTGGATAGAGCAATGAGCCTAGAGTCAAAAATACTCATCTTCCTTATTTCAAATCTGGCTTCAGACATTTGCTAACTGTATGACCCTCTGCAAATCACTTACTCCTATTTGTCTCATTCTCCTCATCTGTAAAATGACCTGGAAAAGGAAATGGTAAACCATTCCAGTATCTTTGACAAGAAAATGGGGTCAAGGAGAGCCGGACATAATTGAAAAACAACTCAAAAAGTTGAATTGAATGGAGGTGAGCAATAACATGTTGATCCATAGATTGTTCTTGATACACTGTACCTAAGTGGTTCCTATAACCCCACAACTCTATTCAGAACACTGAGTTGAGTTGCTTTGGTTGGTCATTAATTAATATCTCCAGTTTCTGGGTCTTTTCAGGACCCATGGCAATGAAAGAATGATTTATACCCACTCTAAGCAGTTTTACTCAGTCTCATTTTCTATGTCTCATGTGTTGGAATGTCCATCACTTTCCCTGGATCTTTACAGTTGAATAGTTTGCTATTCTAAATGAACAGTGCACAATAGTGACTTGACAACTCATAACTCCCAGGAGGCCCAGAAATGGTCCAGTGATTTTTATTTTGAACAAAAGCTAAGATGAAGCTTGCTGAACTGTTTGATGTATTCTTCTTGGGAGCCCAGCATGGTTCTGGGCATTGTGGTAATACAGGAGAGTATATGTTTAGATTGGGTGGTCAAGGAATGGTCCACACTACCCTGGAAAACATCCACTTCAAGTATTGGTTAGAAAGAACTGAGAAACTACTGAAAGGTAAGAATGGTTCAGGAACACGTCAACTTTGTTCTGCAATGACTCTGGGCCTCCAGGATCAAACTGGACCTCTGCCAGATCTTGTCTCTGAAGTCCTGTTCTCACACTGGCAGGCATTCCCAGCCTAGAATTTGAAGGTATGCTTTAGAGATGCACTGTTTGTTTTGTTCTACAAGTGTCTCAATCTGTGGTACCCTTAGTCCTAGGCTTCCTTGGGGGCTATAAGCACATTTTGATATCTTGTGGAGGATGACACAGTATTCAAGAAATACATATTTAGAATACCATTTGTTTCCAAGTTTCTTTCTCCCCTTTACAACTTTTCTTCAGATCTATTTTAATTCATATCCTGATAGAGTATGATTTAGTGAATAGGACAATAGACAACATCTAGAAGACTGGTTCAAAATTATGCTTCATTCTGGGGCAGCTAGGTGGCACAGTGGTTAGAGCACCAGCCCTGAAGTCAGGAGGACCTGAGTTCAAATCTGGTCTCAGACACTTCCTAGCTGTGTGACCCTGGGCAAGTCACTTAACCCCAATTGCCTCAGCAAAAAGCAAAAAAAAAAAAAAAAAAATTATGCTTCATTCACTTAGATAATGCGCAGTCCTAGGTACATACCTTAGTTTTCATGTGCCTCAGTTTCTTTATCTGTAAAATGGGATGGGTTAGACTTAATGGTCTCTAAATTCTCTTCCACTTACAAATCAATGATGATATTATTTCTTGGACTTGACCATAGAGATTTTCCTCAAAGGAACACATAATTGTCCTGAAAAGTTCAACAAAGTTTAAACTCCCTTTTTTACTGATTGCTAATTCCTGATTCCCCCTTGCCTCTCACCAATGCCTCCCTGTCATTCCTCTATTAGGCTCTGTTGCTCTATTCCTGTTCTGGTGGTCAGCAAATATTACCTAGAAAGCTGTATCCCATAATTAAGAAACACTGTAGTCTCCATACATGGGGATGTTAGAGCAGTTTCTAAAACTCCAAGTCTCCCTTTACTATTGAGCATTATTTATTTGGATTGAAAATTTCATTCTTTGTGTATTAAAAACAAATAAACTTACTACAATTAAAAAAACATATTTACATGAATACATATGTATAAGTTATATCAGATTGCTTGTCATCTTGGAAAAAGAGGATGGTAGAAAGGCAAGGAGAGGGGAAAATGGATCTCAGAATTTTGTAAAAAATGTATGTTGAAAATTATATTTACATTTAATTGTTAAAAAATAAAGTACTATTTTTAAAAAAAAGAAAATTCTATTCTTGTATATGGAGAGAGAATAAGAAGAATTTGGCTGTAATTGTCCAAGATTGAGACAGAAGAAGAATGAGGTTGATATTGATCAAAGAGCCCAAAGGAGTTCGAGTTAGTGACAATAAATACAAAGAATCCTAGTCTGGACTTGGAACATGGTATACTCAACATCAATCATTCCTTATGTGTTGTTTTATACCATATAGGAGATCTGGCATGGCATGTACCAAGGATACAGATGAACAGCCACCTGTGAATAACCTTTTATTTCCCCCCAGATAACTAAAGGATGTAAAAAACCAGATACACTAATGCAGTAGGAGCTACTTCAGCCCAGGTAGCTTTCTTCCTATGCTCTCTTTATATGTTTTCTGCTTCTCCCAGATGAAGGCAGATCTCAATGCATCCTATATTTCTTCTCTAATCTCATCCTAATTCTCCTGAAAACTTTGGTTAGTCACAGCTCCTGATGGAATAGTTTATCTTACCATCTCACCAACAATTACTATCTCAACCAATAGTTTATATTACCTTCTCACTCCATCTGTTTCCCTCCCTACTCAAGTAGCAAATATTCTTGAACATTATGTAATGTCTGCCTTTTTTTCTTTTATCTCCTTCAGAATTACTTTACCCTATTAACTGATAATATGAAATTTCTTTGATATCCAAACCTTTCTTTATGTTTACATAGTTGCCCTTTGACTTTTAGTCATCATCATCTACCATTTGAATTATTGCAGTTCCCTTCTAACAGGTCTCCTTATTTGCCAAACCCTTCAATAAATGTTAGATCAAATTTCTTCTCAAAATCTTCATTAGATCCCCATTACTTACAGGATAAAAGCTTTAAACTTTTCATTCTAAAATTAAAGTCCCTTTTATGGTTTGGCCCTAACCTACCTTCTGAACTATTCTGAAAAGTGAACTCTCCTGGAGAGAGAAGAGACTATTCAATACTCCCACAAAAGTGCCAAATCCATTCTTACCTCCAAACTTTTCATCCTATACCCCTCTCCTGAAGTGTTCTCCCTCTTAATCTCCATCTGTTGATCACCCATACAATTCCTGCTTCTCACCTGTAAAATGAGGAGGATTGATTTGATGATCTCTAAGGTTCCATCTACCTTTGAATCTATGTTACTATGGTCTTTAAGTCTGAGTTGAAGTCTCCACCTCTAATTGTTCCTTCATCTTAGAGGGTTCTTTCCTATCTTTAATCCATAGTGATCTTTCACTCCTCTGATATTATACATTAAACTACAGCCTTTTTTGTCTTTTGTTCTTTTCTTTTTAGCTCTCTCTCTTTCTGTGTGTGTGTGTGTGTGTGTGTGTGTGTGTGTTCTATATTTGACTAAATTTTTTAAGGATCTCTCTTGCAGGAACTGGAGCTTAAGTCTAATTCTTTCTATTCCCTAAAGCGCTCAGCAAAGTACTTTGAACATAGTAGGAATTCAATAAATATTTGTTGAATAAATGCATCTCAGGTGAATTATTGAAAATGCAGCTTATGTACAAATCTTCCTTTCAAGTTCATTGACAGAACCTACTCCTTTACTTGATTTGTTATGTCTCAGACACTCTTTATTGACAATACCTAATCTGCCTATTCATAGCTTTGTTGACATTTTATCTTCCACAGTGGCAGAAAGGCTCTCTGAAACCAAATACTTAGCTTATATCCTTCCTTAGGAAGGGTTTAGAGAGAGTCTAAGATAATAAGGCAGGCTTGGTGTGCCAGCTCAAGACTTGGGATTCTTCCTTTAGAAAATTGTCATTAATTGTATTGCCCTTCTCCTGTAATTTATAGTACACAGTGCATACTTAAAGTTGATTTATTATTACCTATGCTAAGAAAACACCCATTACATCTACCCTTCTCAATGCATGCAATCAAACTTTACTAATCAATAAGGACAGTCTATACAAATAGCTTCTCTAAGAAAAAAACAAAACAAAACAAAACAAAAAACTTCAACCTGATTCTTAGAAGTACTGGTCTTCCAGTAAAGGTTCCCTGTCTACCCAGTAGGGGGTTATGTATCTCTCTCCAAGGTGGTCTCCATCAATCAGCACTGCCCTCAAACAAATGTGGGATGTTGAGTCTCATGCTGAGTCTCAAGTGTCAAAATGCAGCAATCTGTCTTAGTTGTAAACCAAGAGTATGCTAATGGCAAAGGACTCCAGTGGATTTCTTATAGTTCTATCTATGAGTATTCCTAATTTATTTCCCACCTGATTTAATTGGTAGGTCATTACATGAGATAACATTATTGTTGATAACTTTTTTCCACTGATGTTTTGTCCAACAAGGGGATTCACACACACACTTTGAAGTAATTTATGAACGTATACATATCATTTGCTAGATCATATCATATAAGTGCTTATCTTATTGTTGCAAAATATTCTATAGTAAAACAACAATTCATTTTTTTAAATTTTATTTTATTTGAAAAACATATGTATGGGTAATTCTTCAACATTAACCCTTACATAGCTTTCTGTTACAAATTTTTCCCCCCAATTCCCCACCCCTCCCCTAGAAGGCAGGATATCCACTACATGTTAATTATGTTAAAACACTTGACAAATCGAATATATGTATACATATTTCCACACTTATCATTGTTGTGCAAGAAAAATCGTGTCTACATGTAAGACATATCAGATAAAGGAAACACAATGTAAGCAAACATCAATCGAGAGTATGAGAATGTTATATTGTGGTCCACATTTCACATCCCTCTCTCTGGGTGTATATGACTTCCTTCAGTGAACAATTGGAAGTGGTTTGAAACATTTCATTGTTGAAGAGAGTCATGTCCATTAGAACTGATCCTCATATAGTATTGTTGTTGCTGTGAATAATGATCTCCTGTATCTGCTCATTTCACTCAGCATCAGTTCATGCAAGTCTCTCCAGGCCTCTCTGAATCGTCCTGCTGGTTGTTTCTCACAGAACAATAATATTCCATAATATTCATATACCATAATTTATTCAGCCATTCTCCAATTGAAGGGCATCTATTCAGTTTCCAGTTTCTAGCCACTACCAAAAGGGCTGCCACAAACATTCTTGTACATGTGGGGCCCTTTTCTTCCTTTATGATTTCTTTGGGATATAAGCCCAATAGAAATGCTGCTGGGTCAAAGGGTATGCACAGTTGGATAACTTTTTGAGCATAGCTCCAAATGTAAAACAACAATTCAGTAACAAAATAGATTGAAACAAAATGGAGTCAATTTTGCTAAATGGACAGAATTTGTCCCCTCTATCTTATTAAGGAAATAAAATTCATTTTCATTCCAAGACCCACCCTCTTTTCTCCCATTTTTCCCCATATTATTGTAGATTTAGAGAAGATATGGGTGACTGCACCAGGATCAGAGAACTAGTAGGAGTCTGACATAAGACTTTAAGTCATATCTTCCTCCCAGTCCTATGATCTCAGAAATATGCTATGCTGCCTCAATTCACCCCCAGGCCGGTCTTCAAGACTGCAAAGAAACTAGTTTGATGTTATTGATGTGAAATTATATTAGAAAAAGACTTATGGCTAATATTCAATTTTATTTTTAAGAGAAAAGTAATGAGTTGAATGATTTCCATAAATCAGCAATTCCATAAATATTTGGTCTGAATTGAATTGAATTCAAATGAATCAAGTTAAGTAAATATTTCTGATTTCTCATATTACTGTATTTAGTAACCTGAGTCCAGACCCAGGCTCATTGAGAAGACAATATTCTTTTTAACAAATAAATTTGGCATTGGATTAATTTAAAATATATTGTTCTAGGTTGTCTAGGGATAAATAATATAGCTGAGAACAAAGAAAAATGTTACATGAAGCAGTCTTGATTACATAAAGTTACAAATTTAGTATTTTTGTAGGAATTCTTCAGAGATAGTAGCATTCCATGACCAATAGCCATAAGTATCACCTGATGGCTATTGTTAATAAGAACATTATTATTTTAGGGAAAAGCTAGGGGATCATTAAAAGCCATGCACACTTTTCCAAAGGCAATCTATATCACTCTCTTTCCCCTGTCTAACTCTGGGCTCGATTCATTATATATTTTCAGTGTCTATTCAGTATATATACATTGATGGACATATTATCTTTCATTGGTTGATGGAGTGACATGACAGAAAGCCCAGCTCATTGTATTAATCTCTATGGAGTAAGCTACCATACTTAACACATATAAACAAATTTATTGGTACAAGAAATTACACAAATTATCGCCCTTAAAATGGTTCATTCCTATCTCAAAGAATAAATTTTGCTTTAAAGAGATAGAATGCCTGTTCTTGGGATGGAATGGGCTGCAAGGAATTAACTATGAATCAGGGTGAAGAATCTAGTTCCCCAAATTCTTCTCAATTAGTTCTTCAAAATATGCCTTTTCTTTGAAATGAATTCCCAAGATATTCAAACAGACCTATATGCAATTGTATTATACTTAGATTTCATGGTAGAGTGAAAAGAGAAGTAGGAATCAGAAAACCAGGAGATTTAGTCCACTTACTACACTGTCACCACAATGACCCTGACTACAGTCTTGACCTTGAATAAATCTTCTCTGACCTCAGTTTCTTCATCTATAAAAATAGCTCATAATTAAAGATTCACTACCTTCACAAGGTTAATGTGAAGGACAAATGACATTGCTTGGTGAAAGCACTCAGAACCTGGTAAGTAATCTACATATGTAAGAGATTAATAGATCCCAAACAAAATGTAAATTATTTGCAGGTAGCACGTGTTTCTACTTATCACCATTAGTATTCATAGTAGAAATAACTCAGATTTGTTCAGCACCTGAAGATATTCTGAGCACTTTTCTACCAATGCTCCTATTAGGTAGGTAATCAAAGTATTGTTATTACCCCTTTATAGATGTGGAATCTAAAACTAAGAACAGTTATGTAACTTGCCCAACATCATAAAATTCACCAGGGGTCAAGGCAGATATTGAACCTGTTTCTCTCAACTCTAAATATAGCTTCTTTCTGCTTATTATATTGCTGAATACAAGCTTCTTTTATCTACTACTCTACCTACTACCTGGCTTCCTTTCAGTGCTAAATCTTACCTTCTATAGGACAAAACTTATTAAATTGTGGGTCACAACCCTATATGGGTTGCATAACTGAATGTGGGGTTTGAAAAATTATGATTTATTATCAGTAAATGTTGCATTTGTATTCGTATTATACACACACACATAAATACTTGGAATCCCATAAAACTTTCTCTAGCCAAAAGAGGTGGGGAGTGGAAAAACTTTAAGAAGCCCTAGTATAGAAAGTCTTCCCCAATGTTTCTTAATTCCAATGACTTTCCTCTATTTAGCTTATTTATGTTTTGCTTTGTGTGTGTATAGTTGTGTCCTACATTAGATTGTATCTTCCTTGAGAATAGGGACAGTCTTTGCCTCTTTTTGTATTTCTAGCACTTAGCACAGTGTCTGGAATGTAACAGGCACTTAATATATTTTTTGGATAAATTAATGAATGATAAAAATATTACACTAGAAACTTCCAAAACTAGAGAAAGCTGTGGAAATACACAAATATTAGGGTAGGTAGGTTGTACAGTGGATAGAGTGCCAGGCATGGAATTATTAGGAAGAATTGAGTTCAAATTTGACCTCAGACATTTACTAGCTGTGTGAATCTGGGCCATCATTTAACTTCATTTGCCTTAGTTACTTCTTCTCTAAAATGAGCTAGAAAAGGAAATGGAAAACCACTACAGTATCTTTGCCAAGGAAACCCCAAATTGAGTCATGAGAAGTCAGACTTCACTAAAAGCACTTAACAACAACTCATAAAGAAAAGACAAATGCAAAAAAATCTATTAATATGCAATAAATCCTTTTAAAAACAATTTACTTTCAATTTTGGAAATAGAAAACACATAAATTAAAATTAACAATTATATATAAGAATTTCAGATTTAGAGCTAAGAGAGGCCTCAGAGATCAGTTTAAACACTCCCCTCATTTGACAGGTGAACAAAAAGACCCAGTAGGAATAGGTCTCTTGCCTAGGTCACATAATATTTAAGTGGCAAAAATGATGCTTTCAAATGCCACTGTCTATAGGAGGCCTTTTCTGATCCCTCATTCATATTTCCTTTGTGTTTGTTACATTTGCTTTGTTTATACATAAATATGTATATATTTGCCTACCCTAATAGAATGATCTCTGAGGGCAGGATTTGTTTACTTCTGTCTTTGCATCCCTAATATCTAAAAAAAAAATGCTTGTTAATTGATTGATCTAAGATTCAAAAGTTGGCATTCTGAATCTAAATCTAAAATTCCCTAGTTTACCACAATTCCTTCATAACTACCCATTAGAATATATATGTATGTTTATGTGTACATACTCATAGATTTTAGAGCAAGAAATGACATAAAGGATCATTTGGTTCAAACTGCTTATTTAACAGAATAGAAAATCCAGTTTGAGACAGAGGAAGTGATTTATTGAAGGCCAATCAGCTTGCAAGTGAGTTCAAAAGGAATTACATAGTTCATTTAATAGAATTTAAGAGAGGAAATTACTTCAAGAGCCATCTAGTCCAGCCCACATCTAAGAATGAATCACCAATGTAACATACCTAACAAGTGATTCATCCCAGCTTCTCCTTGAAAGCATCCAATAAGAGAGAATCTATTGCCTTTCTAGGTAGCCCATCTCATTTAACTCTAACTTAAATTGTTACTATTTCTTCCCAATTCAAAATCTAAATGTGTTTCTTTGCAACTTCTACCCAATGATTTTGGTTTTGTCCCCTGAGAATAGCAAATTGAACCATTTTTCTATATGAAAGCCCTTAATTCTACATGATCCCATTGAGTAGTCTCTTCCCTCCATCCTGAGTATTTCCAATTCCTTTAATAATCCACATATATATATATAATAGAATGTATTTATATTAATTAATATTTGTTTATTAAGTGTTTTTTTTTCTGGGCCAGACATTTGAAAACACTCTGTACCCTCAAAGAACTTGACTCCTAATAAGGAGACATGCATAAACAGACATATTCAGGTTAACATAATGATTAGATTCAAAGTAATCTTAGAGGGAAAAAGCCAGCAGGTGAGGAGAACTGAAAAGCCTCCTACAAAAGGTGGCATTTCAGCTTAGTCTTGAAGGAAGTCAGACATTCTATGAGGTAGAGGGGGAAAAGAGCATTCCCTTATAAATATCCTATTGGACTACAAAGGACATATGAAGGAAGATATTATTTGCAGTCAATGAAAAAACTGATAAATAGAAGTATGTTTAGAATTGTCTTACACACATACACACACATGCACACATACACACACATATTTATGTCTAATGGTAGCCATTTTAAGGAGGGTGGAAAAAAAGAAATTTGCATGATAACTTTGTTACATATTTCAAAGGAATAGTAAGTTGTACATAATAGATGTGCAATTTCATGCACAATCATCTTTTTATTATCTATGTTATAGAAGTGTTTATTTTATTTCATAAATTAAATAAAGAGAAAGAAAAAGAGCATTTCAAGCATGGGGGACATAGAAACACAAGGACATATGAGATGGAGCTTTATCTGTAGGTACAACAAGTAGTCCATTATGACTGGCTCATGGAGGGTAGTAAATATGTAAGATGACTGGAAAGACAAGAAAAAATATGGGGTGCTTTAAATGCCAAACAGAAAAGGTTGAATTGGATCCTAGAGATAAGAGTAAACTATGGTATTTTATATTAGGTGTCAGGAAAGGGTGATATGGAAATGATATGTTCAGATTTATGGTTTAGGAAAATTATTTTGGCAACTGAATAAAGGATGCATTAGAATTAGATTTCAGGCAAAGAAATCAATTAGAAGGTTATTGCATAGTCCAGATGAGAAGTGATGAAAAACTGAACTGAGGAGTAGCCAAGGGAGTAGAGAGGAGGGATTGTAATTCACTGCTAGATATGCTAACCAGTGCAATTGAAAAACTCATTAGACTTATACCTATTAATGCTAGCAATAAAATTTTATTAATCTAATGTGTGTAAACATTAATATATATTATCAAGTAGACTATAAACCTTAACTCCACTAGGAACAAAATACCAAGCTGATTTCCTTGGGTTTCCCAGTAAGTGTTTCTCATACTGGTATTCATTTGCAAGACTCCCTTTCTGCCCAGCTAGAGCCCATGTGTTTCCCTCTGTGGCTACCTGGCAAGTCTCCTTGAATCTCAAGGCAAGAGCCAGTTTTAGTTGAAAACCAAGAACAGGTTGAGGTCTTATAGATCAAAGTATAGATATTAGATTGCTACTCTCAAATTCATGGTTGGTGGTTGGTGGCCCAATTTATCTATCAATGAATTTCATTGTTATCTGATGATATAAACTAATAACTAGGTTGCTTGCCAAATTTTTCCATTGGTGGTCTGTCCTTTCTGGAATTCCCGTATGTTTAACACTTCCTTATGAACATATATATGTTTATCACACTATACCATACAACAACTATTTACTAAACATCAAAACACAAAATAATGGGGTAATACAAAATGGAGTCAGCTATGTCAAGACAACAAATTTATTTTTACTGCAAAACAAGAGATACTGTAAAGATATAAACAACAAGGTTGGCAATTGATTGGATATTTAGAGTTAATGACAGTAAAGATTTGCAGATAATATTAGGTGACTGAAAAGATGGTCGTACTCCACACAGTAATAGGAAAATTCAGAAGAAGGTTGAGTTTGAGTAGAAAGAAAATGAGTTCTGTTCTGGATATATTGAGATTGAGATACTTATGCGACATTCATTTAAAAATATTTAATAGGCAATTGATGAGGAAGGACTGGAGTTCAGAAGAGAGAACAGGGCTGCAAATATAGATCTAAGAAACCTACATAAAGATGATTATTTGACTCTGATGAAATCACTAAGTAAGAGAGTATAGTGTTACATTAAAAAATGCTCAATTTTCTAAGTTACCTTGGTGACATATAAATCTTCCCTTTCAAATTAGTCCATGGTAAGCCTACAGAATAGTTTGATCTGTAGACTGACTTAAGTTACCTACAGAATCTATTTAACAAAGTTTGTATCCTTAAGGAGTATATGAGATTATCATTCAGTTTGTATTTTTTGTGCCTATCACCCCACTCCCTTGTGTTATTTAAGGTAGACAGACTATCATTCTGTCCAGAAAACCTTAATATTTAAAAACATTGAAATATCCTGTGGCTTGAGAAACTCAGAATCAAAGAAAAAGGAGGGAAATTCTACATTAAAAATTATATTAGTGACTTCATTTTGCCTTTATACACCATTTTATGAAGCTAAATTTTAGCTGCTTAAAAATCAACTGATTTTTGAGAAATCAAACAATTACTACCTCCTCTAAAGATCCCTTGACTTAAGCAATGTCACAAAATTACTCTCTCCCTCTCAATTCAGCATCTCCTAATACCCTCCAGATGCCTCAGTTCCTATAATCCTACTTTTTCTGTTTTTTTTTTTTTCATTTCTTTCAAATTGTTTGATAACTGTAGAAACAAAGCTTAAAGGTCCTTAGATCAAGGATCCATTTTGTTCTGCAACCATGCACATTGCCAAATAAATCACTTATCTGGATAAAACTCACTTTCCTTATTCCATCATAACAACAGAGATGATTCTATTTAATAGTAGAATCTTTTAAACTGTTGTTTTCTAAAACTAAAGATAGCTCCTTTTTTGATGTTTCACCCTTTGTCCTGACTTGAAAAGGTGGATAAGAAGCCCATGTGACAGGATAAAAGGGAAAGTAATCTTACATATTTTCTTAACACAGCAAAGCAGAAACAGTCTTACATGTATATGGCTTTTGTTTTTCCCCTGTTGGAAATTATTACACAGCTAAAATTACCTGTTATTATTAACATTTCAGCGACATAGGTCACTCAATTTAGGATCCTGTGGGCTTATTAAAAAGATCAATAGGAATGATCATAGATGTTGAGCCTTAGTGAGAGTGAATATTATTGGTCTTCCCAAAAAACCCCTAAGTCATCTGTATTATGTTGGTAGAATTTTTTTTAATATTTAGCATTTCTCATCATCATAATTCTTATAATTACAAAAATTTTTCTGATCATTCAATCTTTGTGTCTCCTCTAGTCTCTTTCTCCTATTTATAACTTCACATTCTTAGCAAAAAAAATTTCTTCATTGTCTGTTTATATTTTCAATTATTTGTAGCTGTAATCATTTCTCTTGCTGCCCCCAACTCTGTCACCTAGCCAAGTTGCACATATTAAGCTCCTTTAATCTTTCCTCATTAAGAAATCTCTCCATTCTCATAATCATTGTTGTTGCTCTTTGCTGAATCATTTCCAACTTAATTGCATCTCTGCATCTAAGTCTGTTGTACTGAGTTGAATTCTAGAGGCAATTTCACCAGGACCATCCCCCAAAAAATGACCATCGTGTACTAAATTTGAATGTACTGCTCCAAATAGCACTGGACTTTTTGGCTGCAAAATCAGACAGCAATATTATGTATGTACTGCCTGTCCATATGTACTGGCCTATGTCTGGCAGGCCTGGCCTTCCTGCAGGTTTGTGCCTACCAGCCTGTCCTATGCAGTATAATCTATCTATTGAGCTGTTGTGAAGGGCCTTAGGGGGATGAAGCAAAAAAGGCTTATGTGTATATTTCACACCAGGTTGTATTTTCTCCAGCCATTTAAATAAAAATTATGATGAAAGGAGGATGTATATGTGGGTAAAAGAGAAAAAAAAAGTTTGTATGAAAGGATGTTTATAGGTACTTTCCTGTTAGTAAAAATGAATCAGACCATGACAGATAAAATTCCTCTACTCTGTGTCAAATATATTCACTAGCTTTCACTAGCTTTTTCATTGTGTGGAAAAATAAATACACACACCATATACACACACATAAAACCAAGGCCTTAGAATCAAGAGCTCTAATAATTATTCTTCGTACCCTGATCACACCTTTGGTCCAAGGGTACAAAACATGTTAGATATATTAGCTCATTAATTTCCATAGTATCATTGTGAGGGAGGGTAGGAGTGGGAAACTAATTATCCATACTTTATAGACAGAGATGCTGAGACTTAGAAAACTGAAGTGACTCACCTCTGGCCTATGGATCTTGTTAGTCCTTGAGCTGAAAACTACCATGAGCTAAATTCAGTTTCATTAGTAGACTTAGAACAAGTAGAAGACTTACTAATATCTTTGTTCATCAGAAGGGTTCAGAAAGGAGATTTAACTGAGTACGCTGGACAACAATTGTGGTCTTTTACCCACTTCCACCTAAGATTTCTAAGAGGGAGGTCTGGCAGGAACAATCTATTTTTATTCATTAGCAAAATTAAGGGCATTTTAAGGATTTATCCAGATGAATCATTCACTTTAACAAAAGCATTCATAATATACTTAAATTTTGAATAAACATCTAAAATTCTCACATTACAAAAGTGAGTGACTACTAACAAAAGTTTCTGATATCTTTTGAATTCGCATCATTTTTTCCCCCTAAAAATATCTATCTTCTTCCTCATCCACTCAGGACATCCTTGCAACTATAACTTGTTTATGATAATTAGCTAATTTTAAGGCTGAAGTCAATATAATTGACCTTCATGTCTATCTGATTCCCTCCTCTTGGGCCTTGGGAGAATTTACATTAAAGAGAAAGAATATCATAATCTCTCTAAGGTGCCAGGTAGGAATATCCCTAATATTTAGGCAGAAGTTGGACTCTTTTACTTAATTTACATTTATATTTATCTCTAGTTAGCTCTTGGTCTCATTGTGGCTCAGGCAAAATTCAGATTAACTGAAATTTTGGGGTCAAGAAACAGTGGAGTATTTTTTTTTAATTTATTTTGCTAAGGCAATTAGGGTTAAGTGATTTGCCCAGGGTCACACAGCTAGGAAGCGTTAAGTGTCTGAGACCAGATTTGAATTCAGGTCCTCCTGACTTCAAGGCTGGTTCTCTATCCACTGCACTACCTAGCTACCCCTAGAGTATTTTTAAATGTCTGTTATTAGAAAAAGACTGAGGGGTTATTGGAGAAAGAATAATCTGTTTTGTTTTATTTTGTTTTGTTTCTGGGAACTTCCCTCAGTTCTTGAGGACAGGATAACTGATGGTGTCAGTCCAATTGTTTTTTTTTTTTTACTCAGAGATGTCCAGTAGAGCTAATGACTTCTTAGAGGCTTTCCTTTTTTCCCACAGCTTCATCCTACCTTCTATCTCCCAGTAAGGTTTGGCTTTTAATGTCGAAGACCAGCTGTCAGTCAATTAGAAAAAGACTTCCAGTTGTACTTAGGGAAGTGTCCAGTCTTTGTAATAACCCTAGTTTTCATATAAGTTTCATGTAATGGTGATTGCCTGTTAATGGTATCAAGCTGTCTGTTAAGGGTGATTTCAACTACACCCTGATGTAATAAAGAAAGTTAGAATGATACAAATAGTAAGTGTGTATTCATATTCTCTCATGTTCATATTCCATAGCATATATTTGTTGCTCTTTTATTTAAATTGCTTCAGTGTATAGATTCTTTTCCTGTTTCTGTATTACTCTGTAGTCTTCATATTCAGCTTCTTTAAATTCAGTAATATTTCATTCTATACATGGATCACATCTTGCCATTTTCAGTGTTCCTTTTTTTTTTTCTAGTTCTCTCCTATTATATAAAAATGAGGACATTATTCTCAAGCTTCTTAAGTAACATCTAACAGTAAGAATTTTACCCTATGTTTTCTATCAGATTTGACACATCTGTCCTCATCTCACCTATAATTTGTTTTTTTTTATCAATTTCATCTCACTAGCCTCAATTTCAGACTTTTTTTGAGACAAAAGACATTGACTAAGTCTAGTTTGGGTAAGTATCAGGCATCCCTACTGAGTCAGGTTTTACTTTCTCAAGTAAGAATGTTATATTTCTTGAAGTAAATGTGTATGAGATCCTTCTTGATTCTCCTAAAAGAACTACAGAAAAAAAATACTAAAAGACTGGTTATGAATACAAGGAAAAACTCACTAGACTCAGCATCCATCAAATCCTGTATCAAGATCAGCGAAGCAGGCAAGCTGCAAGGCATCCATAATGAGAATTGGAGAGTGGAGAACCCTCAGCACTGCGGGCTCAATAATTAATCAAAGCTGAAATTCTCTCTAATGAAGGCAGCAGCCGTGGCAGAAACGAGAAAGGAGCATTTAAGGAGCTGAGGCTAAATGCAGGAGAAAAGGAATGGGACAAAAAGAGCTCAAAAGTCACATCACTGGTGAAAGGGGATGTCAGGTACCTAGATATTCAGCTTGTTGAAGTTCCCAAGAGCCTAATGGAATAAAAATTAATAATACACATGAACAATATTAACTCTCATTTCAAGGACATGCATATGCATAGCTTGAGATTTCTAGTAATTGGAGATTTGGCCTGAACTAGCAAAGAGCCAGGAAGCAATCCTCCCAAACCCTATCCCAACTTATCACTTGCCAGTTAGTAACCATAGCTAGGGAAGTAACAGATCGTCTCATTAAACCAGGCTGGAACAAGTTGTGTACTCTTTTGGGTACAAGGAGGCAGCTAGGTGGTAAAGCAGGGTAGAGTATTGGACCTGGGGTCCAGGAAGATGTGAGTTCATATGTCTGTCACATACTTCTTCAACTGTAACATAAAGATCATCATCCTGCTTATCTCACAAAGTTGGATCAAATGCAATTATCTTTGCCAAGTGCGTAGAGTTATACAATAATTTTACATATGTACATATATATGTATATGCATATATATATATAAATGTATACACACATATCTACATCTATTCATACATAATGGTACTTATTTCTAGGATGGGTATAGAAAAGAAAAAAAAGAGGAAAAAAGAAATTTATATGATACCTTTACTATCTATTTAAAAGGAATAGCAAGTTATACATAATAGGTTTGCAGTTTTGTGTACAATCATCTTTTTTATTATACTATGTTGTGGAAATACTTGTTTTCTTCTATAAATTAAAAAAATAAAAAGTAAAGTACTTAACACACCTTTCCTTTCTCCAATGAGCTAGGATTCAACAAGTGGAATATTGTAAGTTTCATGTGACTATATAAAATACAGGAGAAATTTCTGGTAGACAAAATGAATGAAAGAAGCCATATCTGGGTTGATTCATGGCATTAATGTGCAAACCTGCTACTGGATATAAACCATGACTGACTTGTCTTGCTCATGAGTACAGCTCAAAGCTAAGAGGTATAATGTTCTCCCTGCCATCACCATCTATCTCTCTCTTTCTCCCCAAAGCATTTTGAGGTATTCCACTTGGAGCTGCTCTTTTTGGTGTTGACATTTGGGATTCCTCACCCCAAGAATTTCTTGCTGCCATGGGTTCAATTTTCTTCTTCTTCTCTCTGTTCCTCCACCTTAGTCTCCCTTAAATCCTTTAGGACCAGGTTCCCATTATTTTCCAAGGAAGGGGTACCTAATCTGACAACCTCAATTGCATTGTTGATGTTAAATTATTTTTCATGCCTGTTCTACTCTTCATTACTTTTTTTTCATTGTTTTTGTTTGATTGTTTTGCAAAGACACTAAAGTAATTTTCCATTTTCTTCTCCAGTTCATTTTATAGATGAGAAACTGAGGAAACAGAGTAAGTGACTTGCCTGAGGTCACACAGCTATTAAACATCTGAGACCAAATTTGATCCTGCCTCCCAGTTCCAGCACTTTGTCCACCAATGCCAACCTCATTGTAGTAAAGTACTAGTAAGATAAGACTTTGGAGTGCTCAGGACCCTTCTTTCAATTTTTAGGGCATCCATATTAAAATAATGCTGAGCCAAGGTTTTGCAAGAGTCAATGTAGAAAAATTATCCCTGGATATGTTTTGAAAATAAAAAGCTTTAATAAAAATAAAATAAAATAAAATAAAGGGGAGCAATTATATCATTCTTTAAGGTTCCCAGACTGCTGTGTCTGTATCTCAGGTGATCCTCACAATAATCTTGTAAAGTAGGTGCTATTACAGATAAGGAAATTTAGATAGAAAAGTTATGTAATATGCCTATGATAAGGCAACTAATAAGCATCCAGTATCAGGATTTGAAATCAATACTCATCTTCTCTGCCACTAGCTGCCTTCTGATTTCATCTCTCTAAGGAGCTTCTGGATATAGAACTTCTGAGATGTTATCCATGAATAAAAGTAAGAACTAACATTTAGATAACACATTTAATCCTCAAAATAATTGCTGTGATAAATATTATTTTCAGAATTTTAAAGATAAGTATGACAATAAATGGAGTTAGCATTTGAACTGGGTCATCCTAACACAGTCACCATTTGCACTTCATGACTCTATCAAATCTGATCACTGCTCTCCTCTGCTCAGTTTTTATAAGTTTCTGATTAAAAAAAAAATTAACACCTTATAGTCAGCTTTCTGCTGATGAAGTTTTCAAAACTTAGTAACAAACTACAATTCATTTCTGCTCCCATAATTGAAGATGTTGCAGTGTAGTAAGATCTATCATAATTTGTATTCTGGCAAACCCTTAGAGAGCCTGAAGTCATTTCCATGACAGGTCCTCACCAAAACTTGAGAGACATTCAATACTGTTATTTAGCCTTTTCGTTGAATTAATATGAATAAATCAATTAAAGTAATAAAGCATACAATTGAGAGAGAGAATGGTGTAAAATATCTTGGGTATCAATTAAAAATTGTATAAACAAAATAGAATATTGTTCTTCAAAAAGTTAAATTTAGGACTAGAACAAAAAAATGTTTTTTCTCCTTCAAAAGGCTGAGGATTCCTGGCACAGTCAATTACATTTGATACCATGCAGTTGAAAAAATATATAAATAAGAAATGGTTTTAGTAAAAAACATATGGAGTGTATTGGGAAGGGGGATGGTGATGATGATCATTGTACTTGAAACTTCTAGAAAGACTTCATGGAGGAATTAGGAATTTAATTGGGCTTTGAGGTAGGGATAGGAATTTGAAATCTAAAATAACTGAGTAAACAGCTCCCAAGAATATCAATTTATTAAGCAATCTATGCTGATTCCATAACAAATAAGGGACAAGCCTTTTCAGCTTGGCACTGGAGCCCAAGTACAGGGAGAGAGATTTGTACGCATTAAAAGAAAAACAATTAACAGGATTAATAAATTAATTAATAAATTAATAAATCAGTATACAAAATTAGGTAATCTGATTTGTAATTGGAGGAAAGATTAGAAGCTTTTCAAATTGGGAGGGAGTGAACAGTCCCTGAAATCAGACAAAAAAGTGCCATAGCCCCCACCAAATGTCTGTATTCAATCAAAGGATCAAAGAAAATGATAACTGCATAAAGTAAGTTTTCAGATAAGATATATGGGTTGCCTGAGCTATACAATTAGGGAAAAAAAAATCCTTGCATCAATCTTTGGATCTTACTGGATTTCTGATCAGCAAAATCTAGGTCCTTAATTAAGGGTCTCTAAGCAACAGATACATTCAAACAATGCACCTAGATTGAAACAATCCTACAGTTGACAAAGTTTTCTTTGGACAGAATTGGACTAGATTCATAATTGAATAGAAAAGGAACTAAGATTGATACAGAATTGAGTCACACGATAGAGTCAATATGTTTCACTCAATTCCCACAGTTTCTTCAAATTCAATACCTGAAGTAAGGAAGGAAATTCCTGGCATAGAAAAGGCAAGTTCAAAGGAATGATAATTAGAAAGTACAGGAAATATATATGGAAGACAAAGAATATCCTAGTTTGGTTGGAACAAGTAATGGAGAAGAAATATGAAACAGGAAAGGAAAGAAAAGGTGGTACAGATTTTACAGGACCTTAAATGTTAGGCAAAAGAGATTTAATTTTATTCCACAAACAAATATATATATATATATGTGTGTGTGCATACATATATGTATGTATACATGTATATTTGCACATGTGGATTCTTTTCCCTCCTTTATGATTTCCTTGGGATATAGACCCAGTAATGATACAGCTAAGTCAAAGAGTATGCACAGTTTTATAGCCCTTTGGGCATACTTCCAAATTGTTCTCCAGAATGGTTGGACATTTCACAATTCTACCAACAATGCATTAGTGACCCAGTATTCCTATATCCCCTTCAACATTTATCATTATCTTTTCCTGTCATTTTAACCAATCTAAAAAGTGAGGTGGTACCTCAGAGTTATTTTAATTTAATTTCTTTATTCAATAGTGATTTAAAGCACTTTTTCATATAACTATAAATGACTTTAATTTCATCATCTGAAAATTATCTGTTCATATCTTTTAACCATTTGTCAATTGGAGAATGACTTGTATTCTTATAAATTTGAGAGAGTTCTTTATAGATTTTACAAATGAGTCTTTATCAGAAATACTGGCTATAAAGATTTTTTTCCCAATGTTGTGCTTACTTTTTAATCTTATTTATATTGGTTTTGTTTGTGCAAAACCTTTTCAATTTAATGTAATTAAAGTTATCCATTTTGCTTTTCATAATGTTCTCTAGTTCTTCTTTGGTCATAAATACCTTCTTCTCCAAAGATCTGAAAGGTAAATTATCCCTTGTTCTCATAATTTGTTTATGATATCATCCTTTATGCCCAAATCATGTGTCCATTTTGACCTTATTTTTGTATGGGATGTGAGATGTAGGTTTATACCAAGTTCCTAACATTTTGTTTTCCAGTTTTCCCAGAAATTTTTGTCAAATAGTGAGTTCTTATTCCAGAAGCTGGAATTTAGGGGTTTACCAAATATTAGATCATTGTAAGTCTTGATTACTGGTGTTATATATATATATCTAATCTATTCCACTGATCCACCACTCTATTTCTCAACTAGTACCAAATAGTTTTGATTACTGCTGCTTTATAATATAGTTTTAGGTTTGGTACTGCTGAGCCACCATCCTTTGTATTTTTTTTTTCCATTAATTCCCTTGATATTCTTGACCTTTTGTTCTACCAGATGAATTTTGTTATTATTTATTCTAGTTTTATAAAATAATGTTTGTCAGTTTGATTGGTATGGCACTGAACAAGTAGACTAATTTAGGCAGAATTGTCATTTTTATTATGTTAGCTCAGCCTAGATATGAGCAATTGATATTTTTCCAATTGTTTAGATTAATTTTATTCGTGTGAGACATAATTTATAATTGCATTCATATGGTTCTGGTGTTTGTCTTGGCAGGTAGATCCCCAAGTATTTTATTTTGTTTACAGTAATTTCAAATGGAATATATATATATGTATATGTATATATATGTAATAATTAGAAATGTTGATGATTTGTGTGGATTTATTTTATATCCTGCAACTTTGGTGAAGCTGTGAATTGTTTCCAGTTTTGGGATGATTTTCTAGTTTTCTCTAATTATATCATTTGAAAGAGTGATAGTTTTATTTCCTCATTGCCTATTCTAATTCCTTTAATTTCTTTTTCTTTTTTTATTGCTAAAGCCAACATTTCTAGTACAATGTTGAAGAATAATGGTGATATAGGGCATCCTTGTTTCACCCCTGATCTTGTTGGGAATGCATGCAGCTTCTCTCCATTACAAATAATGCTTGCTGTAGATTTTAGATAGATACTGCTTATTATTCTAAGGAAAGCTACCTTTAACTCTATGATCTCTACTGTTTTTAATAGGAATGTATGCTGTATTTTGTCAAAAGCTTTTTCTTTGTCTATTGAGATTACCATATGATTTCTATTGGTTTTGTTATTGAAATGGTTAATGATGATAATAGTTTTCCTGATATTGAACCAGTCCTGCAGTCCTGGTATAACTCCCACTTCCTCATAGTGTATTATCCTGCTGATAAGTTGCTATAATCTCTTTGCTAACATTTAATTTAAAATTTTAGCATCAATATTCATTAGGGAGATTTGTGTATAATTTTCTTTCTCTATTTTGGCCCTTCCTGATTTAGGTATCAGTGCCATATTTGTATTGTAGAAGGAATTTGGCAGTACTCCTTCTTTACCTATTTTTCCAAATAACTTACATAGTATTGGAATTAATTGTTCTTTAAATGTTTGGTAGAATTTACTTGGGAATCTATCTGGTACTGGAGTTTTTTTCTTAGGGAGTTCATTAGCGACTTTTTCAATTTTTTTTTCTAAAATGGGACTATGTAAGTATTTCATTTCCTCTTCTGTTAAACTGGACAATTTATATTTTTGTAAATATTCATCCATTTTGGTTAGATTATTAGATTTGCTGGCATATAGTTGGGCAAAATAATTCCTAATTATTGCTTTAATTTCTTTTCACTAATGGTGAGTTCATCCCATTCATTTTTGATGCTGTTGATGGTTTTTTTTTTTCCCTTTCCTTTTTCTGATCAAATTACTCAAAGGTTTTGTTAGTTTTTTCATAAAACTAACTCTAAGTTTTGTTTATTAGTTCAATAGTTTTCTTATTTTCTATTTTATTAATCTCTTTTGAGTTTCAAAATTTCTAATTTGATATTTAATTGGAAGATTTTAATTTGTTCTTTTTCTAGCTTTCTTAGTTGCATGATAATTCATTGATCTCTTTCTCTATTTTATTCATGTAGCTATTTAGAGATATAAAATTTCCCATAACAATTTCTCTGGCTGCATCCCATAGGATTTGATATGTTGTCTCATTATTGTCATTTTTTTGGATGAAATTATGTTTTGTTTCTGTGATTTTTTGTTTGACCCACTCATTCTTTAGAACTAGATTCATTTCTAGTCTATCTTTCCCTGTCCCTTTATTGAATATAAGTTTTATTGCATTGTGGTCTAAAAAAAAAGCCTTTTTGCATTTCAGATTATTATGCCCTAATACATGGTCAATTTTTGTGTAGGTGCCCAGTACTGTATTCCTTTCTGTCCCTATTCAGTTTTCTCCAGAGGTCTATCATCTATCTATTAACCTTCCTAGTTTTTTGTTTTTTTGTTTTTTGTTTTTCCTGTTTATTTTGTGTTTAGATTTGTCTGATTCTGAGAGGGGAAGGTTGAGGTCCCCATTAGAATAGTTTTGCTATCTATTTCTTCCTTCTCTAGGAATTTTCCTGCTCTACCACTTGGTGCATACACATTTAATATCATTACTACTTCATTATTTACAGTACCCTTTATCAAGATGTCCTTTTCCTCTTTATCTCTTTTAATAAGATCTATTTTTATTTTTGCTTTATCTGAGATCAGAAATTGCCACTTCTGCTTTTTTTTTTACTTCAACTGAAACACAATAAATTCAATTCCAACCTTTTATCTTTACTCTGTGAGTCTCTGTGTCAAATGTGTTTCTTGAAAACAACATTTTGTAGGATTCTGTTTTTTAAGGCGCTCTGATATTTGCTTCTTTTTTATGGGAGTGTTCATTCCATTTACATTAACAATTATGATCATCAGCTCTGTATTTCCCTCCATCCTATTTTCTCTCCATATATATATATACTTTTGTTCTCTTTCCACCCTGTCCTAACTCATGTGTTTCCTTTTTACCCACTACCTTATCCTTTATCACCCCTCTCCCCTTTTCTTAGTAGTGTTTCTTTAATGCACTCCATCTACTACCTTCTCTTCTATCAACCCTTCCCCCCTTCTCCTATCTTTTTCCCTAGTGTTTCTGCCATCCCTTCTATCCTGCCCCTCACTTTTCTTTCCTTTTTCTTCTCCTATTTCTTTATACGATAAATTTCTACACCCAATTGAATGATTAAATTATTTCTTCTTAAAGCCAAAACTGTGCCAGAGTGACAGATACAGTTCTCAAGAGTTATCTGAAAAAGTTTAATACCAACTGCTTTTTTGGATATTTTCTATTATGTATCCCATAGGCATCTCAAATTCAGTCTATAGAATTTAATTATCTTTCTCTTCAAACCCATTCCTTTTTTGAATTTCCAAATTATTGTTGAGAATACCACCATCCTTCTAGTCCTGATGTCTATATCCACCTTGTTATTCCTATTCACTCCCAATCAGTTGTCATATCTTATTGTTTCAAATAATGCACAATTTCTTATATACTTCTTTACTCACATAACCACTACTCTGGTTTAGGCCTTCATCATTTTTCATCTGAATATTTCATCTGATGCAATAACCTTCTTATTGGTCATTTTCTCCCAAGTTACTTCCTACTCTAATTCATTATGCACATATACATTGAAGTGATATTACTATATTGCATCCTACTCAATAAGCTTCAATGGCTCCCTATTACCTCCATAATTAAATTTAAAAGCCTTATGTCATTTAAAATTGTACATGACCCTGCCTTTTTCTTCCTTTCCTGTCTTATATTTTTCCCCTACATGGACTCTTAGGTCCAACCCTGACTGATCTACTTACTATTCCTCACACATAATATTTCATCTCTCATCTCCAAGTATTTGCACTAGACTTTGCTAAATATGTGGAATTCTCTTTCTTCTCACTTATCTCTCTTAGCATCCTTGGTGTTCTTCAAGACTCAAATCAAATTACTTACTTTTTACAAAGCCTATTCTAATTATTCCCCTATTCTCTATCTCCTCTCCACCCCCCAGCTGCTAGAACCTAAAGTTACTTTGCATTTACTCTATATCTATCTTTTGTGTATCTTTTCAGATGTGGTTTACTACATTTGAATATAAATTCCTTGAGAATACTGTTTTGATTTTTTTCTTCATGTTCTCAGTGTTTTGTTATTGTTCAGTTGCATCTCTCTTCCTAACCCCATAAGTTTTCTTGGCAAAGATGATGGAATGGTTTGCCATTTCCTTCTCCAGTTTATTTTACTGATGAGGAAACTGAGGCAAACAGGGTAAAGTGACTTGCCCAGGGTTGCACAACTGATACATATCTGAGCCCGGATTTGAACTCAGAAAGATACAGTTTTGACACTCTATCTACTCTAGCCTTTCCTCAATGTTTATAATGTTGCTTAGCACATAGTAAGTACTTAATGCCTATTGATTGACTGGTTTTTTGGTTGGTTGCAAGTGAAGGGGAGAGGTTAGGATAGAATATTTGGGTCAGAGGAATAATAGGAAAGAACTAAGCATGTTTGAGGAAGAATTGCAAGGAGACAATAAAAAAAGAAGAGATTGAATATGTGTGCAAGAAAGGAAAATATTACTAAAGAAAGGTCTTAGATGAAGTTGAAAATAATGGAATTAAGGGCTTAGATAGAGAAATTTATTATCCATTGAAGGGACTAACTATAGGAAGGAGGAAAAAATTTGGGGATGATTCTAAGGCATTTTGAAGCACAGAATAATATGATAGTTTATGGTTGATCATTTCCACTCTCTTAGTAAAGTAGCTTGCTAAGTCATCAGCTATGAATGTGAATGTTGAAGGCAAAGTTGGAAGTGCAAAGTGAGTAAAAGGTTTGGAAGAGTGATTGTGATGAAAAAGACACTGTGAGAGTACCTTAGATGAAAAATGCAGTTTGGAATTCATCCATGAATCACCTTGTACTATTTTTACTTATGTTGTTCTAGAAATGTACCTCAAGGACCATCTCAAAATGCTTTGAATCTTCATCTACATCCATCAGCATCATATGATGACCAAAGAAGTACTAAGAATATCTATCCTTTATCTTTGCCATATTTGATTGGGGTTCTACCTTCATTTCTATTACAATTTTAGCTGTGCAATTTCTTCCTTGGTTATGTCTTGCCTAATGACGATCACCAGTATCTTCTCCATTGCTCTTTGCATATCCCTTGATTTTAATTCTTGGAAGATTGTGCTATTCCAAAGCTCTCAAGCATGCAACAATTTTAGCATTACTGGAAAGAGTGTTGAAGAAAAAAAGTTGGGCTAAAGTCCAATTGTAGGGACAAATTTGGGGTCACTAAAAACATTTCATTTTCTCAAAGGCAATCTGATCTGTTTTTACCTTTGTATTGAATTATAAGGAAAGAGATAAGAAGTTAGTAAAAGTATAAGGAAGGATGGTTTGGCATTTCTGATAGTTATGAAGTGATGGACCATCACCTAAATCTTATAATATTAATTAATCATTCACAGTTTTTTTGATTCTATGTTATGTTCATATAGTAAATAACAGAGCAGAACAAAACAAGCAAGCAAAAAGCCTCCCCTAAAATCAAGTGTGAATTAAGAACCTCCAGTTTGCCCATGAATAAAGAAACTAAAATCTAATTGAGTCATAAATGTGCTCTATGCTGTTTATTTGAAAAGAGACAATGGCCAAGCTTTAAAAGGTGGCATTAGCAAATCCCAGAAGTGGTGAGTGGTGAGTTAGAATGATTGAAAGAGTCAAAATTGGGAAAGTGATTGGGACTGAGAGAATAAAGAAAACTAGGACAATTGGAAGAGGGCAGGAGAGTGGGAAAAGCAAGAAGCCTAAGAAAGATGAATCTGTTCCTAAGAAGAAGGCAAAGCTGGTGCATAATTATTCAGGAAAAATCATTTAGAACCTAGAGACATAGCTGAGTCCAGATTTAAATGGCTGTCAGGACAGTGGTTTTGCCCAGAAACCAAGAGGGAAATTGGAGGATGCCCTTGGGTAGCATTTCAACACTCTTTACTAGAGAATTAGGCCAAAAATTTGTTGCTTTTTAGGAATATGCTTTCTAAAGGAAGACAGCATACAGATAGAGAGACATAACATTAACTAGAAAAGGGTTTTTGTCAAAATTTACTAATGTGAATTTATTCTGGCTTGGTTCATTTAAATAGTAGGGCCAAGTGCCATCTTTCATATTTGAATAGAGGTTAACTGAGTGAAAAAGAGAAACTATCAGTTCTCAAGCTCTCTCTATTCAGCTAGCTCTTAGTATTGCCAACATGAACCCTGGTTCAACTATGTGTGGCACATAGTAGGTATTCAATATACATTTGCTGAATTGAATTGAACTGTGAGTATAATTGAATCTGCTTTGAGAATGAGCTTAGGGGCAGTTTTTTCTAACTTTCTTCCAGATGCCTAATAACATTCTCTTCAAACACAAACATACACAGCAATGTTGGAAAACAGAGAATTACCCAGCAGTGATATGAACTAAATAGCCTAAAGCCCTCCTTCCAACTCTTATAACCAACTAGGGATATAGTGGAAAAGCTACAAGAAGGCTTTAATAGGGCAGCAGCAGATATTACACACATCTATTAAAGTGTTTACTAATGTTTATTTGAAGATCTCAGGCACTTTTCAGTAAGCCAAAATTTAATTTGCAATTACTGTTAGCTCAGAAGTTGAGCTGGAAATTGGAGCTGGAGGCACCTCAGGCTGAAAGCTATGTTCTAGTGAAGTTATTGGAGACCGTGTGGAGTGTCCCGGGGCTGTTGATCCTAGGAAAGAAGATGTATCCCAAGCCATACTCACAGAACATTGGGGTTTGGCAGCCCCAGCAATTCAATGCCCACAGTATATGCACTATTTCAGTATATTTTCTTTGATGGGCACTGACGGAAGCAATTGAAGAGAAAAAAAGAAATATTTACATTTCTGGGGACCCAGAATTCTTGCTCAGTCAGGCTAGATATGAGTTATTATAGGAATATTTCTGGAGGTTCTTTCTGAATCTTAGTACTTTCCTAGCTTTCTGTCTATTAGGTAGCTGGGGATTGGGGTTCTTTCTTCCCTTTCAGGCTCAGCTTAGCTCTAACTGGGGTCCTAGAGATAATTCAATGTGCCTCTGCTGTCATGGTGAGGCTCCAGGTATCAGCAGGTATGTTCAGATACTGTTTTTTCATTTACTGTGGGCTAATATTGCAGGGGGATAGTTGATGGTTTTTATAGCAGGATGGCAAGAGGAATCACTTTAGAATATCTCTGTCCACTTTTGCATACAGTTCCAATTTTTCTTTAAAAATAAAAGTCATAATACTACAGCTCAGTTTTCTTCTCACTTCCTTCTTTTGTTATCTTGTTGCTTTTTGGTTTTTACAGGGCAATCTTTTTCATTCCAACTTTACCTGCGGGAAGAATTCTTCCTGGCAACAAAGAAAAACCTTTCTCAATTTTCATTTTAACACAACAATACTACCTGTCTAAATGCAGTGCATTTCATTTTAGGCCTCCCACTCCTCTCTCTACTGAAAGGAGAAAGGGGTATTTCTTTATCAGTTTTCTAAGACCAGATCATTCTTTATAATTCAGTAGAGTTTTGGGTTTGGTTTGTTGTTGTTTATTTTTAATTGCAGTGATAATTTACATAACAAAGGACATTGTTTACATTACCTCCCCAGTAGTTGATATACCCTGCAATTTGAGATTGACCTTGTGAAAGGCTCAGTTTGAAGAAGCAACATGTTACACCCACTGATCCTAGTACAAAGCCTGCAGGGAGATGGCAGTGAGGTAGTTAATTCAGTTTGAGGCAGTGAGATAATTAATCCAGTTTGGTAAGTATAGTGGATAGTGAAAGAGAATCAAAATCAGGAAAACTTGGGTTGAAATTTTGTCTCAGCAATTTATTCCTCATGTGAATCTGGGCAGGTCAACTTAGTTCTCAGTTTCCTAATTTATAAACTAAGTATACCACCCCAAAGGATTGCTGTGAAGATAAAATGAGATCATTTATCTCAAGTATTTTTTAAAGCCTTAAAGCATCATATGAATGTGAGCTATTGTTACATTATTCTCTTGATTTTCCTTTTTTTTTCCTGTTTGCATTTCTTCATATGTCTTCTCATGTTTCTTTGAATTCCTTGCATGTGACATGGCATAACATTTTAATACCTTCATGTATCACTATTTATTCAGTCATTTCTTCAATTAATGAAAACCTGATTAATTTCTAGGGTTTTTTGTTGTTGTTGTTGTTGTTGTTATTGTTGTTTTCTTTTTCTTTTTTGTTATTGAGAAAAGTCTTAGTATTTTAATATACACTATCCTGGTGCTTCTTCAAGAGTCACTAATTCTTTTTTTTTTTTTTTTACATCTGCTTTTATTTTTAGTTGTTGAAATAATCACATCCATTTAATTGAAAAGATTTTACCCACAGCAAATGTGTTCATTTATTTTGGTTACTGCTTTCTCGAGGCAGCCAGGATCCTGGCTGGAAGGTTTTACCAGTGCTAGTGGGGTCTTCTGATGGGTTACTCTTTCCAAAGTCAGGAGCTGAAGCATGTCCTTTAATCTGAATTTGAACTGGTGAAGTAACAAGCATCTCCTTGCTGTCTGCTATTTGAAGTTTTTCTTTTTCAGAAACATTTTTGATTTTTATTTTAACATCTTCTCTATATTTCTCATTCTTCATTATTTCCTCAATGGTAGGTGGATTCTTTCTTGTTTTCCTAATCCAAGCTTCCCATTCTGTTGGAATATCTCCTTCTGTATAGTCTACTTTCATATTTCTTGCTTCTCCGAGTCTTCTTTCTCGCATAGTTTGTCCTCAATGTCTGTCTCTCATCCTTTCCTCTTTTGCTTCATACTCAAAGGATTGGGAGGAGGTTTCCCCTTGCCAAATACTCTTTAATCCAGTGACATTGGTCTCCTTTCTGTTTTGTGAACAATTCACTTGACTGAGCATTTTCTCTGGCTATCTTACCATTCCTGGAATGATCTCCCTCCTTGGATTCCTTCTGATTGAAATAAATTAATACTTCTCAAAAGTAGGACATACTTTAACCCTGAGGTTCAGAAAGTCATGCTCTCAGAGGATTCTAGGGCAGAAAGGTTCAAGAGTCACTAATTCTGTCACTGAGTGGGAAGGATATGTTGGTGAATTTTGGATACCACTCATATACACAAAAAAAATTCACCTTGGAAATATTGTTTAAAAGTTCTATATTCTATTACAAATCATAGCAAAACTATCCATTTGTGAAATAGAATAGTTGATATAGTATAATGTGGAGGAAACAAATGACTAGAATTTAGTAGATAAGTAACTTTGCCTGTTTGAGTTTTTTTCTATAGTAAAAAAAAAAAAAAAAGAAAGAAAAAAAGTAGATGATTTTGCCGTGGCCTTTCTGACATTCTAAGATTCTTTGTTGCATTTCTTCCACTTACCACTCCCAATCTTCCTTCCCCCCCAAAAAAAATAGTTTATTCTTTCAGAAATTGGTGAATAAAGTACATGGAATTACTAATATGCTCTACTGAGGGATCACAGGAAACATTTCCACAACTCCTGTTTCCTAATAAAATCCTACTTAAAAAGGGGGGGGGAGAGGTAAAAAGGGAAAGTTTGGGGAGAAGTAGGACTCTTGCTGAGGATTACCAAGTTTTCTATCAGTTTATGAAATCATGACCCAGCCACCCGCCCCCCTCAACAGAGCTTTGAGAGAGAGAGAGAGAGAGAGAGAGAGAGAGAGAGAGAGAGAGAGAGAGAGAGAGAACCTCCTACCCCTTTCCTCCCCCACAGTGAAGTATTTACTCTTTTTTTTTTTCCCTCAAAGGTTTGCATTTGAAACCTCATATATGCATTCAAGATAATGGAGCCTACCCACAGGGTGTGATTGTAAAAAGAGCATACAGCCAGGCTATCTTTCATTCTGATTTCCTAGTAATCTCCCAGCTCCCAGGATTACACATCAGAGATCATTTTACATAATGAAGCTTTCTTTTGGACAGTTTATCTTTTATCCCTTCACTTAAAATTGTATGGTCGATTGTGTTTCTGATCAGAAATGTTCAGGTTGTCATTTTTTCAAAAGATACATTTAAAAGATTAAATTAGAGAGGAAAGGAAAGAAGAGACAGGCTAATTGATAATTAGGTGAACTTCACCACAGCCACCCCCTCTGGCTCTTTGAGCTATGTTTTGGAAAGTAATGAGTTTTTATTTGAAACTCACCTTGCTGCCAGTTGGAGTCTGGTCTCTCTCACTGGGTAGACTTTGGGAAAATGTTCATCAGTGTTAATGGGCTATTCAGTCCTTACTCTTCCTCTTTCTGCACACAGCTGGCCAGAAAATTCAGGTGTCATTTAAATAAGGGAAAAGATTAAAAAAAGGAACAGGTATCCACAAGCTAAGCGAAGCAAAGAATGGACCTATTTCCTCTAATGAATCAGGAAACATGAAATTCTGCCTTTGAATCAGGTGCTTAGCTATTTGGAAGAATGTATATATGTTTACATATTTTGAGGAAGATGGTGAAGTAGAAGGAAACTGACCTCTAACATCTACTTACTTTGTAATTTTGGACAAATTTCTTTAGCTTTTAATGCTCTATAAGATTATTGCATGTAAAGTAAAGACAAGCATTGATGAAAAGTGTTTTCTCAACCAGATTTTCTTTGTACCAGTGAAACCAAAGATTCAATTTCTATACTCATCCCCATTCTTATCCCCATCCCAATCTCTATCCCCTATGGTAAAATGATTCCAAATTTGCTGATATCAATTAATTCATATACCAATTATGCCATTAATATATTTATGAAAACTTTTTGAAATGATTCTGATCTGTACCAACTCCTCTTTTTTATAATGAGAATAAGGTATAAGGAATTAACAGGTATTGTGAGTCATTGGAATACCTAATCAATGGACATTGTAAAGTTCCATCCCTGAACACATAATTTTTTTTTTTTTCTGAATTGATTTTAACTTGGAAACTATGGCCAGGATCAATCATTCAAAAGTATTTATTAATTACATGTGGTAAGAAGTCTATCAATCAAAAGTATTAAATATTTATTACATGTCAAGCAAAAGACTAGAGGCAAGACTGAAACAGTACTTGCCCTTATGGAAATTACATTCTACAAAAAGAGATAAAATATATAAAAACTGGCAAAATGAATACAGAATAAATACAAAATAATTTTGGGGAGGAAAGGAAACAGAACTTTGGGAGACTGGAAAAAGCTTGAGCTGAGTTTTGAAGCAAACGGGAAATTGAGGCAGTGGAGCTCAGAAGGAATTTATGCTAGGCATGGAGATAGTGAATGGATTATCCTGTGCAGAACAAATAATAGATCTAATCAGGGTGGACCACTAAGTGCCAGAAGAGGATATTATGTAACTAGAAAAATTGTTTAGAAATTAATGCCCTTTCCTTTTTTGGACAGAAGAAATTCACTTTAAAAGGATACAAGTGCTCTGCAAGGTTAAGGGGAACTGTCACATTTGTGCTTTCATTATTAATATGATCTTAGAAATCCATTTCTGGTAAAGATATCTATCTGTTATTCAAGTAAGAGAGGTATCCTTATAGTACACAAGATATGTTAGAATGCATTTAATTAATTAATTACATTATTTTATGTAATAAAACAAGCATTCCCATAATAGTATAATAAAAAGATGATTGAACATAAAACTGCAAATCACCATATAAAACTTGCTATTTTTAAAAAATATATCACACAATTTTTGTGCAATTTTTCCCCTTTTTTTCTTCATCTCTTCTCTAGAAATGGCAACTGTTAGACACAAATACCATATATGTGTGTGTGTGTGTGTGTGTGTGTATGTATATACATTTATATGAAAATATAGTTCAATTTGGAGAAGTGTATCATTTTGAGTCTTGAAAAGGATGCTTCTTTAGTGGATATTGTCCATGTAAGTGAAATGAAACATTTAGGGTTTTAAAATATTTTTTGGGAAAGGTGAGTATAGAAGGATGGAAGAAAGGGTCATCAAAGCTAAAATAATTGTCAATTGAACCATACAAATCATATCTATATTTTAAGGAGTTTTGAGAGATTTTTAAAATATGATTTCTAATTAAACAAGGATGTAGCATTTTACTAATATTTCTTTGTATCCCAGCAAATTTGATTGAAATGTTTAAACACAAATCCTTCGCATGTTGAATGATCAATTTATTCATCCAGTACAATTTCTGGTTTGATAATTAAAAAGGGAAGAAAAGAGAAAACAACAGAGAAGAGATTTACAGAAAGTGTGAATGAGAGGGGTATGTACACTAAAAATGACTTGGGTGCAAATTATTGACTATTTCATACTGATGAGGAAATTCTTGATACATGTTTTTGCCTCGAAACTTCCTATGTTCCCTGGGGATGCAAGACTCTTGGTTGCTTTTGCCTGCTCATGATTTTGCATTTTCTTTTTTGCCCCCCCATTTTAATTTTTTTCTAAATTATAGCACTTACTTCCTAATATGTACTCTATAAAGAAGTTTTCCTTTTGAAAAAGAAAATAGAGTAAATAAAACAAATTATTAAAATGATCACAACTGACAGTATATATGTCATTACCCACCAATTACCAATTAACCATCATCTCTCTGTGAAGAGGAAGTATGCATGCATGTATGTTTATGCCATCCGTAGGTGTCTACAGGCAAAATCAGTACATAAATTTAATCTGACTCTCAATGTCTTTTAGTATAAACAGCTACTTTCTGAATTTTTTCTGCAGGTTTTTCTAAACACTTCCAACTTGCAGGTTTATGGCTGCAAGAAATCACTGGGTGTGATGTTGAGGCCTCTGTTACTTTTCTCTAGCTAAAGCATCTTTTAGTTACAGTTGTGAATTAAGCCAACTGGATGGTGCTATGTCTGCCTCTAACTGTCTATTAATGCTATATTCTTAGGATTCTGGTGAAGGGAGTACTTTCCACAGCATGCTGTCTTCCAGCAATAAGAATGTGCTTATTTGACATAGCTCTTAAAGATGCTTTCATCCATAATCTGAAAGTTCCCTGACATCTTAGCATAAAGAGCTCCATTTGGACTCTTGCATGTACCTAGAATACACTAGAATGCAACAAAACACAATAACTTGGGTGAAGGTACTTAAGACTTTAAAGATTGTCATTTAGTTCTTTTGAATAGTGAGCCATTATAGCACAGTTGCAAGCAATTTCATGCCTCCCATCTCTCCTCTTTTTACTTTCAAAAGATTAGAGAAAGGAATGCCAAGTCAACTGTTTAAAACACTTTAGTTATGGATCTTTGTTCTTATATGGAAAACTGATGTGAAGTCGCCATTATGGATTAAATATGGTTTTAAACAGACAACAGAGAGCAAGCCAATTTATTCTGATCAAATGGGCAGAGCAAAAGCTTTAAACAAATACCTGATAAATGGAAAAAGAGTTGGTAAATAAGTTAGCCCCCAAAATGAAAATAAAAACTCAGGTGAACCCCTGGGAAATATAATGTTGCAGTAGGAGCCTAGATAAAGGAATGAGGCAAATAAATGAGAAATATATAGTTTATCAATTCAATAACTCTTCAGTGGATTGTGCTATTTTACAGTAGCAATAAAGCAGTGTCTTTATTATTCCTATGTTTTGAAAAAATCGGAATAAATATTGAGGATCTAGAAAAAAGCTGAAGATATTTCTAATTTCACTGGGGAAGGGGGAAATAAAACTGATTCACTTGACTTTCTAGAGACAAGAAGAGTTTTTGCTTCATGTCATTGTAACTTGAGGTGAGTTCCATAGAAAGTATGCTAGCATTAACAATTTGGGCCTCCGTGAAACATGGCTGAATTCTATGAAAAATGAGAAATGGAAGATTTTTTTTTTTTTTGGTCTTTTTAAGAATGACCTACATCTTGGAAATGTTGCAGGACATTGAAGGCTCAGTTGTCATTCAATGTTTTAATGTGTGCATACTTGTTACATTGGTTATTCTGATATAATTTTCCTCCTCAAAAAATGTATGGTAGTTAAAACATTGATTACAGACTAAAATGTATTAACTGAAAAGCCAGTTTGTAGTAACAATACAAGAATAATATTAATAATAAAGAATGCATACAATATATGTGCAAAGCACTGGGTGTTCTTTACATCAATGAATCATACATAGACTTTCAGCCACCCTGGGAGGGAAGGAAGGGAGGAAGGAAGGGAGAGAGGAAGGAAGGGAGGGAGGAAGGAAGGAAGCAAGGAAGGGAGGGAGGGAGGAAGGAAGGAAGCAAGGAAGGGAGGGAGGGAGGAAGGAAGGAAGGAAGGAAGGAAGGAAGGAAGGAAGGAAGGAAGG
>JAJPUD010001504.1:267009-307397 GCA_023553655.1 Myrmecobius fasciatus | reverse complement strand
AGGAAGGAAGGAAGGAAGGAAGGAAGGAAGGAAGGAAGGAAGGAAGGGAGGGAGGGAGGGAAAGAGGGATGAAGAGAGGAGGGAAGGAGGGAGGGAGAAAAAACTTACCTAGAGTAACTATCAAATCTTAAAAATTTTCAACTCTTGGTTCTGGCATAATCCAACAAAGAGACCATATTCATCAACATTAAACATGTACCTTTCAAATAGGACATGTAATGAATAACTGACTTATTTGTGGTCTCCAGGCTTAACCATCTTAGTAATGTAATTACCATTGGGGATTAACAGCATTAAAGCATTAAAGCTGGCTGAATGTCATGTGGCAAAAGGCTAATTAGAAGGGGCCTTGATAGACTTTCAAAAGGAGGTGTGGCCACATTTGCAGTACCTCTCCAGTTGTGCCTGAGTTTGAGGAACCTAGAGATATTCTGAAATGTTTTGCCATTTGGGAAATTAAAATTTAGTGACAAATTTGCATATGTAAAAACAAACCAAAACAAAACTAGAAGAATAGACTTCAATTACTGGGTCAGCCTAGGGAAATAGATTTTTTTTTTGTTTGTTAAGAACCAAGGGACTGAACACAGATCTAGCTATATACAAGGTTGAGTAATTCTAATTAAAGGATATAAGTAAGAAGTTTATCTCACTTATTCTAGCAACAAAGCAATAGAAAATCTATTCAATACCTATGCTCTGTCTTACACTATGTCTCTTAAGAAGGGTTCCTCTCACTTGTTTTATACCTTCTGTTGTTTAAAATGACAATAACAATACAGTGTTTGATTAGGAAATTTTCAAAGTACTTTGTTATCATAAAGCCAGTGTGCTCAAAATATCTTTTTCCCCCATGCCTTTCTTTCCATATTGTCCACTTGTTCTTTTCTGATGTATTACTGATTGACCCCCAATTGCTATTCTTCCTGCATCGAGTTAGTTTGGATCCTCATCCTAAAGTGGATGCAAATTCTAGAAGTATTTAAGCTCCTTAAAGACAAAGAACATGTGACATTTTGGTTTTTAAATACTTGGGTTTTAGCAAACTGTCTTGGCCATAATAAGGGTGCCATTGAATTTGGGCTGAGTTAAATGAATTTCTATTTTCCTTTCTATCCTCTACTTGATTCATTCCTCATTTATTTATCCCCATGGACCTCTCGCCCCATCCTCTCTATTGTGTGTTTTTATAAATAAGGCTATCCAAGAAGCCAGAATCAGGAGTTTGAAAACCTAAATTGACAGTCTCTGTTAAGGTTTGTTTTTTGTATTTTGCTTTCCCTTTTTCTATCTCCCCCAGTCCCCATCTTTGTCCCATGTCTGGGGGGGAAGAAGACAATCAAAGAAAACATTTATTCTTTTATTATTTTCCCCCTAAAAAGGAAGTATGGCATAGTGGAGATATTGTCAGTCTTGAGTCTTCCATCTTTCACCTGATATTTGCTAGCTTATGTAATCCAGTCATGTCAATTATTTTCTTTAAGCTTCAAGCAGCTCTCTAAGACTCTTAAGTTGTTTAGAGATGAGTTTCAACCTCCTTTAGTGGAAGGAATTCCTGTAGTGACAAAATCATAAGTCATTGATGTATAGACATATTGACTATCTTCCTAAATGAGAGGAAGTCTATAAAAGCACTTTGTAAAGTGTTAAGCACTATTCAAGTATAAGGTGAAATTACCTTTATCACCATCATCTTTTCCTATTTGAAACATGAACCATAACTTTCTACCAGAGGCTCCTGGGGGCTTTAAGGTAAATCAGTAAATCAAACATACTTTACTAGGATAGACAAAAGTCTAAATTAAAGGAACATCTGGCTGGTAGAAAGAAAGAAAAAAATAAGTCCATAATCATTCATCTTTCCCAGTCCATTTTCCTCTTTTCTTTCCTCTTTTTTTCTTTATCCCTTCCTTCTTCCTTACTTATAACCTGGGGCTACAAGACTGTCAGCCAGGGGGTTGCCTAGGAGCAATGCTAATTTTCACTGAGAAATTTCAGAGGTAGGCCAAGGAAAAGGAATATTAAAATAGCTAGTGCACCCCTAAAAACATGTGAGGGAACTCTGAACATAAGAATTTCAATTAAATTTTTTTTCTTTGAATGTTTTGAATTCTAAGGGTTTTGAATGATAAAAACTATTCAGGAGCAAAAGAAGGAAGGAATGCTATGTGATTTGTGCTAGTTCACTCTGCCAACAGTTTTAATGTGCTTAGGATAAAATATTCTTTTTAAAATGGGGTGAAACTCTTCCATAAAGCAACCACTTCGATATGTACCAGCAAAAGGCATCTTCTATCTTCTGCTGCCAGTGCAGTCTCCTACCTAGGATGTGGAAAACTTCTAGTATAAAGAAAAAAAAAACAACTCTTCTTTGGGCTTCAAGTCTTACATTTCCTGCTGTATCTGTTCTTTTAGGGAAGAGGAGTGACATCTTCTTCCCAAATGATGAACAATCTTACACTTGGTCATACTGCTCACACCCCAGTGATTCTGAACTCCTATGGATCATCATCCAAACCTCATTCTATACTCCTTAACACCTGGTTCTTCATTCCTATCTTCCTAAACCCTCCCACCTCAAAGTTTTATCCTAATATTATCTAGTCTTTAGACTATTCCCTTTGGTATGACTATTCCATAGGCAACAAACTTTTCTTCTTCCTAAAACTATTTTTTTCACACTCCATCCATCTACAAGCTCTTACTGAAACCTAACTTTTCCAGATGATAGTCTCCCTGGCTATCCTTTCCAATACTGGTTTCCTCAGTTCACTCATCAAAATGTAAGTGTTGGAATATGGATTGTTCCCTATTGCCACTTCATATAAGGAAGATAGGAACAAAGAAAAGAAGGAAGGAAGGAAGGAAGGAAGGAAGGAAGGAAGGAAGGAAGGAAGAAAGGAAGGGAGAGAGGGAGGGAAGGAAAGGAGAAAGGGAAAAGGGAAGGGAAGGGAAATTAATGGGAGAAACTTTGAACATCATGTTGTTGCTGATTAGATTTCACCATTTCAATACATTCCACAAACATTAAATTCTTATTATTTGAAATGCCCTATGCTAATTTCTAAGGATAATAAAGGAAAAAAATAATTCCTGCTCTCAAGGAATGTGTATTCTAAAGGAAGAGAGACAGATCACAATGTATCCAAAGATAAGGGAATATATATATGATAGATTAATAAAGACTGAAGAACCTACTGAAAGCATGGATCAAATAAGAATTTGTAGAAGAGGTTGTTCTTGAGAAGAGTATTAAAAGAAGACATATTTTAAGAGCAAGAAATGAGGAAGGAGGATCTTTCAAAAATCGTGAGAAAGGTTGGCTTATGGGCAGAAGCTAGGGAGAAATAATCAACTTATGGGGATAGATAGTCATGGAATTTAGTTTGAAGATAGAGTTTGTGAAGGATATAGGTTGAAATAATGCTAGAAAGGTAAATTAAACTAAGTTTGTGGAGTACCATAAATGCCAGGCTGAAGAACTGACTCTTGATTCAGAGAGACAATAATGGAGAGGCAAAAATCAAAAGTGAGTACAAGATTTCCAGCTTGTTTATTTGGGAAAGCAGTGGCATACCAGTGTAGTTTACTTTGAATTATATTTATTTATATTACTTACCTTTCTTATTTACCTACAAGGTTTTGAGGGACAGGAAACTTTCATTATTACCTATAAAAAGTGCTTACATATGCTAGTACTTCAATAAATATATACTATATAAAAGGTTAGATAATATAATTAGAAAATATTATGAACTGATTTTTTAAAAAGTCACATTAGGAAGATGTTTGCTTTTAGGCAGCTTTGAAGTTTTGATGACACAATATTCAAATATAAATAAAATGAAGAAGTAAAGATTGGAAAAGTGGTTTTTAAAAATATTTTACTTTTTCTCAATTGCATATAAAGATAATTTTAAACTTTTTTTAAAATTTTGAGTTTCAAATTTTCTCTTTCTCCTTTAGCTCCTTCCTTTCTAAGACAGTAAGCAATTTGCTATACACTCTATCTGTGCTATCATGCAAAATATATTTCCATATTAGTCATGTTGTGAAAGAAGACACAGACCAAAAGAAAAAGAAAGCATAAAAAATGAAGTGAAAAATAGCATGCTTTGATCATTCAGACTATCAGTTCTTTCTCTGGAGGTAGAGAACATTTTTCATCATGAGTACATTGTATTATTGAGAATAGCTAAGTCATTCACAGTTAATAATCATATAATATTATTGCTAACATCTACAATGATCTCCAGGTTCTAATCATTTCACTTTGTATCAGTTTAAGTCTTTCTAGGTTTTTCTCAAATCAGCTGGCTTATCATTTCTTATAACAGAATTGTATTCCTTTTCAATCATATACCCAATTTGTTCAACTATTCTCTAATTGATGGGCATCCCCTCAATTGCTAAGTGTTTGCCACCACAAAGAGCTGCTACAAGTACTTTTATGCAAATAGGTTCTCCTTCCACTCTTCATTTTTTTAAAAATTTCTTTGGAATATACACCTAGTAGTACTATTGCTACATCAAAGGGTATCCACAATTTTACTGGACAAGTGTTACAAGTTGTATATATAAATCTGAGTGTTCTTTGCATGAAAGTGATTTTTAAGCTTTGTCAATGGATATCTAATCATGTAAAGATAAAAGAACAGAGGAAAACATACAGAACTTTCACAAATGCCCAAATTGAGGGAGTAAAGGAGACAAAGTCATTCTTAGAAAGGTGAATAAGAACCAAGATGGTATAGCAAAGCATAAAAAGGGGGCAGAAAGAGTTTTAAGAAGAAGGGATTTGCCAAATATCAAATACTGTAGAAATATGGAGGATTAAGACTAATATGAAGTCATTAGGTTTAATGTCAAACTACACATGGAACTAGTATTAAATCTGATACCCTCAAAAAGTTCCAACTCACAAAATGCCAAAAAAATTTTTCCTTTTTCTTCTCCTTTTTAAAATGTCTTCTTCCTTATTCATGTCTCCCTTATCTTCTTCTCCCTACTTATTTTATCTTTCTTTCATTGCCTTTAAATTTGTAATTGGCATGAGTAAACAATGTTTTCTGAAGAAGTTTTTTTAAATGAAAGTGATTTTTATGAAAGATTTTTTTTTGTAGCCTACTTATTAAAAAAAGGAAATGTTAAAGAAAACTAAGGAAGTGAGACTAGTTGCCTTTTTTTTTTAAACAGGGAGAATGATAGTGTGACAAATAAGTCATTTGCTTTTATTATATGCTTAGTAAGTACAAAACCTACTTCTTGTTATGTAGAGCAAAAGAGGAAATAGTCACACAGTACCTTTCCTTAAGTAGTTTATAATCTATTACCTTCCCAATTAGGCACTTTTCCAAAACTCAAAAGAATAAAAAAAAAATATCAGTTCACGGTAGGGAGGATATATTTTTTGTTTGCTTGAAATATGCCCTTATTGATACTGCTTTTCATCTTGTTTTGAACAAAACTAAAAAATTTGAAATTATTGAAGATAGTTCTCAATAGTCACAACAATGCAAAGAAACTAGACAATTAATGAGACAGTTGCATTATTTCTCAGTTTAATTCTGACTAATATACACAAGCCCAACTGCTGAATTTTGTCTGAATTTAATTTACTGAGTGTAAGGTTTCCACCTGGAATCATAAAGTGTAGCATTTTATGGTGCATATTTCCTTAGCATTTTATATTGTTATTTTAGTTCTGCCTTATAGTTTTTCTCTGGAGTAGCACATCCCATTTTACATGGGAGTGAAGTAGGATGCAGAAATGTTAAGTGATTTTTCCCACAGCAACACTGTAAGTCTGCCCTTAATACATCTAGGCATTTGGAGCCTTTTTTTTTTTTTACAACAGGTACTTCAACACTTCCACAAACATTTATTAATCACCCACTATATGCTATTGCTGTCCTAGATGCTAGAAGATATACATCTATATATTATGTGGACCAGGGGTTTAAACAGAATAGAAAGTTTCTAATATGACAACTCTTACTAAGGGCAGTAATTTGTAACTTAACAAGTGCTACCTTGACAAGAGGGATGGAGCATTGGAATACTGAAACTTGACGGTCTAGTATATATATCAGAAACAGGATGCTAATTTAGCTCTTTCTAACTTCAATGGTATCCACTTGTCTATTGTGCCATGCTGTCTCTTTTTAGAAAAGATTAATAGACTAATAAAGCATCGTTCCTGTATTTTTTCCATAGTAGTAGGAGAGATAATATGGGTATGTAAACAAATAAGTATTCATTCATTTGACAACTATTATTAAACACTTATTATATACCAGACAGTATTTTAGGTGAGGGAGATACAAAACCAATAATGAAATTATCTCTGCTCTCAAGGAGCATACATTCCATTAAAAAAAAAAGAACATGTGACAACAAGTAATTATAAAATCTATTCAATGTTATGCTTGAGAGGATGAGGCATATTGTTGCAAGTGAGGGCATTATCAATTTAGGGATCAGAAAGGCTTTTAATAGGACATCATATTGAACTTTATTAATTTGTTTTTGTTTTTTAAGAAACTGGATCCTCCTTCTAATGTCCACAATCTGTCAAAGACTGTCCAAGTTCATATTTATTGTTTCCATGATATTATTTACCCATCTCATCCTCTAATGTCCCCTTTCTTTTAGCCTTGATGCCCAACATCAGAGTCTTTCTCAGTGAGTGCTGTCTTCTTATTATATAGCCAAAGTACTTAAGCTTCACATTCAGTATTTGACTTTCCAGTGAATAGTCTAAATTAATTGCTTTAAGTATTGCCTGATTTGATATTCTTCTTGTCCAAGCATCAAAAGTCTTCACTAGCATCACAATTTGAAAGCATCAGTTTTGCTGTACTCAGCTTTCTTTATAATCCAAGTCTCATAGTCATACAAAACTACTGGAAAAAATAATAATTTTGAGTATACAGAATTTTGTTGGCAAGGTGATGTCTTTGCTTTTTAGTACGCTGTCCAGATTTTCCATAGCTTTTCTTCCAAGGGGCAAGTGTCTTTTAATTTCATGGCTACAATCACTGTCTCCGATGATCTTTGAGTCCAAGAACATAAAATTTGATACTGCTTCCATCTCTTCTTGTTCTATTTGCCAGGAAATGATAGGAATAGTTTGACAATAGTCAAAATCAGAGATGTTTTGTTTATTTTTATTTAATATATTAAGCTTATTGCATAATTCAGAGTTAAATTGAAGAAGTAGGAGAAACCATCAGACCATATAGATATAACTTAGATAACATCCCTTATGGTCAAGACTACTTTAGGAACATCAGTTTGTCAGCTATATGGAGGATAATGTAGATAGGATAGACATGAGAAGCAAGGAGAGCAATTAGAAGGGTAGGGAAATAGTCTTGGCAAGAAGAGGTTTTGAGGGAACTTGAACTAGGGTGGTCATTAAGAGAGTAAAGAGAAGAAACCAATAAGAGGGCTGTTTTGGAGAAATAATTGATGAGTCTTAGCAACTGTTTGGATATTGAAGCATAAGTGAAGAGGAGAGATTGTCTGAATCCAAAAACCTTGTTGAGTGGATGGATTGTAGTACTCTTCACAAAAATAGGAAATTAGAAATATGTGAGGATTTGGAGGAAAAACAAAAGTTTTCTTTTGGACATGTTACATTTGAGATATCTAAAGGACATCCTGTTGGAAATATCAACAAGCAGTTGGTAATGCTGGAGTGGAGTTAAGGAAAGAAATAATGATTTGAAATTCATCTGTGTAGGATGATAACTAAATCCATGACTGCTGATAGAATCGCTGAAAATGAAAAGAAGAGAGCCAAGACAGAGTCTATGGGACATACACTGAGAGTGGGACTTGGATCCTGATGAAACAAAGGCAGGATAAAGGAGAACCAAAAGGAAATTCTGTCACAAAAACCCAAGAAATACAGCTTATTCAGAAGAGGGTATTAAATAGTATCAAATTATGCATATAGGTCAAGAAGGCTGAAAAGTGAGAAGAGGTCATTACATATGACAATTAAGGTAGTATTCAAAACTGGAGAGCAATTTCAGTGATGAAATAGAAAGTCAGACTGCAGAAAGTTGAGGAGTGAATGAGAGAAGATAAATTGGAGACAATGAGTATGTGTGGTATTTTCTAGGACTTTAACTATGAAAAGAAGAAAGAGAAATAGTGCTTGAGGGGATCATGAGGGCAAAGGAAGATTTTTTTAAGACAAAATAAATTATTGCATTATTAAGAAAAATAACAATAATAGAAAAAGATTTATGTTTAAGATAGAGTACTTAAATACTATAGAAGAATCTTTGGAAAATGCCACTTTTAGTCAGGGGAATCAGAGAAGGCTTGATAAAGGATATTGAATGGTCTTGAACAATGGGTAAGGGTTCAATAGGTAGAGATAAGGAAAAGGAAGTGGGATAAAAAAGGTAGACCATGGTTCTAGGGTGGGGTAGTGGGATAGGACCTGGAATAGTGGTCCCTCTTAGGTCCCTTCTTCCATTATATGGATTAGGACAGATTTTCCCTAAAAGGTGATCTCAAAAGTTGATTGATCTGGAAGTGGAGTAAGGCTCAAGTGATTCTTCCTTATTGATGCAGGACCTTCTTGGCCCTTTTGGTCATCTAAAAAATTAAAAAAATCTACTTTCATGAGGTTGGTGTTCTTCATATTTGAATAATCTCTCAAGATCACTGAATCACTTCACATTTTCTTGCAGATAAGAAATATTTCCTTTCATATGGAAGTGATGGGGTCATATTTACCAATGCTAAAGGCCACCTTTTCAAATATTCTTACTTTTTTAAGAAGATCTAAACAAGCCTACTGTTTTCTCACCTTTTAGTGGTTCATTTTATTGCAACATCAAAAAAAGAATTAAGAAAGTGTCAATGTCAGGCCTGCCCTTTAACAGGTCAAATTTTGGCATAGTGAACCGGAGGCAAAAAAAAAAAAAAAAGCCCTGATTCTAGAATTAAAGGGCCTGAATTCAAATCCCACTTCTACTCTCTTATTATCTGTGTGATCATGGGCAATCATAAGCTTCAGGTGACTCAGTTTTCTCATCTATAAAATGTGCTGGTTAAATTAGATGTCTCTGAAATTCTTCCTAATTACAGATCTGTGAATTTATAAATTTAATGCTTTGGTTGAAGGCTATGTTACATAAATAGGGTTATGTATCTAGAAAGATAGATAGGAATTTATTGAATTCCAGGCCCAAGGAATTAGTACTTAATAATCAACATGAAAACAAGCAGTTTTCAAATATTGATCACCAAGAAAATTTGTCTGACAGGGATACACAGAATGGATGAGTGGATTGGAGAAAATTGGAAGTTTGAAGACCCAATTAAGAAGCTATTTAGTAGTCCACTGAGAAGTGAGGTCCTAGACTAGGCTGATAGTAGTGGCATTAAAAGGGTAGTGAGGTGGCACAGTGGATAGGGTATCAGAATTAGAGTCACAAAAACCCATCTTTCTGAGTTCAATTTTGGCCTCAGACACTTACTAGCTGTGAGAGCCTAGATAAGTCATTTAACCCTTCAATTTCTCCATCTGGAAAATGAGTTCTAGAAGGAAATAGCAAACCACCCCAGTATCTTTGCCAAGAAAACCCAAATGGGGTCATGAAGAGTCAAGCATGATTAACAAAAACCAACCTAACAAACAACAACAACTAACCAAAGTGGAATTAAAAAATTATAGAATGATGTTTTAAAAAGCGTGGTACCAGCACTACCACCACTGAATCTGGATTCAAATCCAGATGATACTGCTGACCACCTGTGTTACCTTGGGTAAATCATGTCTTGTAGGCTCTGGAGATGCCTTTCATCTATAGAATGATGAACCTGAGAGAGGAAAAGAACAGTAATTACATTGGTGGGATATTTCAATGCCAGAAATCCCACCTCATCATATATTAATCCTACCCTTTCAAATTTTGCAGAGAAGGAAATAGTGGCTATAATTTGTGAAAGAAGAATAGGATATCAGACTTGGGCTCAAGAGGAACTCAGTTCAAATCCTACTTTTTACTTTTAAAAGTTGAGTGATCTTGGACAATTCGCTGAGCATCTCAGTTTCTTCATTTGTAAAATTATTAATTTTGATATGATAGAAATTATGTCTCTATGCTCTTAAGAATTGTCCAGAATCTGGAGCAACTAGGTGGCCTTAAAGTACTAGCCCTGAGGACCTGAGTTTAAATATGGTCTCAGACACTTAACACTTCCTAGTTATGTGACCCTAGGCAAGTCACTTAACCCCAATTGCCTCTGCCAAAAAAAAAAAAAAAAATTGTCCAGAATCACACAACTAATGTCTGAGGATTTGAACACATACGCACCTAGTTCTCTATTCTGTCATTAAAAATAGTTTCACAAGTGGAAAAGGAGGAAGCTAAGAAGTGGAACAGAGTTTTAAATATGATACATTTAGTTCTTCTGTAACAAAGTGAGCCATCCCTAAAAAAATGGGAGTTCTTAACAATATTTTGTATGTAATAGACTTTTTGGGAAGTCCAGTGAAATTTGTGGACCCCTTCTCAGAACAATATTTTTAAATCCATAAAATAAAATAATAGTATTACAAAAGAAGCTGTTACATTATAATAATTTTATATATGTTCATAAGCATACACATGTACATATTATATATGTGTTCATAAATACATCTGTATTATTTTATATACATACTGTACATACATGCATCCATACATACATGCATCCATGCACACATACTTACATCCCTACATAAGAGCAGAGAGAGGAGAGAGGACAGAGGGCAGTCAAGAAGAGACAAGGAGGAGAGGGGATTAGGGAAAGATTGAGGAAGGGAAGAGGTGAAGATAGAGTGACAGAGATGGAGAAGATAGACATCCCATTCCCCCATGTTCAGAACCCCTAGGTTGAGTTTCCTTTTTCACTTTTCAGAGATTCTAAGCAGGACTTAGAAAAGCTTCTGAAGGCTAAAGAGATAGAATCTGCTGAGCAAATGTTGGCATAGCTCCTGCTCAAACTTTCATTTCCTTTTTTTCCCCTTTTCATTATATATAATGAAAGAAGTAAAGCTGGAAAGGTCAAACATTTTGAGTTTTGTCACACAGTTAGGGACTATTCCTGTGAGAATGTCTATATCCCAATTCCCTGGAATGTCAAATCAACAGCTTAGCTGGTCACCAGAACTAAGATAAGATGAGTTCCCTCTTGAGAGTTGGCCCACTTCCCTTCTTAGCTCTTCCAATTAAAATTTAAAATTATGGATTTTTAAAACATACACCTATTCTCCCCACTTTTTTTAACCTCTGTTAATACTTTTAGATAAAATTTTAAAAATGCTCACATTAGAAAAAAACTAGGAAGAAAAACAAGTAGAACAGAGAGGAAATGTACCATTCTCCTATTTCTTAGCAAGTTAACCTAATAGTTCAGTGATGTGCAATTTCCAGTGTCTCCAGCAAAGTTCATTGAAGGACCATTAAAGATATCTCTGACACATGCGTTTAATGGTTATCACAAAAGCTAACCACTAGTTATGCTGCTTTGCACTCCTATGACCTTGAGGGGACTGCAAAACTTTACTAGGTGTTTATTTTCTTGTCTATAAAATGTAAGTGCAGAATGAAAGCACAGTGGTGATGGGGAGAATGTGGTCCTAGTGGGTTAAGTAGTTAACTTGAAAAGTTAGAAGACCTTAGCTCTGCCACTGACTTAGGTGATTTTCTCCAAATTACTTAAAACCCCTTGTGCTTCCATTTCCCATCTTAAAAATGTGGGAAATGATATCTGCTTGTTACATACCTCCCATGGCTATTGTGAGGATTAATTAGGTATTGCCCTAAAAAGGATTCTGAATTCTTTGGAGAAATATAGTATATTAATAATAGTTAGTAATAAACCGGCATTTCTCCCATTACCAGCTTTTAGTGTCAAAGCTCCCTACTAACACACATAGTCTTCCTCATTTTACTCATTTATCTTTTATGATAGCATCCTACTCTAAACTATTACAAAAAATCTTATGAAAGTATAATAATGTTACTGATATTTATTTAGCAATTTTAAGTTGGCAAAGTACTTTATAAATATTTTCTCATGGGTTGGTCATACCAATACATTGGCCATAGAAATATGATGAAATAGAAGCTATTTTTCATGATTTCTTTATTATTCATTGACCCAAGTATCTATTTGTTTGAGGCAGTATTGCGTTATTCCTCTCACTATTCATGGTTAATAGCTTTACAGAAGGATTGAGTGACACAAATGTGTATGAAGTGTAACTCACTACTTACTCTCCCAATCTACATTAGAAGGTGGTCCCCAGAAGGTAGTTACATTTCTCCTTAAAATTTTAGGGACAGTTTTCTCTAGTTTTATCAACTTGAGCCCACATTCCAATGTGCCTCCACTCCATATGAATAACAGTGATTAATTAATATATGGGAAGCTAGGTTGCACAGTGGATAGAGTGCTAAACCTGGATTCAGGAATACCTAAGTTCAAATGAGGCCTCAGACACTATGTGATCTTGTGCAAATTGTTTAACCCTGTTTTCTTTAGTTTCCTCATCTGTAAAATAAGGTAGAAAAAGAAATGGTAAATCACTCTCGTATCTTTGCCAAGATTCGGTTCATATAGAGTTGGACAAAACTGAAACAATAACAAATCAATATCTCTTTAATATCATTGAATTAACTTTTATAAAGTGATCTTTACTGAGAACATATTTAGAAAAAAACATTCCCTTGATGCAGAGGGCATACTTTCCCCTCAATTTCTAAGGTAGTGAAGGCTTAAAGCAGTTACTACAAAGCATTGCTTCCACTAGGTTCACTCTGGGAATGGAAGATCCTTTAGGTTTCTGGCCAAAACAGAAACAATTGCTATTTACATTCACCTAGAGCTAATCAGAGCCCAAATAATGATCAAGTGGGTCTTGGCCTGGTTCCTATTGTTGGTCAATCAATGAAAGATAGAGTGATTTGAATTTAAGGCATGGCCTTAAGAAAGGAATCTAGCCCATAAACCCTAAAATAATTTCAGTGATCAAAATTTACATTTATTTGGACAATGCCAGGACAGGTAAGGGTATGATTCCCTCTTTGGACCTAGGGAAAGGAAGGGAAAGGATAGAGAAAAGAAAAGAGCTCTGTTTTCTAACTAGCCAGTTCCACTGGGTACTCCCTGGGGCAGCTCTTAACCTTAATCATAGGCATTGAGACTTGTTAAAGAGCTTAAAGCTTAAAAAGGCTGAGATTTCCCATTGATTCCAGGGTCATCTCCAGTCATCCTGATCTATATCTCACTAAGGGACCCAGATGGTCTCTAGAGGAGAAAGCAAGGCAGGTGACCTTGAACAGCCCTCCCTCACTTAAATCCAATTCACTTGCATATCATGGCATCCCCTTTCTGATGTTAAGGTCCTCTTCAAGAATAAAGGACAAACAACAACCAGATTCAGAATAGAGCTAATGGAGGAATTGCTGTTAGAACATGATGTCTTGATGGCTTAATGGATCCACTCCTAGGTTAGGTCACCCAGGCTGCTTCTCAGGGTTCTAGTAGCTATGGCTGCAGGCAAACTCTACCCGTTCTTCCAACATTTCTAAGCTCATATAATCACCATTCTCCATTCCTTCTTCATGTAAAAACAGGAGAGAAAAGATATAATGAGAACAAAAGCAATAGCATGGACATATAATGAGGGGCTATGTGGTGATAGCAAGGGAGAGGCAGCCTTAAGACCTCTACTCATTTTCCACCAAAGTAGAAAGAATTCAATTTAGCAGGTCAGTGTTTTTTATATAGGCACTCAGGTCTAATTATAATGCCTTTTGTTATCATACAGTAACCAATAAAAAAGATTTACAAAGTGCATGAGCATACTTTGAAATATTCACTTTGACCAGTTCTTATTATGTGTGTATATTTATTAAACATACACATGTATGCATATATATATTTATAAAACACAAATGTGTGCATGGATATATGCATGTGGGTATACACATTTGTGTACATATATACATGGGGAAACATTCTAATACAAAGCTGTATAAAGCACATTTTTTCCATAAAGTGAGTCTCAAAAATATAGAATAAAGACTTTAGTTGGAGGAAGTATTTGAAGAATAGAGGATTTGTGGAATATCAAAGAGAAATGGTTCATTTGAATTTAAGATGATGGCCAGTATTTATATAAAACTTTAAAACTTGCAAAGCTTTGTGTATTATTTATTAATAATACTGACAGAGGAAAAATGCTATGTTTGATGAAAAATGTTTTTTAGAAACTTTGTCAACAAACATTTTTTTATGTGTTTACTTATGTGCCAGGTTATCAGAGACAATAAAAAAGTATATAAACATGGCATAGAGATTAAGATGGGAGAAAAAATATTTAAGTATATATCTACACATACACACACAGATATGTAAATATGAAAACAAAAACTATCAATTCACATTGGATAGGATACTATACAATGGACCAAGAGGGAACAATAGATAAAAATTGACTATAACCTGTTTAACTTCCTCTTCTCCCTACATTTCAACTTAGTCTGGAAGAAAAAAATATTACCAATGTTTGCCTGTTATGCTGAGATGAGGTTCTCAGACTTCAAAACCTCTGCTTTTAGCTGAGCAGATCTCTGAGGGCAAAGTATCAGTAATTTTTGTTTCTTGGCCAAAATTGGGGGTGAGCATATTTATAATTCTCTTCACCTTCTCTCTGCTTGATGTCTCAGGAGAACACCAGACACAGCTTTTTGATGCAAAGGAACTAAAAAAAAAAAGAAAAAGAGGAAACTATAAAAGGAGGAGGTAGAGAAGATGAAGAGAGGAATAAGATGGCAGGAAGAGGTATGCAGGAGGAATGAAAAGGAAAAAGAGCAGGATAGAGAGAAAGGACAGAAGAGGCATTGGCTCATTGTTCCCCATTCCTTCCCTTGACATCTGGTGGGCAGTGAAGTGGTATTTTCCTCTGATACCAAAGTCAATGATGCTCTTCAAATGACACAGAAACTTACCTTATTAAAACACTTAAAAACTTCTGCCACCCTTAGGCTGAAAGGTCTTTCCTAATTACACTAGTAAGATCATTAATCAAGGTATCAGTATTGCTGCCTGAAGGCAGAGAAGTGGATTAAGGAGATTTCTGATAGATGTGAATCCATTAGATTTAAATGACTCCACCTTTGAAACCCTACAGCATCAAATATACCACATAATTAGGAGTTATTCATTCAACAAAGATTTTGAGCATCCCAAAGACTCAGTCCCTGCCCTCAAGAAGTAACTAGACTATTGGAGGGGTATTAGACCAATTGTGAGATACACAATGTGGTAACTACATTAGAGAGTTGTAAAACAGTTATATCTGTGATTGGAAGGGGATGATTATTACAGGAGCCTTAGGAAAAGCAGTTGTCAATTGAATAGGATTTTTAAAGATTCTATAGCATTTCATAGGCAAAGAGAAGGAAGAGCATTGTAGACTTTAAGAAATGGTAATAGTCAATGACAAGGAAATGGGAAAGTGTAATCCAGTTTCCTTTTTCCTACCTCAGGGATTTCTCTCATTTTCTCTGGCTCTATCTGTCTGCCTGTCTCTTCGCTTTCTTTCTCTCTGTCTTTCTCCCCTCCCCATCCCTCTTTCCCCTTTTTGGTCTTCTATTGAAACCTATGGCTTCCTTCTCCAAATTACATTTTTAAATGCATAAAATAAAATGTGTAGGATTATGAAGAGAACTAATTAGCTTGAAATAAAAATATCAAAATATTTTAAAAATAAATGAATTCATAGACTTCAGAACTCTTTGTAATCAGCATAGAATAAATGAAGTGGAATAATATGAGCTAAAACTGTAAAGGTAGGAATGTATTAAATTGTGAAGAGATATGAATGCCTTGCAAAGGAATTTGACGTTTAAATAGTAGGCAGTTTGGGAGTCACAGATCTTTTAGCCAGTGGGGGAAGATTCAAATGATGATAGCTTGCAAGTCACCTAAGTTTTATAACTTCCATAATGTCTACCACAGTGCTGTGCACAGAGTAATTCTTGCTAATTTTTAAAAAACTAACCGATTAATTATTTAATTAAGGATGGATTGAAGGAAGTAGAAGTGGAAAGGCCATCAATAATCAAAGTACATAGTAACGAGGTCCTGAATTAAGATCCCATCAGTGAGTATAGAGGAGGGTTCAGATGTGAGAGATATTTTATATATAAAATGAACAGAATCTAATGATTGATTAGATATTAGAAGGGAACTAACCAGAGAGTAAAGGATAATTCCATCATTTCAAACATGGGCAACTGAGTAAGAAATAATGAGAAAAATAGAAATAATGAAGCCATTAAGAGAAACAGTTTTAAGCTATTATAAACAGTTTGGTATATGTTGACTTTAAAGTGCCACCCAGGCACTTGGATGAAAATTCCCATGCAGATATATTTTTTTAATTTATTAATACTTTTTATTTGCAAAACATATGTATGGGTAATTCCTAAACATTAACCCTTACAAAGCTTTCTGTTACAAATTTTTCCCCCCAACTCCCCACCCCTCCCCTAGATGGCAGGATATCCACTACATGATAATTATGTTAGAATACTTAAGAAATCGAATATATGTATAGTTATTGCCACACATCATTTTTTGTGCAGGAGAAATCGTATCTACAAGAAAGAATAATCCGATAAAGGAAATACAATGCAAGCAAACCTCAATAGAGAACATGAAGATGTTATGTTGTGGTCCACATTTCACATCCCTCTCTCTGGGTGTATATGGCTCTCTTCACCGAACAATTGAAACTGGTTTGAAGCATTTCATTGTTGAAGAGAGTCATGTCCATTAGAATTGATCCTCATATAGTATTGTTGTTGCCGTATATAATGATCTCCTGGTTCTGCTCACTTCACTGAGCATCAGTTCATGCAAGTCTCTCCAGGCCTCTCTGAAATCGTCCTGCTGGTCGTTTCTTACAGAGCAATAATATTCCATAACATTCATATACCATAATTTATTCAGCCACTCTCCAATTGATGGGCATCCATTCATTTTCCAGTTTCTAGCCACTACAAAAAGAGCTGCCACAAACATTCTTGCACATGTGGGGCCCTTTCCTTCTTTTATGATTTCTTTGGGATATAAGCCCAATAGAAATGCTGCTGGGTTAAAGGGTATGCATAGTTTGATAACTTTTTGAGCATAGCTCCAAACTGCTCTCTAGAATGGTTGGATCCGTTCGCAGCTCCACCAACAATGCATCAGTGTCCCAGTCTTCCCACATCCCCTCCAACATTCATTGTTATCTCTTCCTGTCATCTTAGCCAATCTGACAGGTGTGTGGTGGTACCTCAGAGTTGTCTTAATTTGCATTTCTCTGATCAATAGTGATTTGGAGCACCTTTTCATATGATTATAAATAGTTTTAATTTCATCATCTGAAAATTGTCTGTTCATATCCTTTGACCATTTATCAATTGGAGAATGACTTGAATTCTTATAAATATGAGACAATTCTCTATATATCTTAGAGATGAGACCTTTATCAGAACCCTTAAATGTAAAGATGATTTCCCAATTTGATGCTTCCTTCCTAATCTTGTCTGCATTAGTTTTGTTTGTACAGAAACTTTTTAACTTAATATAATCAAAATTATCTATCTGGTGTTCAATTAAGAGTTCCAGATCTTCTTTGGACATAAATTTATCCCATCTCCACAGGTCTGAGAGGTAAACTATCCTATGTTCCTCTAATTTGGTTATAATATCACTCTTTATATCTAGATCATGAACCCATTTAGATCTTATCTTGGTGTGCGGTATTAGGTGTGGGTCCAGCCTTAATTTCTTCCACACTAGTTTCCAATTTTCCCAGCAGTTTTTGCTGAATAGTGAGTACTTATCCCAAAAGCTGGGGTCTTTGGGTTTATCAAACACTAAATTGCTAACGTTATTACCTAGCTTGTCCTGATATCCTATCCTATGCCACTGATCGACTGCTCTATTTCTCAGCCAGTACCAAATGGTTTTGATGACCGCTGCTTTATAATATAGTTTTAGATCTGGTACAGCAAGGCCACATTCATCTGTCTTTTTTTTTCATTAATTCCCTTGAAATTCTTGACCTTTTGTTCTTCCAAATGAACTTTGCTACTATTTTTTCTAGATCTGTAAAATAATTTCTTGGGAGTTTGATTGGTATGGCACTAAATAAGTAAATTAGTTTGGGTAGTATTGTCATTTTTATTATATTCACTCGGCCTACCCATGAGCACTTAATGTTTTTCCAATTGACTAGATCTGATTTTATTTGTGTGGAAAGTGTTTTGTAGTTTAGTTCATATAGTTTCTGACATTTTCTTGGCAGATAGATTCCCAAATATTTTATGCTATCATCCGTTATTCTGAATGGAATTTCTTTTTCTATCTCTTGCTGCTGAACTTGTTGGTAATATATAAAAATGCTGATGATTTATGTGGATTTATTTTGAATCCTGCCACTTTACTAAAGTTGTGAATTGTTTCTAGTAGTTTTTTAGTTGAGACTCTAGGGTTCTCTAAGTATACCATCATGTCATCTGCAAAGAGTGGTAATTTGGTTTCTTCATTACCTACTCTAATTCCTTTTATCTCTTTTTCTTCTCTTATTGCCAAAGCTAACATTTCTAATACAATATTAAATAGTAATGGTGACAGCCCTTGCAGATATTAAGAGAGGAGGTAGTCATTAAAATAGGAAAAAAAAAAAAAGAGAAATTTTCAATACAGAATTAGACAAAGACAAGAGGGTGGCCAGGGATAAACCATTAATGAACAATGTCAAAGAGTCAGAAAAAGGATTATGAACAAGACCCAAATTCTTAGCTTCAGGCATTTTTTCTTGCCTTCACTCTACCAATTGACTTCTTAGACTTCCTTTAAGTTCCAACTTAAATCCCATCTTTTACTGAAAGTTCTACATCTCTTGCCTTCCCTCTTTTAATCATTTTCCTATTTATCTTGTTTCTTACATATTTGTTCTGTGTTGTCTCTCCCATTGGATTGTAAACTCCTTGAGGTCACGTACTGACATTTTGAATCACAGCACTTAGCATGGTGCATAACACATAGTAGGTATTTAATGAATATTTATTCATTGATTAGGAATCAGGGAAGTCATACTTGTAATCCCAATTCTAGCTACTGGGAAAGTAAGGTTAACAAATCTCTGACCTGCAACTGACTATGCCAATCAGTTATCCATACCAAGGTGGGCATTATGGTGCCCTTTAACCTTGGAATCAGGGGACCATTAACTTGCTCCTATGCTGAGCAGTATTGATATTGGGCCCATCTACATCAAGTCTAGGTGAAATGAGAAAAGAGAGGGAGAGAGAATGAAGGAGTGGTGTAAGGGCGAATGCAGTGAAAGAGAGAATTGTAGGAAGATGAGTTAACCAGGAAAATATGCTTTCTCTGAAGTCAAGAGAAATGAAAATGTTTGGGAAGTGGTGATGACTATTTTGGTCATAAATATAAAATTGGAAGTGATGTCACAAGCCATCTAGTTCAATCAGTTTCCTCATTTTATAGATGAAGAAATTGAGACTCAGGGAAATTACACAGCTAATAAGTCAGAGTATGCTAGTAAATATTTAACAACTGGAATGTATGTGTACGTGTGTGTGTGTGTGTGTGTGTGTGTGTGTGTGTGTCTGTATAGGTGATGTACCCAAAATACATTAACATCATCATCATCATCATCATTTCTAACTTTTTTCCATTTTCTTAAGGCTAGACAGTCAACAAAATGATAAATAATACCTTGATTATAGGTTTTCTGCAGTGTATATATTTGCACTGAAATTTTAACAATTGGCTTTCAAGTAGATTAGAGTTAACTCCAACATACCCTTCGATAAGCTTAAATTGTGATATTTAAATCCAGGTCCTTTGACTTTAAAAAAAAGCTATAATAGTTAACATTAACATAGCCTTTACTGTGCTATGAACAGTGCTAGGCACTGTGCTAAATACTTTATAATTATTATCTCATTTGATCCTCAATGAGTGGTCCTGTTATTATCCCCATTTTGCAGATGAGAAAACTGATTAGAAGAGGATCTGGGGAAAGAAGATAATGAGGTATTAGAGACATTGAATTGTAAATAGCTATTTATTTTCAAAGATTATTTTATTTAAGGGGAATAGAGGTAGCTCAGCAGAATAGATGTTAAAGAGGATTTTTTTTTTTTTTTTTTTACTTTTGGTTGGTTAGTTGGCTTGCTTTTAGGATCAGAGGAACATTAGCATGTTTGTGAATAAATGGAAAAGAATTATTGGTGAGGGAGAGTTTAAACATTCAATTCAATTCAATTTAACACTTTTTAAAATTACTGTGTACTAGGCTTTGTGATAAGTTTTGATGATGCAAAGACAGAAATGAAAATAGGTCCTTTCCTCAAAAAGCTTGTTCTATATGGGAGAGGAGAAGGAAACAGTAAGATACACTGAAAAGTAAATACAAACAAAAGTATTGTAAAAAGTAAAAGCAAGGTATTTAAGACTAGAAGAACACCTGCTTTGTAACTCAAGGTGCAATTTCTCCTCCCCACTACAAGACTGTGTTTACTTAGAATGGATCTAATCCTAAAGACCTTCACAAAACATAATTATTTATTATAATTTATTATAATTAAACTTTATTTCCTCCACCTAATGTTTGATATGGGAAAATCTCTAAATATATCTAAGGTATAACTTGGGTCTGAATAACCACATATGAGGGAAACTGGGTCTTCAGTTCCTACAAAAATATTGGAGGTAACAAATGTATATGGATAGAGAACAACTTATGGTTTACTTCATAAAAAAATATAGAAGTTGCCAAGGGCTTAAAGGAGCCCATAGACAGATACTAAAACACATAAGCCCTGAGATGATTCACAAAAGCCCATAAACAGATACCAACAACTTGTAAAACATTCACAGTAACCTCTGAGTTCTCCCTAAGAATGCAATTTAACTTGAAGAAATGTCTCCCTATTCCTTTCCTCTCTCCTCTCTTCTCTTCTCTCCTCTCCACTCAGCTTTTCTCTCCCTACCTTCTTCCCCCCCTCTCTCTTTCTCTCTCTCTCTCTTTCTCTCTCTTCCCTTCTTCCTCTCCCCTCTCTCCACCCCAATCTCTGTCTGTCTGTCTGTCTGTCTCTCTCCTTCCATAATCTTTCCTGGACTTAATATTAATCTTTTTTTTTTTTTAATTTACACTTCGTACTAGGCAAACACAAATTGGGGCTACAGAACAAGTAATACCATAAAGTATGATACTTTTGTTTTTTTTTTTTTTTTTTTACACTGCTTCCCTCTTACTTGCCACCACTCATGAGAAAATAGGTGCCACAATTATTGGAATAAAGCCCTGTAGGAGGGGGATGAGAGGGATAAAATGTTAAAAGTAAACAAAGTAGTTAAGAGGTGTCCTTCAGTAATGTGTTAATCTTTCTGACCCCATAGATTTGTCCATGGGACTTTCTTGGCAAAGATATTGGAGTAGTTTGCCAGTTCCTTCTCCAGTGTGTCCCCATTTTAGAGATGACGAATTGACACAAAGGGTTAAATTGCTTGCCCTGGCTCACACAGCTAATGTCTAAAGTCACCTTTGGAAATTAGATCTACCTGACTCCAGATTGTGTGCTCTATCTACTATGCCACTTAGCTGTCCCCTTAGTGAATAGTAGGGTTACAAACATCATTCTGTAACTAGAAAACAGGACTCAATATTGCTCAGAAGTGTTGAAAGAAAGAGGAGGGAACTTAGACAGGATGGGTCTAATTTCCTGTACTATGCTATACATCACTGACTCTTCAGAATGACCTTCAAGTTAGCATATAACAGATAGATGACTAAAGACACTTGTATGAATAAATTTTGTAGACTTCAAAGAAAGAAATGTCATTGAGGATTAGTGAGAGAGAAATAGTCTGGAAGAGAGAGTGGCAAATGACAAGGAGACCTTCCACGTTGAAGAGTAGAAGAATGAATTCCAATTTCCAATTGGAAAAGAGTACAAAGAATTTTTTTTTGTCTTGCAGGGAGAGATAAATACTTTTATACTCTCTTCTTATCAATTTTATTCATTCTCATCTTCAAGTACTATCTCTGTATAAATCATTGTCATATTTGTATTTCTAATTTTGACCTATCTTCCTTTTCAATTGCCTAGAAAATCTCTACCTGGATGTCCCCCTGGTAATTCAACTCTACAGGGTAGCCCAAATGGAGCTTAGATGGATGTATTTGGAAAGTCAGTTGAATAGTTTAAGCCTGAAGGAAAGTTTGTAGAAAATAGAACAGACATCCCAAAACAAACAAACAAAACACCTTGTGGAATGGGAAAGGAAATGTATGAATTGAGTAGAGTAAGTGTGATTGGAATGGGGGTAAGAGTTGAGACATATGAAGGATGATCATGATGCTTTCTCCTTATATACAACCTAAATCTTTCATTCCCTTTAAGTATATCTCTTCCTATTCTGCTTTGGTGGAGGTGAAAGTCAATATCTTCAATATAACAAACATTTGCTGAAATGTCATAATTTTGTTGTCTTGAGCTTTTCTAATCTAAAAAAATTCCATTTATTTTACCTTATGGATTTTATTTTACAGATTATTTTTATTGTTCTTTGTTACTTTCTTTTGAGCCCACTTCAAATGCCCCATGTTGCACAATGCATTGTCAGGGATCAGACCAGGAAACAGCCTTGTGTATGCTCATGCCTAGTATGATGAAAGGATTACCTTATGGCCCTGCTGTTTCTTACATCTATTTATGCATCCTTGTATTGTGTCAGCTCTGTTTGAAATCAGTGCTTGTGATTCAAGCTTGTGAATTTTTGAATACCAGCTATTTTCTTGTATTCCGCATATAAAGTCAGTCCTCACTCAAGTTGTTCCATTTGTTTTTTCCCCCTCTGTAACTTTCCTTTGTCCCTGCTCAGCTTCAATTTGTTGATTTCTGATTAGTTCTCTAATTTACCAGTGTCATTTTAAATTCTAATCTTATCCACCAAGGTACTGCCCTCTTCAACCTTGCTTGGTTTCATTTCTAAAGTTAGGTGCACACTCTATTACATCATTTGATCATGGCCAGAAATCTTAAATTGACAATTTGAAATGCATAATATAATTCTCCAAGCCATATCTGAGTAAAACTCATCTTAGAAATTAGACTCAAGAGCATTCTTTTGACTAAAAGTTTATAACTCCTGATTTTAATAGAAAATTCCCTCTGGAGAATCTTAGAATCCAAAATACTTTTATATACTATAATTGTCCCTGTACTCAAAAACTTGAGAGTGGCTTCTTATATTTCTGAGATAAATCCATACTCTTCAGTCTGGCATTTAAAGACTTGGACAGTTAGGCTCCAGTTTACCTTTCTAAACATATTTCACATTATACCCCTTCACAATATTCTATATTTCAGCCAAACTGAATGACTATCTATTTTTTGTAATCCATATTGGGTCTCCTGCCTCCTCATAATGATAAAAGTTACTATCATACTCACTTTGCCTACCATATCATTTCTCATTTCCACCTCATTTGTTCGTTTTCTTTTTTCAAGGTTCAGTACAGGGACACCTCCTCTGAGAAGCCTTTTCTTGATGCTCCCAGTAACCAGTGATCCATCCCAATTTAAAATTACCCTGTATTTATTTATCTATATGCTATTCTTATCTTTTATCCATTAATTGGAATGGAAGCTCTTTGAGCCATAGAAACAATTTATTTTTTGTCCTTGTATTTATATTCTTCATGTAGTGTTTTACAATTTTTATTTTGGTTGATATCTGCTATATGTGAATATTATTCTGAACTCTGAGTGTTGGAACTACCTCTACCAATGCAAATAAGCATCCTAATTTGGTTTTAAAGAATTTCCTGGGACAAAGGGCAATTAAATTATTTGTCCATAGTTACAGAACTTATATATTTCAGAGGCAGGACTTATATACCCAGGTCTTCTGAACTAAGACCTAGACTTTATCTTGAATAGAATTCACTTAATAAATAGTTGTTGAATTAATATAATCATAGTTTGAGAGCTAGAAGTGACCTCTAAAGGTCATTTTACCTAACATCCCCATTTATATAAGAAAATTGAGAGAGAGAAAACATGTGACTTTTCTAAGGTGCTTCAGATATTAAGTACAAGTGAAAGGTTTGAACCTGGGTCATTTGACAATACAGAATTAAAATAACCACATGTTCTTGATTGAAGAAAATGATTCATGTTATTCAATTTATCTAGCTCAAACATTCTATTACTATAAATTCATGGAATTAGGATTACAAAGAAAGCCATATTGAGGAAAAGTTGAGGCATAGCCTTACAACAAACAATATTGACAATGAGATTTTTGTCCTTAAAAAGAACTGCTCTAAGATTTACTCTACTATGTTGTGTAGTTTCCATAAATTTCCCTCTGTCTGGAATCTGTGCAACATTTCAATTTACATCTGATGTTTAAAATATCTCCTCAATGAGGAACAGGTGCCCACTGCACGTAAACTGCAGCTCAATTTGTTGACTCTGACAACAGCTTTTAAAGAAAAGGGAGATTGTCTCATTTGCCTAAGTGTTTATAATTATATGTTGATAAGCTTTTTTTTTTTTTTTGCTATCCTGCCTTTTTGAGATATTAAGGAATATAATACTTAAATTTCCTACTTCAGGGCTTTTCCGGGAAGCACCAAAGCCATCACCAGTGTTGTGATAGGGGTGCTATAGCATCATCAGAGAGTACTGAATTAATGAAATGGGAGTCAGGAGCCTTGGATTCTGGTCCTGTCTCTACCACTGTGTAATAATGTAGACCAAAATAAGTCATTTACTCTCTCTGAGAAATGAAGAGGGAAAGGTTGTCTGCACAAGTTGAGATGCAAGCATCAGAAGTTCTCAACTTGTATTGTTTCATGGACTTCTGTAATAGTTTAATGAAGTCTATGACTCCTCAGAAGGTTTTTAAGTGCATACAATGTCACACATATGATTAAAGGAAGCTAATCTTATTAATACAGAATCATCAAAAATGTTTTAAAGCTCATGTACCCCAGACCAACAATTTAGGGTTTTCCCAACTCTAATATTTAATAATTTCATTTCTATAGAGATAGCTAGGTGGTGCAGTGGGTAGAGTATTAGGTCAAAAATCAAAAAGGTTCATCTTTTTGAGTTCAAATCCTTACTAGTTATGTGACCCTGGGCAAGTTATGTGACCCAGATGGGGTCATGAAGACTTGTCCTAAATGAAATGACTTAACAACAACGAAAATTGCCATGATAATTGAAGATACAAACTCAAGAATACAACAGAATATAGAGGCAAAAGTTGGTATTGAGGGAGACATAATTAGGAGAATTGCTAGACTGCTAGCTGGAATCTCAAATTCAATTGTGTTTTGTTAAGAACAGTTCATTTCACTTCACTGTACATTTGTTAAATATAAATTATTTAAATATTGCACTTTTTTTTTTTGCTGTGGAGAATAAGCAAAAAATATGATTTAGACCATGGCCCCAGGGGGTTTTCAATCTCATTGAGTAATTTAGCTTTACAGACAATAGAAGCCAATTTACTCCCAATTTTAGAGCAGACTTGTTTATTTTACACATACTGTTATTATCATTGCTATAATGTATCAATACATCCATGACTTGGAAAGAATGTAATACTTAAATAGTTATTTAGTTGAAGTTATATCACATAGAGTCCTTGTGAGGCAGTAAACATAATATGGAAGTGGCTGATGTTTCCCCCCCAAGTTATAAAAATGATACTTCTCAGAAAACTAGATGAAAAAAAAAAGGCCAAGATAATATTCATGCTGACATACAAAGAGGAACTCAAAGAAGTAAGCAAGATGTATTAGTTCCAGCCAGCTAAATTCTTAGACTTGTGGTAGATTGGAGATTAGAAGATATGAAAGTGCTTCACAAGCAGTCTATGTGGTATAACTTGCCCTCTTCCTTCAAAGTTATGTATCTATTGATGGTGATAATAACAGTAGGTGTAAGATAAACTAAAGCTTTCTTTCCTTAGGCTCTTTTTGTAGATCTGACTTGATACTGGGAGTGTTATCAATCAAATTGGTTGCAAATTTTTGGAGTCTTGATCAGAAATCATTCTACTTGGCAGTTTTCCAGAAGCTTGATAAGATGCTCTGCCATTAAACTAGAACAACATATTATGCAATGCATTGTGGATTCCAGGGCATGACACTGACTTTACAATTTTTTTTTTCTTTTCTGAGCCTGATAAACAGAAAAGAATGTCAGATTGCCCTTGTCCTAATTTTAGCTGCCTTTCAGAAGTGGGATTCAGTGAGTACGCACCTTTTCATGTTCTAACCAATGGGGATTACCTTGGGAAATCCAGTATAAAACTTTAAACAAACAACTGAGAAACCTATTATCCTCAGCTAACCACAGACATATCATCTGTATTCTCATATAGGCTGATTCACATAGCAGTCAACTGCCTATCTCCAGGTATTGGCTCAAAATCTGACCATGAATTTCTCAGCTTCTGGGTAAATATAGGGAGTAATTTGTGTCAACACTGCCCCTTGTTCTCCCTGACCCCTAGGAAAGACTGACCGGCTAGCAGAAATAATTAAATCTCTCTACTATCCCCATGTGCATTCTTTGATGGCACAATTTACTATTAGATGTGGCTGTACAGGTTTTTATTTAGCAAAAGTGAATTAATTAAGGAGATTGACTAATGACCTTGTCCCCCCTCTTTTTTAGGAAAATGTTTAAAGTCAGAGCATTTTCACAAACATTAATTCAAAGTCATAGTATCTGCAGAAAGTCAAAATATTGTACTTTCCCTATTTCATAAGCAATGGAAACTGAATGGAGTACAGTGATTAAGTAATGACAGGACAGCACTTTGAGCTTGACCTCTAATCATCTAACTAATGGCCTCCAGAAACCTTCTTTACTAGGGGAATTGTATGTGGCCAGCCAAACAATATCTCATTTCCAAAGGGAAATATACCATGCTATGACTTGAGAAGGTGTTTCTTACATGGATGGATAGTAAGCCTGTTTTTTTTTTTATATCAACTATGGGCATTGCACAAGACCAGGCAATTAATCTTGTAATACATACAAAGTAAGCTGTGTTACTTCTTGTGACTCTCGTCCCAGGAATTTAAGCCCCAGCCTACTCTTAATCTCATTTACTCTTTATTGTAGTAAATCATCATATTTACTATACTCTCAGGCCAACTGTCTTGAGGAGTTCACAATCTACTCTTGTAGATTCCTTTTATAAGGAAAGGAAAAAGACAGAGAAATGGAGAGAAACAGAGATAGAGACATATGGAGAAAGAGAGAGAGAGAGAGAGATGGAGAGAGACAGACACAGAAAGAGAGAGACAGAAAAAGAGAGACAGACAGACACAGAGAGACAGAGACAGACAGAAAGAGACAGACAGACAGACAGACAGAGACAGGGACAAAAAAAGAGAGAGAAACAGAGACAGACAGACACACACACACACAGAGGGACAGAAAAAGAGAGAGAGAGGAACAGAAAAAGAGAGACAGACAGATAGACACAGAGAGACAGAGACAGAAAAAGAGAGACAGACAGACAGACACAGAGATAGAAAAAGAGAGAGAGACAGAGACAGAGAGAGAGAGAGAGAGTTGCAAAAATTTGCAACCAATTTGATTGATAACACTCCCAGTATCAAGAGAGAGAGAGAGAGAGAGAGAGAGAGAGAGAGAGAGAGAGAGAGAGAGAGAAAGAGAGAGAGAGAGAGAATGAGAACACTATACTGAGGTCAGTTTAGGAGAAAGTTCTTATTACTATCGCTCAACTTGGATTCCATGTTTCAGTTTTCAAGGAAATTTTTTTCTTAAAAATAGAGTATTGGGTGGAAGGCAGGCTCTCTATAATTCTATATTATTTTGATGTAGCTTGAGTCTCTCCTCTCTACCTACTTAGAATTTGTATTTTAGAAATCTTTAGCTTAGGTGCAGCTAGGTGGCGCAGTGGTTAGAACACCAGCCCTGAAGTCAGGAGGACCTGAGTTCAAATTTGTCTCAGACACTTCCTAGCTGTGTGACCCTGAGCAAGTCACTTAACCCCAATTGCCTCAGCAAAAAACAAACAAAAAAGAAAGAAAAGAAAAAAGAAATCCTTAGCTTCTTTGACAGTTTCATAGTTCAGTAATTCCATGGGTAAGGGGAAAGAGATATTCTAAGCTATCTATGCCTGGCCATGCTATTGGTTTCTTATCAACAAACCCTTTTAAGATTCCCCAGGTGGTTGGTTCTATGTTCTGCCTGGGCAACATCCTCTAGTTTTAAAGAAATTTTGTGTGTAGTTAAGGAGGCCAGAGGATATCCATCAATAACTGATCACTCTCCCTATGTGACTACCTCCCTCCCTTTTTTTAAAATTTCCCAGCCATGTAGTCCTCTGCCCATATATAATACTTCTCAGAGGTTTCTAGGTGCTACAACAGAGAGAAGATTAGCCTTATAATCAGGAAGACCTGAGTTCAAATCCTGCCTTAGATTCTTACTAGTTGTGCTGCCCTGTGCAAGCCCCCTAATTTTTGCTTCAAGTCTCTTCAAATGCAAAATAGTAATAATAATAACAATAATAGCATCTATTTCTCAGTGTTTTTTAAAGGATTAAATAAAAAATATCACTAAAGTGCTCTGAAAATCTTAACGTTACCTAAATGCTAGCTGTTATTAATATTATTATTATTACTGATTACTTTTGCTATTAATTATTATCTTGAATATTCCTATTTTGCAAGAGTTAAGAGAAGAATCACTTTCATTTTCTAGTAATCAACAGCAACAACAATATCAATAACACTTTTTTTTCTTTGCTTTCTCCTACTCATTCAGATGCCACAATTCACTTTCATCTATTATTTTCCCAATTTGAAGTTTTTGGCATCTCTTGGAAAAGAGAGAATCATCTCTTCTTTACCCATTAATAATTACCCATTTGGAATACAATTCATTGAGGAAACAGCATTTCTACACTAAAAATTTTAAAATTAGAGAAACCAAATAAAGAACTTTTAGACAGCTACTTCTTGGGCTTTGCCCCAGAAATTATATGTCTTAGTGAAATTAATAGGACTATGCTTTCTCTCCTGTTGTTAGTGGCAAACGAATTTTTGTTTTTCAGAGAGTGTAATCCTATTATTCATGGTTGTTAGTTCCCACAAACAAACATTTAAAATGTTGGAAATGTGAAAATCATCCCCATTTTCAGAGAGAAGGAGCAAAGTAGATTGTGGAGGTATTGTGAGGATATCAGCTTTATTTAAGAAAAATAGTACTACTATTGTATTCTGTACTATAGTTGTACCGGCTTTTCTATTGAAGACAGAGATTCATAGAATCCAAGATCCCAAGGAGACCTGTAAGATAATTTTTTTTTTCCATTTTCATATGAAAATCTGATGCCTAGAGAGGAAAAGTACCCAAAGGCTTCAAAACCAAAACTCAACCTCTCTTAGACTCCGTAATGCTCTTCTTATCTTCCCAAAGTTAGATTCAAGTCAATATTTAAAGATTCACACAGTCTCACTGGAGATATGAATTGGTTCAATTGGTTAGACAAGTAACTTCATGGTTTTTACCCTTTAACCTAGATATTCTTGGTGTGATTGATGGGAGAAAGGTCTCAGATATGCCAAAAATACAATTACTCTTGGTATCCAAAAACTGGAAACATTATTTAATAGAAAAGACTTTAGCAAGCTGTTGTATATAAGTAATAAACAAATGTGACATAGTCAGGGAAACATGGGAAGATTTGTATAAAATAATACAGCATGAAGAAAGACCAAGAGAAGTCACAGTGTCTACAAAAATGTGAATGAAAATAGCAACTAATAAGCAATTAAAATTCGAGATATTGTAAGGAATTGTCTTGGTTCTAAAGATCAGAGTACACAATGATTTTTTTTTTTCCTTTCTTTAGAGGAATGAAGTCATTGTTTGGACCCTGATTGGCCCACATACACAATATGTAAATAACAATTGTTTATTTTTTAGCCAGAAATCCTAAGTCTTCCTTTTCCATATTGACTTTTTTTGATCAGGTAAAAAGAGTCCATTCTCTGCCTAATTTCTTACCTTGCCTAAATCCCTCAACTCAGTCAAAATGAGACTTGTTAAAGACCTCAGCTTTAAAATGCCAAGATCTCTCACCACACCTGAAGACATCTCCAATTGTCCTGATCTATATCTTGCCATTGGATGCAAGAGCAAGATCTGGAGGAGCCCTCCCTCACCTAAATCCAACTCACTTGGATGTCATGCTATCACTTCCCTGAAATGATGGTCCTCTTCGAGAATGAATGACAAAGAACTACAGCAACAACAACGATGAGAGCATTATAGATATACAATGTTGTTGCAAGAGGTAGTTTTTGTTGTTCTTGGTCTTTTATGCTCAATTGATTTTTAAAAAATATAACATTGAAGATGTTCATGGATAGAGTAGGATGGGAAATGATTATGATTCAAGAAAAATGTAAAAGGCATCATATAGAAGTTAGGAAAAGATTAAGTGCTCAAATCTTGACATGCAGACAGATTAAATCAATCCTCATTGCCTCTATCAACTCATTGCAAATACGTTTTGAGATGTAATAGCATTGAGTTGTCCATGATCAACTACAGAGACAGAAATAGTTTAACATATTGAACTTTCTTTTCAAGTTTTTCCATGCCTTCTCTCATTTATCCATAATAACTACTTCTTCTGTCTATTGGTGTGTTTCTCTGTGGCTTCAAAATAAATAATTTTTTTTGAAAAGTTTGGGAGAGGAAGAAAGTCAGCACTTTACCCTTCAAAACCTGCTGTAAATGACTATATTCAGCTTCTTTCACCTCTCTTTCCTTCTTGGGTGTTCCTTGAAATCTTTCCATCAGAATTGGACTCTTGCCCTGATACAAGGGTTGATACCATGCCTAATGTGATCTGGAAGCACAGGAGGAATTGTGGTCCCTTCTCAGTCATGGCTGTTCTTCCTTGCTGTAGGATCCTTTAAAAAAAAGAGAGTAAAGAAAGAAAAAAAAAACCCTCTACAGTGGGGAAGCCTGAAGCTGCAACACAAATACTGATTATTCCCGTCAAGGTTTAGCTGCCGTTGCTAAGTTACTGGCCTGTTCTGAAAAACCTTGAAGTATGGGGCACATTAGGAGCTCGTTAGGTCCCGGTGACTCGCGGTAAATGTACAATTTGTCTCAGTGCTAAACACACTTCAAAAATAACAATAAGAAAAAAAAAGCCCACATAGTTTAAAAAATTTGTGACCTTTTCCCCTCTCATTTGGTTTCTCCTCCCCCTCACCCAGTATCTCCCTATCTGGTATTATTACAAAAGCTGGACTATTGGAAAAATAAACAGAGGCATTTTCCAAAGGATGGGGAACAAGATTTATTAGCTTTAAGCCTTTGGCATTTAATGAAGGTGCTCTCAGAGAGCACCACGCCAGGGTTGAGGGAAAATAAGGGAAGGCTCTGTAACAATTGTTTACAATGCAAGCTGCAGGCCATCAGCTGACTCCCTAGAAACATCTATGGTATATGTACAGGGCTAGGAGTCCTTCTCATGGCAGAGAACTTTCCTCTTTCCTATTATTCCTTTAATTACTCTTATATGTAGAACACAAACAACATTTGTGGAATTCTTAGAGCTCTGTGTATGTGTGTAGGGAATCTAATGATTTTTATTTGCATTGCATATTGCTGGTGTGCAGGATGACATAGAAGGTAGTGTGTATAAAGGTCTAATCATTAAGCTGTCACCACAGGATTCTTCTTGAGCAGATACAATTTTGCTTTCCTCTCCTTTTCAGGTGCTGTTGGTGGCACAAGGGTCATGGGTGTGAAGCAGTAGAGTGAACCTTCCTCTTTCTGCTTGCAGCTTGCCCAAGGCTGGTCATAAGATTTTGCTCCATGGTGGTAAAAGGCAGGCAGTGAGACCTAAGAGGGTTAGAGAATGCAGAAAGTAGCAGGACTAGCGAGAGAATGGAAGAGAATGGGAAAACTGGATATTCTCTGCAGCCATTGCAGCATAGAAAGAATAGACAATGGATTGTGTGCTGAAAATCCTTGAGAAAGGAAAATATTTGTTTCCTAAAGTAATCTTGGATAGATAGAAAGCTAGTCTTTTATTTGGGAGGGAGGTTGAGCATGTAAAAAGCACAGGATCACAGGATAAAGGAGTTAAAGTCAGAAAGGACGTCTATTCTATATAACCCCCTTATTTTACAGATGAGGTCAAGGGAGTCATTGTGACTTGGTGAAGGTCACACAGGTAGTAAGTCTCAATGGCAGGAAATAAGGTAAATCTTTACAAAAGGAAAATGCCAAATTTCCCTTCCCCCGACTTTGCTATATGTTATGTGATACTAATCTGATATCTGTGGTGAGCCAACACTTATGGATTTCAGACAACTTTCTCAGAAGCTTAAATTTTACCTGCTTTGAAAAGGATAATTTCCTTTTTTCCTGGTCCAATAACAGAAGTCTGTTGATTTTTGCCTAAGTCAACAGTAATTCTAGATACGACTCCTTTCCTCATTAGAGGGAATCCCTTTAGCCTAGATTTTCTTTTTCCTATTAAAGGTATCAATCATTCCGAAGAACTGGCACTTACTGCTAATGAAGTCATTCCCCTCCCCTCCTCTCAGGCTATTCCTGTATTTCTCTTTTTACCTGGAGCTTTTTTTTTTTTTGCTTATGCATCCTCTCAGAATTATAATCTGGCTTCTATCCAGTCATCAGTTGCAAACTTGTAACCCCCTTCCTCTCCCCTCCATCTCCCTTTCTACTCTTTCTGCTGATATACTTCTTTTGGAAGTACATCTTGAATTGGAATGTATTCAAAAGCTATTTACTGTTTCCACTGAAGAAAGAGCCTCTCTTTTCAAAGAAGAAAGAAAGCCACAATGCTTTTGAAACACATAAGGTGCCATGGAATATTAAGACTTTGCATTATTTTATTTTATTTTTATTTTTTGCTTTTTGCTGAGGCAATTGAGATTAAGTGACTTGCCCAGGGTCACACAGCTAGGGAATGTTAAGTGTCTGAGACCAGATTTGAACTCAGGTCCTCCTGACTTCAGGGCTGGTGCTCTATTCACTGTGCCACTTAGCTGCCCCGACTTTGCATTATTTTAAAGTGAATATCTTCACTCTTCAATTTTATTTAATATTTAAACTTATTGCAAGTGCTAGAGAATGGACATGTGATTTTTTCTGGTTTAAGGAACAACTGAGTATGGAAATTCCCTGTACCCATGCTGGTTGGCAATTCCTCTGCCATTTTTTATCTTTGATAATTGCTTAGAGCACTGAAAATTTAAGTTACTTGCCATCCGCACAGGTCAGAGACATGACCTGTAATTGAGGTCCTTCTAACCAGCTCTCTATCTACTACTTCATGTTGCCTTTGTTTTTACTAAAACCACAAAAAAAGAGCTGACTTTGACTCAATAGTTTATAAAAGTTAGAAGTCACATTCATGTCCTGCTAATATGGACTTTGTACTGCATAATTTATCATGCTGTATCATAACAGAGTTGTAACAAGCATGGGACAAAAGGAGCTTTGATCCATGCTCCTGACAGAAGGGCATGCTTCCTCTCTATTCAACCACTGTCATTTTCATGTTGCTTCAAGTGCTCCTTTCCCAGTGTTCCTACCTCTCTTCCCTGTGTCAACTGCACAGGTGACAGAATTTTCTTTCATCATTCAGTAATATCCTTTTCCCTCCTCCCAGGTGAATTTGTCCAAAAGTTTCAGTTTATCATGGCTCTAAATTACAAAAGAAGGACAGATGATTCCTGAGTGTTAAGTTTCGTCCCTGTTGCTGAAAAAAGCCACCAGCAGCAAACATATTCATGTGAAAATTCAACTGTCTATCCATCTGTCATTTATTAAGTTCCTACTATGCATAAGATATTGTGTTAATCACTGCATATAAAGGAGAAATAGATCATTGATCAAAGCATTACAATAAATTGATTAATTTGAATATATTGCTATGAAAATTATTTGTCAGTATCAGAGCATGTGATCAAAGTTAGTGTATGTGCTGTGCAGTTAGATAGCCAATGGCTTAATGATTGGCATATGTAGTCAGAAAATCCCTTTGGTGCATACTGGCAAAGAATACAATTTGATAGCAGACTGCACACATTCTTTAAAAGTTCTAGGTGGTTGTAAGACATAAATTGAAGTGTCTCATTCATGAACATCACAGACAAATCTGTTTTCAAGAGCATCTGGGTAACATTCAGCAGTATGCTGTGGAAGAGAGTTAGTAATTGTACATAAAGGATTCAGAAATGGAGAGGAAGATAAGATCCATTAGCTAGAAAAAGACCTTAAGAGAACTGCAGCTAGGTCCTGATTAGTGTGAAAAATGAATCCCACAAAGGGGTGGTGTTAAACAGATTGTATTGCTTACTTCCATTGGACCTGAACCAATGAGTATATTTTACATAATTATCACTTTGAATAAAGCGGATTTGATGTGGGGGACCACTTCAAGTAATATAATCTGACTCTTCATTTTACAGACAAAGAAATGGAAACCTTTAAAATGAAAACTATTAGAAACATAACAGTTTTTTTTTTTTGTGTAGTGTTTTTTCTTCTTTTTTAAATTTTGGTTTTGTTCATCTGTTTTAGTCCTACCTGACTGTTGACTCCATTTGAGGTGTTCTTGGCAAAGATACTGGAGTGGTTGTCATTTTTTTTTTCTCCAGCTCATTTTATAGATGAGGAAACTGAGGCAAACAGATATAAGTGACTTGTTTAGGATCATACAGTAAGTATTTAAGGCCAGATTTTGAACTCAGAAAGAGGAGTCCACTTGTATAGTTTACAAATCACTTTTTATCCCAATATCGTGCATTCCTATTGCATAGACAAGAAAATGAAGCAGAAAGTTTTAATGACTTGTTCAAGCTTTTAGAAAGCAAGATTCCAACTTAGATCCTCCAGTTCTGTCTAGTGTCTCTTCTGCTATTTTCCATTTTACACCTTCCTTCTAACATGATACATTCCAAAGAGATTAATAATTCAACATGATCAAACTATACAGTGATGTACTGTGATGAAGTTGGATGATGGGAATTATTATCCTCACAGACAAATATTTAGAAATACAAAGAAACATGAAATCATAGATTTCAAACTAGAGGAGGTCCCAGGGTCATTTTGTTCAACCTCTGAATTTTACAAGTGAAAATGCAGAAAAATTAAGTAATTTATCCATGTATACATAAGTAGTAAATATAACTCAAATCTGAATCTAGTTCCTGTGATTGAAACTTCAAAAAAAATTTTCTTTTCTTTTCTACTATTCTTGGTCTCCTCCTTAGAAGCTAGTTTTCCAGTTTGTACTGTGATATTAATAAATCAAGATTGTTCCCAACTCAGTTTTTCTAGGATCATGCTTAATTATTTTTTTTAACATTAACCTAATAATATAATAACATGAAACAATTTTAAAGGCCATCCACATGACCTTTATGGCATCATTGTGTATTGATAACTTACAGTAGTATTGCTACAAAGAGTTGGGGATACAGAAACCACAAGATAAAAAAGGCTAAAAGGTGGCATTTAAAGTTTTTCTTCATATGGTACCCATAGATGGTTTCTCTTTTTTTCATATTTTTCTGCTTCCTGTACTCTCCAATGAACCTTACCTATTAGTTGTTCTTTATATCAGATATTCCATCTTCTTTTACCTCCATATGCATATTACCCCTTGTCAGAAAAGTGTTCCCTCCTTGCAGCCTTCAGAAAGAATTCTTACCTATCTTTCTTTAGAGCATAGCTGAAGGATGGAGAAGGACCTCCTAAAAGAGGCTTTTTCTATTCTCCCTCCAGCTGTTGATGTGTTTTCCCTCTTGAAATTGTTTTCTATGATTTTCTGTATATTTTTCAATATACTTATTACAATTCTCCTTTCCCCCACATGCACATGCATATAAATCTACAAGTAGAATTTAAGCTCTTTGACCTAGGAACTGCTTTTCTTTTTCTGTTCTTTCTTTGAACAATGCCTTACATCTATCTAGTAAGTACTTAATAAATGTTTGTTGAGCTGGTTTAATTGAATTAAAACTGTAGCTGGCTGGTACACTCGGCTCTCTCTCTCTTTCACTCTAGCAATTGGGGTTGAATAACTTGCCCAAGGTCACACAGCTTTAAATGTCTGAGCTTGGATTTGAGCTCAGGGATCAAATTTAGGGTCCCAACTTTAGAGTCGGTACTCTACTATGCTCTCTAGCTGCCCCATTAAAACTCTCTTTTGCAAAAATTCTTTAAAGAAAATAATTCCCTTTCTTCCCCACTATATGTGAACTCCTTCGTGGATGGTGGAATCATTTTTGAGTGGCAGCGTGCCAGAGTCCATAGGACGTTGGATGAGGAGTCTGGAATAACTTAGTTCAAATCCTCTACCTTGGCACTCAGTGATACCGGGCAAATCACTTCAAATCTCTGTACCTCAATTGACTCATCTGTAAAATGTGGGCGTTGAACCCCATGGCCTTTAAGATCCTGTATAACTCTTAATCAAGGATATTATGACGTTTCATAAAACCTAGAGAAGCAATTGGTCTTGGAGATCACTGAATCGGAGCCTTTCTTTTTATAGTTGAGAAAGGTGAGATCTTCCGAGAGGTCAAGGGGATGTTCCCTGGAAACAAAGGTATTAAAAAGCAAAGCAGAGACTTGAGCAAGGTCTTCTTACTCCGAGTTCAGTTTTATTTCCACCACTCCGTCATACCCCTTATTTCACCCTCCTTTGCCGTATTCTTGGGCTCCTGCTTTCAGCCTGCCCGTATTAGTTCCACATTTCCGTAAGCATCGCTCCTGTACCAGATTAAATGAATAACTCGCTTTGATAAACGCCCGTCAATGAGTGGGTGAACACTGCCACCCAGTGGCCGAACTAAGCTACTGCGTGCCTTCCCGCGAGAGAATTCTGCTCCCTTTCCTGGCTTTTGTGCCAGAACTCCTCTTGGAAAGAGCTTGTTTACGATTAATTAGCATTGCAGGTGAAGGGCTTCTCATTTTCACTTCGACGTTACAGCCTGCTGTGCTAAATGCTGGAAGTGTCCGTTCCTCAGTGTCACTGAGAAGTGAGGACAGCTGTGTGTATTTGTATGTGTACTGTGTACGCACATAAGTTGTACTTCAGAGAGAGGGAGAGAGGAGAAAAGAGTGAAGGGTAAATAATAACAATAACAAGAAAAAACAAGAAGATGTTGGCCTGCTGCAAGATACAGCAGCAAATCACCGAATGCTGAGATTAAACGGAAAGGAGGCAGAGAGGAAAGTCAGAAGTGGAGAGGAGAAATGGGGTATTCCTTGATTCCGAGGTCGACAGAGAAAATCAAGTTCAATCTCTTATTGGGGTGGGGACGGGAAGAGAGACAGGAAAGGGAATGGAGCTAGTTCTACCTGCTCTTCGTATCCTTCATTCCCAGGGACCAACATTGTTTGGGGGCCAAGGGTTGTTTTTAAGATGTGAAATTCTGAGATTTCAAGAGGGCTAGGCTAGGCTTCATTAATTTTCCTGTGTATAATTCATGAATGGAAGACAGACAGATGTTCAGGTTCGGTTATTATAAAGACCTTCTAAAGGGACTGAAAATTCTTCATAATCTGAATGAAGTGCTTTTAGAAGTTGTACAGGGATTATTGAAACGTGCCCTTTGTTTGTGAAGGTGCCTGTGGGAAATCTTTCTTAGGGCTAGTCTCTGTATTTTCAAGTGGATTTGGAATTATAATCTCTCCTTTTTGCCTTTCCTCTTGTGCATTTCTGGTTTTCTGTTTAAAAGACTTTATCTGTTTCTTTTTCTCTTTGTTTCTCTTTGTCTCTATTTCTCTCTCAGTCTCTCTTTCTCTTTGTCTCTCTTTGTTTCTGTCTGTTGCTCTCCCCTTTTCTCCTTTGCTCCCTCTCCTATCTGTTATCATCAGTCCTCTTGTCTGTGCCTTGAAAGATTTCTTGTTTCTGAGCAGATATCTAACTACAGAATATTTTCACCTTGGATTAAAAACAGGTGGGTCCTAAAATAAAAAAACCCATAAATTTATAGTTGGAAGAGAACCTAGAGGCCAGCAAGATCTTCATCTCTCTCATTTTACACATAAGGAAACTAAGGCACAAATGGGTTAAAGGACTTCTAGCATCATATAGCTAGAAAGTGACAGAGATTAGATTCACATTTAGGTATCCTTACTCAAATTCAGTGCCTGGATCCAGTTGTGCCTGTTATGATAGGCCATTCTATATACCCCATTATGAGGAGGGAAAATATGTTCTACAAAAGAGGCAAGAAGACAATGAAATCTGGGAGAGGGGTTTGATCTAAACCCCCTTAACTTAACAGTTACTCAGTATGATGCCTCAATTGTACAGGGATTCAGGTAGAAAGGAAATGTACCTTACTAATTCCCCTCCTCTTCCAACCCCTCCATCATACATATAAACTTTCATATATAGGTAACCTAGAGCTAAGCCCTATTCTCTTCATGTACATGTACATGTATTACTTCCCAGCTGGCTCTTTCTGTTTAGTTTACCCTAGTCTTCCCAAATATTCTATATGCATAGATGTGACCATAACCACTTTAATATTGCTGTTTTCTTTTATCTTTTCACATTACTGGCTACTGTAAGGAAAAGCCTATATATATATATATATTCTGATGATATTTCTGCTTTCCATAATTAAAGGCCCAGTAAGGGATAGAATAGAGCAGAGCTTAACAGTCTCTTGTTCCTGTGGTCTTTCTTAGACCCTGCTTCACTACACCTTCCCTCTGCTTCCTATCAGAGATCTCTAATGTTCCAATCAGCCCCACAGAATCCTGGCATTTGGAATAATTTCCCACTGGACCTGCCCAGGGCTGCCTATCCCTTAGGGGAAACCATTAACAAAATCAAGCCCCAGAGAACCTTTTCCTCTAGTCCCTTCCACTCTGCTGCCTCCACTAATGGGCCGGTTGCTCTTGCTTCCTCTCTGCTGGCTGTACGTGTGCTATTCTTTGTCCTCTCCAGCACTGGCATCGGCCCACTCATTTTACTGTGTATGACCACCCAGAATAAAAGCCAACCTATTTGTTTCAATGAACATATCCCCCCATCTCACTGTGCTGCATCTCACCTCTAAGAAACAAATATCCAATAGGGCTTCCTTACATCATTTGTGGTACAGCCTGTCAATCAGCCATTAAAGCCCCAGGTGGACCAGAGGGCTCTTGCAACTCTGGACTAGCAGAATAGCAAGACTAGCAGACAGTGTTGACAGTGGACTGTGTAGCAGTCAGAATGAGAATCATTCATCTTATTTTCCATAGGCAGCCAGGGGCCTGAAGTGGGGGAGACAGGGTAGAAAGGTTACAGACTGCAGCATTTCCAAGGGAGCTACAGAAAGAATGAAGGAACTGGGGACTTCCCAGGGCAGTGGCAGGGTTGAAAACTGGGTCAGATTCTGTTCTCTCCTCTGACAGTTCTCACATAGCAATCTGAAGCTTGTAAAATTAAAATTGTATTCAGCTAAATGGAATCTAGGCTTTTGTGTGGGTTTTTAAAGATAGGCTGACACCTTAGTGTTACTGTCCAGGCTTAAGCCTTTAGGAAAGGGAATTGGCCATCTTTCTAGCATTCCTGGTATGGGGGTGCAGCAAACAGAGAGCTGGCCCCCAAACCAAGAAGATATGAGCTCAACTTGCAGCTCTGACACACATTGGATTTAGGCAAACCACTCAAGACTTTCAGTCGCACAAGGATAACTTTCTAAGACTAGAAATTGCAAAGAAGATATTGAACTGTATTGGCAGAGAGGATTTCCTTACAAGAGAGCTCACTATATTAGTGAAATTACTGGGGCTGCTCCTAAATTGTTGAATCTTGCATATTGTTTGTTGTGGGTTTTTTTTTTTTGCTTGTTTGCTTTGTTGTGGTTGTTTTTGTTTGTTTGTTTTTTAGGGATGAGCTAAAACAAGATTAAAACCAGAAAAAACTTTGGAATTCATCTGGTCCCACCTCTTCATTAGACAGATGAAGAATTTATGATGCTAAGATTTGCCTAAGGTTATTGGACAGGCAGTAAACAGTAGAGTCAGAATTAAAACCCAGAGCCTTATTTCCATTGCTAGAGAATCATCTGAAAAAGAGGGGTTTCTGTTTAAACAACCCCAGGTTTTAGGGATTGAGTTTAAGCATTTGGGAGCTGCTCTGTTTCTCCCTCTCTCTCTCTCTCTCTCTCTCTCTCTCTCTCTCTCTCTCTCTCTCTC
>JAJPUD010001504.1:104990-266999 GCA_023553655.1 Myrmecobius fasciatus | reverse complement strand
CTCTCTCTCTCTCTCTCTCTCTCTCTCTCTCTCTCTCTCTCTCTCTCACTGTCTCTGTCTTTATCTGTCTCTCTGTCTCTGTCTCTCCCCTACCCCACTCTAAATATTGCATATCCTAAAGTCTTTGAATTGTCCAGGCAATGACATGTTTACACTTGAGCTCCAGTTAGTGGCTGTATGAGTGCATGTGTGAATGCATGTTTATGTGTATGTTATAAGCAAAGAATGTTAGTTGCAACTGGAAATTTACAATTCATAGTAATGTCCAACAGATGAAACAAATACATTGAAATCTTCATCAGAAATTAGTGCATTTACATGAAGCCAGAATGATTGAGATTTACAAATTGCATAAGATACTCATAGAAGAATCCTGTAAAGTACCATGAGTAGAATATCTAAATACACTTCAGGATTTCAATATTTCATAGGAATACATCCTTAACACAGATTTTTAACCTTTCTGTGCCTTTATAAAGGCATAAATCTTTATAAAAACCCATCTCTATAAATTTTCGGAGCCTCAAAATCCATTAGTTGTACACTTTCTGGTGGTGAGCCTCTTTTAATTTGGCCAGGTTTGTCCCCAGTCAAAGGAACTAGAAAACAGTCCAATGCCAGACTCCTGCTTCAAACCTTTCCAGCTTAGTAAAACCTGACATAGATAGCTTGCACTCTGTTGCCAATGCCTTTGGAAATTAATAATCATCTCCTGGCCAACATGGGTCATCAGAGGAGAACATTTGTGGGAGATGTGATACTATATTCAGGGGTTAATTTTCTCTCTGACCTTACAGTTTATCTCCTAAAACATCAAGACAAATGGGCCTCATAAGGTTTATTTTAAAGAGTGTCTAAACTGCTATTAGCCTTATTTATGAGCTCTGTGCTATCTAAATGGGAAATATTTAAGGTGCTAAATGTGAAAAGGACTGAGATTTTTATCAGGATATAGTTAGTTTTTTAATCCTTACTTGAGTCACTTTTCTTTGAGCATTATTTTTCCAATCATTAAAATAGAATGAGATGATTGAGAATGCTTTTCAACTCTAATCTATAATTGAAAATTTGATATGCGTATGTGCATATGTTTGTGTGGTTTGCATATATAGGTTTTTATTTTTAAAGCTTATTATGCTACCTGTTTTACTTTTATCATCTAAAATGCATAAATATATAGTACATCAAAAATACAGGAGGTATAGACTGTGTACCTGTAGAATAAAGAGAATACATATTTAAATATTTCTGTGGCACTATCTAAATGAAGTAAAAGAGAAAAAAATTATACCAAGTGTATGTAACCAGGCACTAGAAAACTGAGGAGATAGGAGTTCAATTAAATAGGAATTCTCTGATGGCATCATCTCTAGTGTATTTATGTAAATTACCTCATTTGACCCTCCTAATGATCCTGACATAGAGTTATTATCATCCTTTTACAGAAAGGGAAATTGAGACTGAGAGATATCTACTGATTTGCCCAAAGTCACACAGCTTAGAAGTATCTGAGCAAGTTTTGATTCCTGAATCCAAGTTCAATGAGTTAAGATCAGAGTATCCTAAATTCACCAGAAAACCAAGTTTTCTACAACAACCTAATAGGCTTTTCTTATGAGCCTGAGGAATAAATATGGGTAGAAATCAGTTAACATGTTATGTCCTGGGGTATAGATGCATCAACATCCACATGAGCATACACTGAAATATTTTATTTGACAAAACAAATTTAGCACATGTTACATGCATTTTTCTTTCCTAGTTTTATATTCTTAAATATTGATGACTAATATTTTTGCATTTTCATTTTTTTTCTGAATATGAAGTAGGTACTAGTATCACCTGCAATTTGTTACAGTAAGGAATATCTGAGTTCAAATCCAGGCTCAGACTTTCTAGCTGTGTGATACAGGGCAAATTAATATTTCTCCTGTTGTGATCTGTATTTTATATTGTCTGTATTCTAAATAGATTTTTCCCCTATCACTTGCTGCTGGATTTTGTTTGTAGTATATAGAAGTGCTGATGATTGATATGGGTTTATTTTTTATCCTGAAACTTTGCTGAAGTTGTTTGTTTCTCTTAGATTTTTTTTTAGTTGATATTAATTGATTTAGTTGATCATCTTCATATAGTGATAGTTTTATTTCCTCATTGCATATTTTTATTGTTTCAATTTCTTTTTCTTGACTTATTGCTGCAGTTAGCATTTCTAGTACAATACTGAATGATTGTGATAATGCACATTCTTACTTTATTTCTAATCTTACTGGCAAAACTTCAAGTTTACAGATAATACTGGCTTTTGGTTTTCAATAGGCATTATTTGTCATTTTTAAGAAAGGTTCCATCAACTCCTATATTTTCCAGTGTTTTAATAGGAATAGGTATTGATTTTGCCAAAGACTTTTTCTGCATCTTTGGATGGAACCATATGATTTTTGTTACTATTGTTATTAATATGGTCAGTTATGCTAAAAGTTTTCCTTATTTTGAACCAGCCCTCCTTTCCTGGTATAAACCCCATGTGATCATAGTGTATGTTCTTTGTGATACAACTGTAATCTCTGACTTTTGCTGATCATTGCTATAATTTATTAGTAGTATCTTATTTTTAACAAAAATTATGTCAATATTCATTAAAGAAATTGGTCTACAATTTTCTTTTTCTGTTTTGGCTTTCCCTGGTTTAAATTTCAAAACCTTATTTGTATCAAAAAAGGAACTTTGTAGGATTTCTTTTCTACCTACATTTTTAAAAAGTAGTTTATTTAATATTTGGATTACTTATATATGTTTGGTATAATTCATTTGTGAATCTATATGGTCCTGGGGATTTTTACTTCAGGAATTCACCAATTTTTTTTTCAATTTCTTTTGTTTTAAGTTTATTTAAATACTCTGTTTCCTCTTCTGTTAATTTGGGCAATTTAGATTTTTTTGTAAATATTCAACTATTTCACTTGTATGTGTCTCTGTTTAAGTGTTTTTCTTATATATAACATATTGGTGGGTTTTGGTTTCTAATACATTTTCTGTCTGCCTTCATTTAATGGAGTTCATCACGTTCACAGTCACTACTGTGATTACTAGCTATCCATTTCCCTCCATCTTATTTTTTTTTTTTTTGGTTGTTTATATCTCCCTCTCTTTTCCTTGCCCCTCCTTTTAAGTGTGTTTTCTTTCTGATCACTGCTTTCTTTTATTTGCCTTTCCTATTATCACTTTCCCTCCAGTTTTTTTAACCTCTTTCCTCCTTTCTCATAGGTAAGATAGATTTCTATTACTAATATTGTATGTGTATATATTTAGTATGTGTGATTGTATGTGTATATATATACACACATACAATTACATATACACACATATATGTATATATGCATATGTGTGACTTGTATATATGGATGTATTTTCCCTCTTTGAACCAATTTATATATGATGTTCAAAAATTAACCTCCCTTCTCCACTATTTTCCCCTTCAATGTAAAAATCTTCCTTATATGCCTCTTTTATAAGAGATAATATAATTTTCCTCATTCTTTCTCTCCTTTCTTCCAAGCATCCCTTTTTCTTACCTATTTTAAAAATATCATCCCAATGTAATTGACTCAGTCCTGAATACCCTATGTAGAATTCTAATTGCCATAATAATGATAACATTCTTAGAACATATATGCATCAATTTTCCAGATAGAAAGATAAACAGTTAAACCTTATGGATCCCTTATGATTTCTCTTTCATGTTTATATTTTAATGCTTCTCTTGAATCTTGTATTTGAAAGTCAAATGTTCTGTTCAGCTATGATCTTTTTATCAGGAATGCTTGAAATTCTTCTATTTCATTAAATATCCCTTTTTCCCTTGAAGAATTATTGATTATAATCCCAACTTATTTTCTTACAAAATATCATATTCCATACCCTCTTCTCCTTTAATGTGGTAGGTGCTAAATATTGTATGATGCTGATTTGGGCTTCATGTAATGGAATGATTTCTTTCTTGCTGCTTGAAATTTTTTCTCTTTGACCTGGGAGTTCTGGAATATGGCTATATTATTGGGAGTTTTCATTTTAGGATCTTTTTCATGCATTAATTGGTCAATTCTTTCAATTTCTATTTTACCTTCTAAGCTTCTTAGAGCAGTTTTCCACAATAATTTCTTGAAATATGATGTTTAGGCTATTTTTTAAAATTATGGCTTTCAAGTAGTTCAGTGATTCTTAAATTATTAATTAATCTTAATTTCTTTAATCTATTTTCCAGATCAGTTATCTTATCAATGAAAAATTTCACTTTTCTTTTGTTTTTTGATGTTTTGGATTTTTTTATATTGTCTCTTAATGTAACATGTAATCAATAGCTTCTACTTAATTCATTTTTAAATTTTATTTATTTATTTTTTACATATATTTTACATATTTTTTTTATTAAAGCTTTTTATTTGCATAACATATGTATAGGTAGTTCTTCAACATTGACCATTACAAAGCTTTCCGTTACAAATTCCCCCCCCCCCCATTCCCCTCCCTTCCCCTAGATGGCAGGAAGTCTACTACATGTTAATTATATTAAAATATTTTGCAAGTCGAATATATGTATGTATGTTTCCATACTTATCTTGCTGTGCAAGAACAATCATATCTACATGAACAAAAAATATCTGAGAAAGGAAACCCAATGCAAGCAAACATTGATAGAGACCATGGAAATGATTTGTTGTGTTCCACATTTCATATCGTTCTCTCTGGGCATATATAGCTTTCTTCATTGAACAATTGGAACTGGTTTAAGACTTTTCATTGTTGAAGAGAGCCATGTCCATCAGAGTTGATCGTCACATGATATTGTTGTTGCCATGTATAGTGATCTCCTGGTTCTGCTCATTTCACTCAGCATCAGTTCATGCAAGTCTCTCCAGGCCTCTCTGAAATCCTGCTGGTCGTTTCTTATAGAACAATAATATTCCATAACATTCATATACCATAATTTATTCAGCCATTCTCCAATTGATGGGCCTCCCTTCAGTTTCCAGTTTCTAGCCACTACAAAAAGGGCTGCCACAAACATTGGGCACATGTGGGGCCCTTTCCTTCTTTTAAGATCTCTTTGGGATATAAGCCCAATAGAAACACTGCTGGGTCAAAGGGTATACAAGTTTGATAACTTTTTGAGCATAGTTCCAAATTGCTCTCCAGAATGGTTGGATCCATTCACAGTTCCACCAACAATGTATCAGTGTCCCAGTTTTCTCACATTCCCTCCCAACATTCATCATTATCTTTTCCTGTCATCTTAGCCAATCTGACAGGTGTGTAGTGGTACCTCAGAGTTGTCTTAATTTGCAGTTCTCTGATCAATAGGGATTTGGAGCACCTTTTCATATGACTAGAAATGGTTTTAATTTCATCATCTGAAAATTCTGTTCATATCCTTTGACCATTTATCTATTGGAGAGTGGCTTGTAATTCAATTTTTTAAAGAATTATTTTCTTCATAAAATTTTGTATCTCCTTTCTCATTTGGTCAATTCTGCTTTTAAAGAATTATTTTCATCAGTGAATATCTAAAAATATCTTTTCAGTTTAGCCAATTCTCTTTTTAAATGTATTTTCTTCAGTATTTTAATGCCTTTTTTGCCAATCTGTTAATTTTCATAATTTTCTTTCTTTGCTTTCATTTCTTTTCCTAGTTTTTACTCTACTATTTTTAAAAGTGCACCTATCTGCCCTTGAACTGTAACCAAGAAATGGATATAAGCAATGGAATTGCCAATCAGCAACTGATTCTACATTCAGTCCTAGCACAAGGATATGCTGTCAATTTTTTCTGACCAGTTATCAGGCTCCCTTATTATCTCTGGTTTATGAACTCCTGAAACTGCTTTTACTTTTGTCCTAACCACCTAGTCTCACCACTGGTATTTTACGCAATCAGCTCCCCATATCACAGATCTTTCTTTATGACCTTTTATGCTGTCTTAGAATAGAAGAATATCTCATTCTGGTCTCTTGTTGGCTCTGTCACTCCAGAATTCAATATGAGGTGCTAATTTTTTTTTTAATCATTTGGAGGGAAATGTTGGGAAACCTCAGCTGAGTGCATCCTCTACTATCTTGAATTTTCTTCCCCCCCCCGAGGCAATTGGGGTTAAGTGACTTGCCCAGGGTCACACAGCTAGGGAATGTTAAATGCCTGAGACCAAATTTGAACTCAGGTCCTCCTGACTTCAGGGCTGGCGCTCTATCCACTGCACCACCTAGCTGCCCCTTGGATCCTCTTTCAAAAGCAAGACTTTCTATAGTTAAATACTCTGATTTCCTCAACTTCACTATTTCTTATCTACATGCTTCATTCTCTGTCTTTAGTTGTAGCTGACATGCATAGCTTATTATGTAAAGATTGAGGGTTACATGGTCACTTTACTTTTGACTAAAATCTTAGGCTTTCAACAATAATATAAAATCCATAAGCAGATACCTTGATTTTAGAGATGTACTTATGTACAGAATAATCACAGACACTTGTTAAGAATAAGTTCTTTAAGTGTAGGTCATCATAGCAGGACAGAACGAGAATTGATTACTTGGTTCCAATCATGATTCAGTCCTGAATTTCTAGAAGAGGTTTTGTTTGATATCAAATAGCAATTAAAATCTGGGCACGGAATTGGGAAGAGGCACGTAAAACACAAAGCCACCAAATTTCTTACAATGATATAATTCTTTTATTTGAACAAGTTCTATTTGCTATTCTATTTTTATCTTACTGTTGTTCTTTATGAGGCAGCATGGCACACTGGGGTTACAGTCAAGGAGAATTGTATTCAAGTACAATATGATATACATGTGATAATTGAATGATCCCAGACAGATCTTAAGCAATGTTTCTCATGCAATTTCCTAGGCTTTATCATTAAGTCACAGACTGGAAATTCCTTGTGGTCTGCAAAATCCAAAAGTTTGGCATATTTCTGTTGGAGAAATAGCATAGTTAAAACACACACACACACACACAAACACACATTTGTTGATTGCCTACCATATTACAGCATTATGTTGAGTTTTGGGGATTCAGTCTAATATAGGACAATTTACCAAAAAACTTATAGTCCCCATAGATATAGGGGAGGATATTTGATACACCAATTGCCATTGATAAACATAATTTTAGGATGGAGAGAGCAATAACCAATAGAGGCAAAAGGAAGAATTCTTCTGAAAAATGACACCTTAGTTGAGCCTTGAAAAAAAATAAGAATTCTAAGAGATTGAGTTAACAGTTAGTATATTTCAGGAATGCACAATGTTTACTCAAGTTATCAAAGCAAGAAGAACTACCAAAACAAAAATTACAAGTTTGATAAATAGCAAGTAGGCAGGTTTGCCTGGAATATGCAGTATGTAAAAGATAATGTAGAAAAGGTTGTTGGGAGGCAGAATATGAAGGATTTTAAATGTCAAAATGAACGCTTAGTATGGAATGAACAGCAATGAGTGATGGCTTTAGGAAGGAGGAAGAAGAAAGTAGAAGTCGAGGTAAAAACATCTGAAATGAATCCTGATACACTGACTCTTCCCCTGAATAAAACTACAGTAAGATGGACATGATAGGACATAAATATTGGGAATTTAATGAACCAGGAGAACATTTTAGGATATTTCTCATGATCTCTCTTTCTGTCTCTCTCTATGTCTTTGTGTCCTGTGTCTCTTTGTCTCTTTGTCTCTTTCTGTCTCTGTCTCTCTGTTTCTCTGTTGTGTGTGTGTGTCCTATATGGACTATTTTAACACTTTACCCAGACGGCTCTGGAGGGGAAGGTGAGGCAGGTCATCTTGAACAGCACTTAGCAATACTCTATCCCTACTGGGAAGATAAGGAATCTGGGGATCAGGGTAATTAACTAACTCAGTTTCACAACTATTGACTGGTAGAGAAAATACTACAACTCGGGTCTCCTGAATCAAAATCTAGAGCTTTCTTTATTATACCAAATGGTCTCCTAAGGCTACTGCCATGTTTTCAAATTCCATGACAGTATCTCATCCTGTTGATGGCACTAGATCTTTAGCCCTTTACACTGTCAGGGCTTACTGGATTTATGACAATTTTCCCCAGAGGCACCTTTTTAGAGCATTATTGCCTGGTATACTGGAGCCTTGCTGTAACAATGCCCTGGGGATCCATGCCATGGGACTGTATTATTTTTAAAATTTTCTTCTAATGAGTTCCTTTTCATACTTCAGAAGCTAAACTCTCTTGGATTGGGTCCAAAATATGCTCCCTGTACACTGCACTGGGCTCTGTAGCACACAGTGAAATGGCATGTTTCCATAATATCATTTCCTAACAAGGCTATCTTTAACTTCTGAATGATGAATCTTATGTTGACATCTATGGAGTGTCACAACAACAACAACAACAACAACAACAACAAAACCCCCTCCTCTCTGGTTGACCCTACCACATAATGAAACCTTGCTGGTCATATTAGTACTCCTGAATCTAACAGCATTAGCCTTCACTTACTCTTGTTTTTCAGTTTATGATAAGCTAGTTGAGAAGCAATGAGAAGCAATGGCAAAATGAGGCTTAGACTTGGGACCAAAAGACAGGAGCTTGAGATTTTACTCTGTGGCTTATTTGATGTGTGATCATGGCCTTAAACACTTCTGTCATCAGTGTCTCACTTTTCTAATCTGCAAAATGGGTGATTAACATTTTCTTTGATTATCTCACAAAATATAGAGATGATGATGATGTTTGTTGTTGTTATTTGGTCCTGCCTGACCCTTCATGACTCCATTTGGGGTTTCCTTGTCAAAGATACTATAAAGGTTTGCCATTTCCTTCTTCATTTTGTCTCCAATTTGCAGATAAAAAAATGACTTTAAGAGATCTTAAGTGATTTGCTCAAGGTCATGAGGCTTGTAATTTTCTAAATCTGGATTCTAGTCCTAGATTCCAAGTCTAGAACTCTAGTCATGATTGTGTATATATATTAACATATAAAATATAAATTACTACTAAATTATAAATTATTATTATTGAGCCCCCAAACAGCAACTGTTATAAACTCTAGTGTGGCATAAGTCACAAATACTAGTTCTGCATTTATCAAATGATTTCATAAATGAATATATGAGAAATATATAAGTAAAGATAGAGATAGAGGAAGGCAGGAAATAAAAATTAAGTGTTTACTATGTGCCAAGCACTCTGCTAAGTGCTTTACAAATCTAATCTCATTTAGGTCTCACAACAACTCTTGGAATAGGTACTAACTATAATTATTCTCATTTTCCAGGTGATGAAACTGAGTCAGACAGATATTAAGTGAATTGCACATGTCACAAATCTAGAAACTGCCTCTGAATTTGAATTCAGATCTTCTTGACTAAGTCCAGTGTATTATCTATTGTGATTGAAAGGTAGATAGGTAGGTAGGTAGGTAGATAGATAGACAGATAGATAGACAGATGGATAGATAGACAGACAGATAGATCAATCAATGATAATGGCATCTATGTAGAATATACAATGAAGGATGAAAAAAGTGACCACAACTCATAAGCTTCCTCTCTTTCTTAGATCTTTCTGAGCAAAACCAAAAAGCAACAGTTTTTTTAAAATCTTAAACTAAAACATTCATTGGAAAACTCTTTCCTTTCTCAAGATATATCTTTTTTACACTTAAGAGGATCAAATTGTATAGAGCTTTCCAAGGGTGAATAGTGGAAAGGAAAGTAAAAAAGAACCAGACCACAAATCTGATTTCTTTTGGAGTTCTTTTTCCTGAAAACATACAATACAAAATGTATCACTATTTTAAGCAAAACAGGAAACCCAGAGATAAAATTGCTAATGACAGTTACACATTTTTGCTTAAAAATCATCCCAAAATGATTTTGGAATCCTCTTTTGAAATATAGAATAATAATGTTCAACAAGGGACATTTAAGGAGGCATATATGGCTATCTGTCAAACATATGACTACATAGTGGAGTTCTTATTTTGAATATTCAATGTAGATATGTTTTTATATAAAAATAAAGATTTCATTAATAATAGGGCTCATACAGTCCCAAAAGACTTAGGATAGAAATGACATTTGCATTCAGAAAGAACTAGAGAGACTGAAGGTAGATTGAAGCCTACTATTTTCACCTGTTGTTTGTTTTGAAGTTTATTTTTTTTCTTTTGTCTTTCTTGTAGTTTTTTTTCTCCTTTTGGTCTGATTTTTTTGTGTGTGTGCAACATGACAAATATAGAAATATGCTTGAAAGAATTGTACATATATAACATATCAGATTTCTTCTTGTCTTGGAAAGAGGGAGGGAAGGGAGAAAAGGAGAAAATATTTAGAACACAAAAATCTTACACAAATAAAACTTGAAAACTATCTTTACATGTATTTAGAAAAACAAAATACTTTTGAGAAAAAAAAAACTAATAGAGTTCATAATGAAATGAGATTGGCTTTTATATTCATTTTCATCTATGTCTTCCCCCTTACTTCTCCCTTTCCATTTTTTTTCTCCAGTGACTGTTGGTATATTTTCATGGATGAGATGAAAAGCTTGATAATATAATTAAGGTAGTTATGAAATAAAAATGCTACAAAATAACAAAAAATAATTTAATGTGACTATCTTGTGATTTTCTTGCTTTTGAGTAGAGACAGAAAAAAACAATTGCTTGCTAATAGAACTGGCAACTAGGAAAAAATGTAAGTGGATTTCAGACAGAGCAAGAGCCCAAAGGACCACTCCTAAGGGTGTTAATTATAGTCAGATATGTTGACCTCTGTACCTCTTTGCACAAGGCACAAGAATCATACAGATCATACATCAGTCCTAGGCATTAGTAATCAAGCTTCCTCCCCTGTGAGTTCCTTGACAGTTTTAATCTTAGTGGCAGATCCACAGGAAATCTGTGCTCTTTCTATTATCCCTACTGGAAGCCACCTTGCTGTTCATTCTTGCTACTGAGTCTCTCGAGTATATGGCATACAGGACCAACCTGGCCCTGGCATCAAGGGACCCATGGACTGGCCCAAAAAATGCAACTATGCTATTAAAAGCATAAAAAAACTATTTAAGAATAGTTTTGATTTTTTTGGTTTCTTTGTTTTTTTTGTTTTTGTTTGTTTGTTTGTTTGTTTTTTTTGCTGAGGCAATCGGGGTTAAGTGACTTATCCAGGGTCAGGAAGTGTCTGAGGTCAGATTTGAACTCAGGGCCTCCTGACTTTGGGGTTGGTGCTCTATCCACTGCTGCCACTGAGCTGCCCTGCATCTTTTACTTTGTTGCCATTCACTGAAAAGGTTTTTATGTGGCAAAGTGACTTCCTAAGATCATACCAATTTCAAAATTATCCCTAAAGTCTTATAATTAAGTGAAAGTTTTTTGAAACAGGATTATAGGTCTAGAGCTAGAAGGGTTGTAAAAAGTCATGTAATTCAAACTCTTAATTTTACAGAGAAAGAAACTGAGGCCCCTAAAAGGTTAAGTGATTTGTTTAAGATCACATAGTTATTAAGTGTCAGAGCTGGGATTTAAACCGATTATGTGACTCCAAGTTCAAGTTCTTCTTTTACAATAGTCTGAACAAATACTGTAGTTCTACATGTTGGGATAATATTCTAGATTTCTAAAAAAAATTAGAGGAATATGAAATGGCATGCCCTGGCATTTGTAATCATCAAATCATATAATTGAAAGAAGGGAAAAAACCTGTGAATTATTATTATTATTTTTTTGCTCTTTCTTGGTCTGCCTCATGACATAATTGTGATCATCAGCAATGTTTGAAAGTGACAAGTGGTCATTACCGTGCAGATTTCACTCAAGCCAGTAAAAACCTATTCCTTTTTCTCCCTAGCCCTTATGTCCCTCCCCAAAGAGCAGTTAATTTTTCATAATTAAATGTTTCTCTTCGTTTATATTTTGTTAACAGTTGCAAGATTGAGTAATAAAAAATGAGATCTTTAGGATTTATAAAGAGGTAGAATTTTCTGGTTTCTGTTTTTTTAATTATTTCTTTTTAATTCTCTCTCTCTCTCTCTCTCTCTCTCTCTCTCTCTCTCTCTCTCTCTTGCCAAAATTTTAAAATAACCATTTTAAGAAATCTTTCTTTGAGCTCTCTTTTCAGTAGCAAAAAGCTTGGGAGGTGTTTATAACAAGCACACTACATGTCTCTGCATATAGTAACTATAGCATAGTTCACATAAGCATTATATAAAACTTTAAAACAGATCTGATCCTTTAAATGCAATCAACACACATTTCATATTTTAGAAAATGATACTAATTAATTTGAAAAGAAAAACAATTTTTTTCTAAATTTGTTTTTTTAACTATTTAAAGTAATTTCATACTCTGATTGTATAACAAAAAGTTTGTCTAATTATCTTTCATCAGTTTTTTGTTTGAAGATTGTCCCTCTCCCCCCATGCAGAATCAAATCAGTATTTCTTTTCCATGAAATAACCTTCTTAATACTGATTGGCACACTGATGCCCAAACTCCATAAAGTTCAGTCTTCTCAAAAGTTGTGATTTTTATTTCTTTTTAATTTACTTAAAAGCAAACCATATCTGAAGATAGTTTTTTGCTTAAATAAAATGTAACCTACAAGTTAATTTGACACAATTTAATGTAATAATTTGTGTGTGTATCAAGTTACATTTTTATATATTCTATGGGTCATCATAGCCATAGAATTCCCAGATTAATCAAGATTTTGAGAATGAGGCTTTTCATATTTGATAGGACTGAAGCCTGTGGACAACCGTTATAGTTTTTCACAACTGTGATAGTCTTTGTTTTTTGAGGCCTTTCTCATCTTGGTAGAGTGAAGAATTTTTTTTTTTTGACTCATTTCAGCTCCTTATGCCTTCAGGGAGATAGCATGCCAATGGATATGATCCAGCCAAATGTTTAAAATAGTCGAGAGCAATATCTGAATTAGCCACCAAATGGCACTGTACTTGAGCTACAATCCCTTTCTCCCTCTCCCCAGTACTCATTGGTGAAGAAGGCATTGGTATAGTTACATTAGTGAATCAAGATATAATGTCCTGTCGGGTCACTGAAAGACACTATTCAAGAATACAAATGCCTAAATTGTTACTCTCACTTATGTGCTATTCAGTGTTTAACTCCAAAGAAACTTTTGTTAACCCTGCACTGGTCAGATTCCAATTTGATGTTAATTTGACCAAATGTTAAATTATGGACTATATTATATTTTGTCTGGCTCCCTGCCCCCAAATTTTGAAATATTTTCTTCCCTCAACTTTAGTAGATTGGATAAACAGTTCTAATGTGATAACACATCTTTTGTAGTAGGCATTTGAAATGTAAAATGATTGCTACTATTACTTTATAAAGGGACATATGATAATAAAAATAATAAATAAATGAAAGGGAAGAGCAAAAAATGCCTCTAAAATTTTGAGTCTGGTTGACCTGTGAGGTAAAAATGATTTAAGATTCCAGAAGCTAAGTAGATATTTAATCATTTAGGAAATGTTCTATGTGGGTAACTGCATTCTCGAAACTAATGGCAAAAAAGACCCCAGACAAAATATGATAAGCTTCCACAATGACGATGATGATGACGATGGTGATATTATAAAACATTTCTGCTACTGTTTCCTTATAAGTTTCAAAGAATTTTCAAATATATTATCAAACTTGCACTTATTGTATATGTTTTGTAATTTAGTACTTTGCTATCCTCTACTACTTTCTAATTTGGTCTGTCAAAAAACATTTATTAAGCACTTTTTTTTGGCCAGGCTTTCTGCTAAGATCCAGGGATATCAATAAAGGGGAAAATAAATTATCACCACTACTACCAACACCAGCAGTAACAACAACAAAAAACAATTTCTTTGATATCAAGGAGTTCATATTCAAGTAGAAAGGAAACAAAAAATTAAATATGCTATTATATATGTGTGTGAATGCACACACACACAGGATAAATAGAAGGAATCTCAGAAGGAAAGGACAAAGGAAGGAGAGAGAAGACTTCAGAAAGGTATCCCTGCAGAAGTTATATGTTGAAATAAGCCTTGGAGCAGGCTAGTGAAACCAGGTATTTGTGGACAATAAATGCAAATGAATAGAAATGGGAGATAAAGTGTCATGGGTGAAGAACAACAACAGAGCCATTGTACCAGGGTCAAGGAGTGAAGGTAGAATAAGCCATAAGAAAGTTGAAAGGATAGGAAAGGCCAGGTGAAAGACTTCAAATACTAAACAATACAAGATCAAATATTGGATCTTGGAGCTGATAAGACTCTGCAGCTTATTGAGAGAGTAACATTGTTAAACCTGTGATTTAGGAAATTCAATCAATTAACATGCATGTCCTAAGGATAACTATATGGCAGGTTTCCCAACTTTATTGTGAAGAGGACCAATGACATCAAAAGTAATGACTTGCACATGAATTGGATTTAAATGAGGCAGACTTGCAGAGTCATCAGCTTCAGCTCTTTATTCTATAATCATTGAGGTCCGGTGACAAAATCAGAGTCAGGATGGCTGGTGATAGTGTAAGGTGCAATGGATGATTTTAGCTCTGAACTAAGAACTTTGCAATGTTGCTTCAGCTGCCTTCGTGGCCATTGGAACAAATTGTTCTCATCTGCCCATTTTACCAGGGAAGGTCTACACATGCTTGGAGTAGATATCCCTCTAACTCATCACCAAATTTAAGTTCTGTAGGTTACCCTCTCTGGTTGAACCTTTTTGCTAACATGGGTTTATTGGGCTGTGGCTGCTGCACATGCTATATCTTCTCGGAATCACAGATGAGATTTAGGTAAAAGGTGGCCATCAAAGCTGGATTTGCCAGATGTTGTTCTAGATGCTCTGCTAGTCATTTGTCTTTGCCTTGGTTGTCTAATTAGATTGCAAATTCCTTAAGAACATAAGAATATAGCAGTTCGGCAGGCCATTACTTGCATTCAAAAATTACTTGTTGACTTATTGATTGCTTGACTGTTTTGATTTTCACATTGACTAATTCTCCCTGGAAGGCAGAGAATAGAACTGTTATCCAATTTTTAAAGATAAGACTAGTAAAGATTGAGAGGTTCTGTGACTTACTCAAGATAATACAATAAGATTAAAAACAGAAACAGGACTAGAGCCTGGGTTTTAATACTCCTATTTCAGCACATCAAGTTTGTAAAACTAGCACACCACCGCCAATCAGCCATCCGGCAGGAGAAAAATCAAAGAATGGTACAAGATATATTACCAAATGTTTAAAATAATAAAAAAGAGCATATGATTTTGCTATGAAGAATGAAATCCAAATTACCAAGGTCAGCTTGTTCTTTGGAAAAATTAGTGAGCATCACATTGAGTGACAGGTAAAACTGACATTTTAGAAGTTCAAGGTAGTTCTAGCATTCCTCGTGGATATAAGAATTGGCCCTGCCATAAGTATCAAAAGTGGCTTTAAGGTATTTTATCAGTTTCACTCAGTTACCAATACTGATTCAGTGTCTAATCAGAACACAGGACCATAAAGAGATGGTGAAATTTGTGAAAGGTAGTAAGGTAGAGTCATTGTACTCAGTGACCTTACACAAAATATTGGGATGCAGACAGATTACAATTTCTGAAGCACTGCTTTAGTGTAATTCACCTGTCCTGTTCTGGACACATGTAAAATAGCATTTCAAGCATCTGTTATATGGGAAATTAAAATGGGACATCTATAAATAGTTTGGACAGAATATATACTGAATCACAGCTTTCAGCAATGAGGCATGGTTTTGCACTCACTGGAAAACCAGGTTAGACCAACATACCATATAACAGAAACAGTTTTACTTCCTTTTCAACAGTGGGCCAAAGCAATTATTAGGTTATGTGTCAATGTTTCATATAGTTTTATGATACAATGAAACCAAAAATTCAGGAGCTGTCATCGTGATTTAAAATGTCTTATAGAAAACATAATAATTACTATTAAAAAGATAAAACAGGAGAATACAATATAATTAAACTATCTAATTCAGTTAAAATCAATGTCATCAAATTCTGTGTTTTAAGCACTGTGCTAGGTGCTGGGACTATGACAGAAATGAATACTTTCCTTTATTTAAGAAGGAATTGTATTAAGAATAAGAATTGTATTTTAATGTAGTGGTAATACTGATATAACATAATAACAATAATGATAACCATAATAATGTAAGCTTTTGTATAGCATATAATGACTTACAGAGCATTTCATATGCTATTTCAACTTATATTCAAAACAGCCTTGTAAGGTAAATGCTATTCTTATTCCCATTTTATAGACGAAAAAACTGAGACATACTTAGATTAAGTGACTTGACTAAGTTTAAAGAGAGAGTTCATGTGTTAGGACAGATTTGAACTCATTTTCTTGTCTCTCATTCCTATGCTTATAAGTACAAAACAAATACAAATGCAGGAACGAATCCTAATAAAATTGGGGAAAATCAGGAAAACTTGCTTCTAAGAGATAATACTAGAATTTAAAAAGAAAATGGCAAAATATTCCGGTATCTTTGCCAAGAAAACTTCATAGAGTCAAAAAAACCAAAATGACTGGACAACAACATTTGAACCAAACCTTGATGCGAGTTAGAGAAGCCCAGATGAAGATATGGGATATTCTAGGTGTGGGATATATGGACAGAAAGATGGAAAATGACACACCAAATACAGAAAAGAGCAAGTAGGCCAATTTGCCTGAAAATTGAATAAAATTTAATAAAATAAGAATGGTTGGTTGGTTGGTTAGTTGTCCTTCATTCTCAAAGAGGTCCAAAATGACATTATTATGTTAGAGTCAAGTTAGTGTGTCTCACTGTGGCTGATTAGACCAGTAAAATTCAGAATGTTTTTCCACAAGTGGGACATAAATAGTCTCTATGAACATTTGGGGTGGAATCTATTATTTGCACATCTCACATTTCTTCTAACTTAATTCAATTCTGCTTTATTCATAGAGCACAGCATCTCTGATGAGAGTACACCATGTTGGATAGTCCTGCGCTAGTGTCTGCCATGTTACACAATCAGTTTTAAAGTTCTTAAGAGAGGCCTTGGGGGGAAAAAAAGAAAATGACCTTGAAAGTGTCTTTGTATTGCTTTTTCTGACCATCTTGTGAATACTTGGCCTGTGTGAGTTCTCTATAAAAGTCTTTTTGGCATTACATTTGGCATTTACATTTGGCATTCAAAAAAAATTCAAAACAGGCCAATGGAATTGCACTTTCTGCAATAGAACTTGAATGTTTGGTAGTTTAGTTTGAGGAATGTCACAGTGGATAGAACTTTGGTCCTGGCCTGGAATCAGGAGGACCTAATTTCAAATCTGGTTTCAGACACTTAATACTTGTTAATTTTGTGACCTTGAGCAAGTCACAACCCTAATTGTCTCACCAAAAAAAAAATGCAAAGTTTTTTTTTCAAATAAATTACACATGTATATATATATATATGTATGTATATATATAGCATATATGTAGCAAACAAATTATTAAAGAAAAACCTTATTGAAATGAAAAAGACAAGAATAGTAAAATAAAATCCCAGAAACTTTAGCATTCTACTGTCACACACTGATAAATTCAATAGAAAACTAAACGAGGAGAAAATTGAAAATGAACAAAATGTTAGAAAAATTAGATTTGATGGAAAGGAGAGTATTGAATTCCCATTCCTTTAGAAAATGCATATACAAATAAGCACATATACACAATCATATATATATGTATGTACATCATTTACATATACATGTATAGAGAGAAATACCTATATATGTATTATACAAATATATACATACACATATATTGTGGGCTTCTATGAGACAGAGAAAAAATGTATCATATATATGGGAATAAAGATCACATAAAGGAATGAAGCCTTTCTCTTTGTATTTATGTGAATTATTATTTTGATGTATTTCATTTTTTATTTCTTTTATTATAAGAATATTTTATTTTTTCTAATTATATGTAAAACAATTTTTAAGATTCATTTTTGCAAAATTTTGAATTTCAAATTCTCCCCCTCCTTCCCCTATCTTCCCTAAGATGCCAAATAATTGACATAGGTTGTATGTATACAATCATGCAAAACATATTTCCATATTAGTCATGTTGTGAAAGAAAAGAGACCAAAATTTTTTAAAGTAAAAAATACTATATTTTCAATTACATTCAGACTCCATCAGTTCCTTTTCTGAAGGTGGATAATATTTTTCATCATAAGTACTTGTGTCAAGACTTCTGAAGGTGGAGCCAAGATTATGGAGTATCTAAGAAGCTACTTGATTAGCTAAGAAGCTACTTGAGCTTTTCCAGTTTCCCTGGAAAACCATATGGTACCAAGCCTCTAAGCAGAGATTGAAAGAATGAAACCATTCTTTAGGAGAAGATAGACTAGAAAAACTTCAAGAAAAATCAGTCTTTAAAGGTCTCATCTCTAAAATATATAGAGAATTGTCTCATATTTATAAGAATCCAAGCCATTCTCCAATCAATAATTGGTCAAAGGATATGAACAGACAATTTTCAGAGGATGAAATTAAAACTATTAGTAGTCATATGAAAAGTTGCTCCAAATCACTATTGATCAGAGAAATGCAAATTAAGACAACCCTGAGGTACCACTACACACCTGTCAGATTGGCTAAAATGACAGGAAAAGATAATGATGAATGTTGGAGGGGATGTGGGGAGGCTGGGACACTGATGCATTGTTGGTGGAGCTGTAAACAGACACAGCCATTCTGGAGAGCAATTTGGAGCTATGCACAAAAAGTTATCAAACTGTGCATACCCTTTGACCCAGTAGCATTTCTATTGGGCTTATATCCCAAAGAAATCGTAAAGGAAGGAAAAGGCCCCACATGTGCAAGAATGTTTGTGGCAGCCCTTTTTGTAGTGGCTAGAAACTGGAAACTGAATGGATGCCCATCAATTGGAGAATGGCTGAATAAATTATGGTATATGAATATTATGGAATATTATTGTTCTGTAAGAAATGACCAGCAGGACGATTTCAGAGAGGCCTGGAGAGACTTACATGAACTGATGCTGAGTGAAATGAGCAGAACCAGGAGATCATTATACATGGCAACAACAATACTATATGATGATCAATTCTGATGGACATGGCTCTCTTCAACAATGAAATGTTTCAAACCACTTCCAATTGTCCAGTGAAGAAAGCCATATACACCCAGAGAGAAGGATGTGAAATGTGGACCACAACATAACATTTTCATACTCTCGATTGATGTTTGCTTACATTGTGTTTCCTTTATGTGATATTTCTTTCTTGTAGATACGATTTTTCTTGCACAACAATGATAAGTGTGTAACTATGTATACATATGTTCAATTTGTCAAGTATTTTATCATAATTAACACGTAGTGGATATCCTGCCATCTAGGGGAGGGGTGGAGAGTAGGGGGGAAAATTTGTAACAGAAAGCTTTGTAAGGGTTAATGTTGAAGAATTACCCATACATATGTTTTGTAAATTAAAAAAAGAAAATTAAAAAAAAGAAAAATCAGTCTTACAGAGGTGAAAATGTTCAGCCCAATTTAGATAGACTCTGGGAAAGCTGGAGATGGAGAAAGGGTCTCAATACAGCAAATCAGAAACTAAGACCCTCAGACCTTGCTCAATAGAAGAACAAATCAATGGGGCAGCTTCCAGTCCTAGCTCAGAAGGAAACTTCTGGGTAACCAGACTTTGTCCTGAAAAGACTTTGTCCAGGTAAAGTTACCCCTGCAAACACAAGGGGTCCCTGTGCTCAAAGCCAAGGCTCAGAGATGCACAGGAAGCTAGGGACAATGCCATCTTTACCACAGGCGCAGAGCTCAACCATAAAAGTAAGAAGAAAAAAAAGAAATACCAAAAGAAAAGGAAGGAAAACGAGCAAGAAACAGAAAAGACCATAGACAGCTACTATGGTGACAAGGCAGACCAAAACACAAACTCAGATGAGGACAAAATGTCCACAGAAGAAATTTCAAAGAGTGAGATAAATTGGTCTCAAGTCCAAAGAGCCTTCTTGGAAATGTTCGTAAAAGATTTCAAAAGGCAAATAAGAGAGGTAAAAGAAAAATGAGAAAAAAAATGAGAGGTACGCATGAGAGAGTCAACAGCTTGGAAAAGAAAGGAAAAAACATTGCCTGAAGAAAACAATTCCTTAAAAAGTAGAATAACCAAATGAAAAAAGAGATACAAAAGAGATACATTAAAAAGTATAAAGGGAAAATGGAAGTGAATGACTCAGTGAGACAGCAAGAATAAAATAAAACAAACCAAAAAGAATGGAAAAAGGGAAGAAATTGTGAAATATCTCTTGGGAAAAACTTCCAACTTGGAAAATAGAAACAGAAAATAAAATTTAAAAATTATTGGCCTACTTGAAGGCCATAACCACAAAAAGAGCCTGGATAGCATTCTACAAGAGATCATAAAAACAAACAAAAAAAAATAACTGCCCCAATATTCTAGAAACAGAGAAGGAAATATTCATTGAAAGAATCCATCGATCACCTTTGGAAAGAGATCCCACAAGACAAATCTCAAGGAACATTGGTGCAAAATTCCAGAACTACAACCTTAAGGAAAAAATACTGCAAGTTGCCAGACAAAAACAATTCAAATATCAAGTATCAATAGTCAGGATTATCTGTGATCTGGCAGTTTCTACAATAAAGGGTCTAAGGGCCTGGAATTCTGGAAGACAAAGGACCTAGTGTTACAACCAAAAATTAACTTTCAGGGAAGGAGGTGGAGCTTCAATGAAGTATAAGATTTCACTCACTTCTATTGAAAAAAAAACAGAACTAAACAAAAAATTTAATCTACAAACATAGGACTCAAGAGAAGCATAGAAAGATAAACAAGGGGAAATATATATTATTTAAAGGTTAAACTGTTACACCCCTACATGGGAAAATGATATCTGTAATTCTTGAAAACTGTAACTGTCACTGGGTGTATCACATGGACTGAAGGTGTGGTTGTGAATGGACTCTGATATGATAGCATCAAAGAAAAAGACATTAAGGGGTGGAAAAGATCTATACTGGAAAAAAGAGGAAAGGGGAGGTATAATGGGAAAATTAGTTCACATGAAGAGGTACAAAAGACCTATTACAGATGAGAGAAAGAAAGGAAGGGATGAGCCTAGTATGAAGCTTAATTTCATCAGCCAGAAAACAAAATCCTAAAATATGTTGTTTACAAGAAACATATCTGATAGAGAGCTGGACAAGAATTTATTATGCTTCAACTAAAATGAAAAACAAAACAAAACAAAACAGGAGTAGCAATTCTGATCACAGATAAAGAAAAAAAATAAAAATTGATCTTATTAAAAGAGATAAAGATGGAAAGTGCATCTTGATAAAGGATGCCATAAACAATAAAGCAGAAATGATTCTAAATGTATATGCACCCAGTGGTAGAGCAGGCAAATATCTGGAGAAGATTTTATGCCAGTTATAGGAAGAAATAGACAGCAAAACTATATTAATGGGGCACCTCAATCTTCCCCTCTCAGAATCAGACAAATCTAACCAAAAGTTAAGCAACAAAGAAATTAGGGAATCCTAGAAAAATTAGATATGATAGACCTCTGGAGAAAATTGAATAGGGACAGAAAGGAATACACTTTTTTCTCAGCAGTACATGGCACCTTCACAAAAATTGACCATGTATTAGGGGGCATAAAATCCTCACAATCAAATATAGAAAGGCAGAAATAGTAAATACTTTCTTTTCAGACCACAATGCAATAAAATTATATTCAATAAAGGGCCAGGGAAAGATAGACTAAAAACCCATTGGAAGTTAAATAATCTAATTCTAAAGAATGAGTGGGTCAAAAACAAATCACAGAAATAAAACAAAATTTCATCCAAGAAAATGACAATAATGAGACAATATATTAAGCCCTTTGGGATGCAGCCAGAGCAGTTGTTATGGGAAATTTTATATCTCTAAATAGCTACATGAATAAAACAGAGAAAGAGAAGATCAATGAATTAGCATGCAACTAAAAAAGCTAGAAAAAGAACAAATTAAAAACCCCCAATTAAATACCAAATTAGAAATTTTGAAACTCAAAAGAGAGATTAATAAAATAGAAAATAAGAAAACTATTGAACTAATAAACAAAACTTAGAGTTAGTTTTATGGAAAAACTAACAAAACATTTGAGCAATTTGATCAGAAAAAGGAAAGGGAAAAAAAAAACAACAAATCATCAGCATCAAAAATGAAAAGGGTGAACTTAACTCCTTTATTTATTACCAAACATTTAAAGAACAATTAATTCCAATACTATGTAAACTATTTGAAAAAATAGGTAAAGAAGGAGTACTGCCAAATTCCTTCTATGATACAAATATGGTACTGATATCTAAATCAGGAAGGGCCAAAATAGAGAAAGAAAGTTACAGATGAATCTCCCTAGTGAATATTGATCCAAACATTTTAAATAAAATATTAGCAAAGATTAGCAACTTATCAGCAGGACAATACACCATTACCAAGTGGGAGTTATACCAGCAATGCAGAACTGGTTCAATATCAGGAAAACTGTTACCATCATTAACCATCTCAATAACAAAACCAACAGAAATCATATGATAATCTCAACAGATGAAGAAAAGGCTTTTGACAAAATACAGCACCCATTCTTATTAAAAAACAGTAGAGATCATAGAGATAAAGGGAGATTTCCTTAGAAAAATAAGCAGTATCTATCTAAAACCTACAGCAAGTATTTGTAATGGAGGAAGGTAGAATGCATTCCCAACAAGATCAGGGGTGAAACAAGGTTACCCATTATTACCACTATTATTCAACATCGTGCTAGAAATGTTGGCTTTAGCAATAAGAAAAGAAAAAGAAATGAAAGTAATTAGAATAGGAAATGAGGAAATAAAACTATCACTTTTTGCAGATAATATGATGAATTCTAGAAAATCATCCAAAAACCTACTGGAAACAATTCACAGCTTAGCAAAATTGTAGGATATAAAATAAATCCACACAAATTATCAGCATTTCTATATATTACTAAAAAAAAGCCTATCAGCAACAGATAGAAAGAGAAATTCCATTTAAAATTACTGTAGAGAAAATAAAATACTTGGGGATCTACCTGCCAAAACAAACCCAAGAACTATATCACAAAATTACAAAACACTTTTCACACAAATAATGTCAGATCTAAACAATTGGAAAAATATCAATTGTTCAAGTCTAGGCCAAGTTAATATAATAAAAATGACAATCCTATCTAAATTGATCTATATTTTCAGTGCCATACCAAAGCACCAAAAAATTATCTTGTAGAACTAGAAAAAAAACAAAAAAATTCATTTGGAAGAACATAAGGTGAAGAATATCAAGGAAATTAATGAAAAAATTACAAAGAATAGTGGCTTAGTAGTACCAAACCTAAAACTATATTATAAAGGAGCAGTAATCAAAATCATTTGGGACTGGCTAAGAAATAGAGTGGTAGATCAGTGGAGTAAATTAGATACACACAACACCAGTAATCAAGTTATAATAATCTAATATTTGATAAACCCCTGAACTCCGGCTTCTGGAATAAGAACTCACTATTTCACAAAAATTGCTGGGAAAATTGGAAAATAATATGTTAGACTCAGCATAGATCTGCATCTCATATAGGTACATGGTTTGGGCATGAAGGAGAATAGCATATACCTATTAGGAGAGCAAGAGATAATTTACCTATCAGATCTTTAGAAAAGGGAGAAATGTATGACCAAAGAAGAACTACAAAATATTATAAAAGGCAAAATGGACAACTTTGATTATATTAAATTAAAAAAGGTTTTGCACAAAGAAAACCAATAGAAACAACATTAAAAGGCAAGTACAAAGTTGGGAAAAAATCTTTACAACCAGTGTTTCTTATAAAGATCTCATTTCTAAAATATATAAAAAACTCTGTCAAATTTATAAGAATACAAGTGATTTCCCAATTGATAAATGGTTAAAGGATATGAAAAGACAATTTTCAGATGGCAACATTAAAGCCACTTATACTTATGTGAAAAAATGCTCTAAATCACTATTGATTAGAGAAACGCAAATTAAAAAACCCTGAGCTACCATCTCACACCACTCATATTGGCTAAAGTGACAGGAAAAGATGATTAATGTTGGAGGGAATGTGGGAATTCTGGATCATTAATGCATTGTTAGTGGAATTGTGAAATGTTCCAACCATTATGAAGAGCAATTTGGAAGTATACCCAAAGGGCTGTAGAATTGTGCATACTCTTTGACCCAGCAGTAGCATTAATGTGTCTGGATCCCAAGAAAATCTTAAAGGAAAGGAAAAGATCCACATGTGCAAAAGTGTTCGTAGCAGCTCTTTTTGTGGTGGCAAAGAATTGGAAAAGGAGTAGATGCTCAACAATTTGGGAATGGATGGACAAGTTGTGGTGTATGAAGACAATGGAATATTATAATTTGTAAAAAAATGATGAACAAGCTGATTTTAGAAAAGTCTGGAAAGATTTACATGAACTGATGTAGAAAGAAAGAAGCAGAATCAGAAATACCTTGTACGTACACAATAACAATAAGAATTGCAATGATCAACTATGAAAGACTTGGTTCTTCTCAGTGGTTCAGTGATTCAAAGCAATGCCTATAGATCTTGGACAGATAATACCATCTACACTCAGAAAATGAATTAAGGAGACTGAATGTAAATCAGCACATACTATGTTCATTTCTTTTTCCTGTTTTTTTTTTTTAATTTCTCCCATGGTTTTTCCTTTTTGCTCTGATTTTTCTCTCCTAACATGATTCATAATGTATATTAAAATAAATAATTTTGCTTAAAATTATTAGGTTTATTTAATATTTAACATTATTTTGGTCATGTTATGATTTTAGTAATAATATTTAAAATCATTGTATTTATTTAATATTTAATAATATATGCTATTAAAATAGTTCCTTTTTGATTAATTGAATCAATGAACATCAAGTTTAATCTTGTTAAATTTGTTTTTATATTATATATAGTCATGTGCATATGTATATTTTATATATATCTAATTTTTATTAACATTGGGTACTATATTGTATATTTTGTCTTTAATAACCCAATATAATTTCTTGAGCATTGGGTGAAAGTCCATATAAACACAGAGAAAGTATGATTAAGTTTGCATTGAATTGCATGCCAGATGAAGGAGTTTATTATTCATTTATTTTTGCTGAGGCAACTGACTTCAGGACTGGTGCTCTATCCACTGCGCCATCCAGCTGCCCCCAGATGAAGGAGTTTAGACTGTAATTAATGATTAGTAAGTAGAAATTTATTGGAAATTTTTCTTCGTTTCTTCTTAGCATTGAAACAATGTGGTACCACATTTATATTAGGGAGATTAATGTGGAAAGATATATAAGAAACACCCAAAGCATACAGAATGGAAATAGAAAATTGTTTCCAAAGAACAGAAAGTGAAATGTAATTTCCTTCTTCTTATATGTTAGATAAGTGACATTTCCTTCCTCTCATATGTTAGATAGGTGACTATGGGAACAGAAGGGCATGTACATTTGTAAATATGGTTACTGTTTTGGTTGTCTTTATTTTACTGTGTTTGTCTTACTATTTCTATTTATTACAAGGGAAGATTCAATCCCAGAAAAAGAGGTAGAGAATCTGGATATTTCCAGAAATAATTGTGACATAAAAGCAAAAGGCAACAAAAAAGTTCCTTTGTTTTTAATTAAAGGTTGAGGGAGGGAACAACTATTGAGTATTGGCAATGTCATTTCTCAAATTAATGCAAATCTAAACTAATCTGAACAAAATTGTCTTTTGTTTCTTAGTTTGCTTTCTGCCTGACTCATACCTTTCCTGGGGGCAAGAAAATGTAATTAAATGTTTTAACTTAAAAGGAGATAACCTTGGACCTCCTTCCTTCCAGTTTCTGCTGAGTTGTAAAGAGAAGTGATGATAATATAAACATGGGTCTACCAAGAGGTCAATTGTCCATTGGTCAATCTTGACCTAGTTGATTACAGGGTTGGTTGCTGGCAACCTGTTTTGGAGAGGCATTAATTCCATTCTCATCAGAGTAGCAATTACAGTTATCAGTATCCTCCTGCCTACATCAGCATCATGATCTTTTGACATGAAACAAATAAAAGCTAGATCCCCCTGCAAAGGGTATGGAACCTTGAGGGGGAGGAACAAAAGAATTAAACAGAACAGTTAATAATGTCATTGGAAGTTAGAAACAAAAGGAATGCTAGATAAAGAAGTATTTCTATAAAAGTAGAATCGACCACAAAATGCAGATAATCTCCTCTCTGCAGGATAATGGAGGCATTCTATGAGTGAAATTTTGTATTTCAAGAATGAGCACAATCAAATCTATAGACTTCTTTAAAAATGAGATTAGCAGTATTATCAGCCAGAATTTGTTTTTTTTTAAATCTAATTTCTTTTACTTTCTAATTTAGAATCACTACCAAAACCTTACCTTTACTTTGAGTTTTCAGCTTCTAAAAGAGACCACTGTTAACGTTCTTTATTATTTGTTCCTTCACTGTCTGTCTTAGAGATCACACACATTTGGGGTAGGGGTCTATCCTATCTCTGTGTTAAGTTTAAAACGTAATACATGGATCTACAAGACTTTATAAATAATCATCATCATATCAATCTACATTGCTGATGGTAGATATGAAAATGTCTTTTAAAGACTCAGAAATTCTAAATAGAATAAATAAGACTATGCATTCATTAAGTCATTCCTCTCAAATCTGGTTTGTGGGGCATGGATAGCAATCTGCCTATTTCTGGAGCAATTTTTTTCTTTGAAAAATATGTGTCTGGCAGTTACTAATATATGCACACACACGATGACTTAATTTGTCTTTGGTTAATAAAGTCATTTTTTTAAATGTTATACTTTTTAAAATACAGTAAAAACCTCATTATAAAGTATCTCATTATACCACAGATTTGGTTATCATGTGGATTTTAAATCACACACCTCCAGAATATGATGATTTATAATGTACAACTCTAAATATAACATAGTAATTAAAGAACACAGGTGGTATCCTTGTCAAGTGTTATATCAGGGTTCTACTTTACTTATTAAGCTTCACAACTCTTTTTATAACCATAGCTCTCTAAGACCTAATAGTACTAAAGTTTTCACATATTTCGCTCATTTTCATAATTTTGAAAAGAAAATCAAAGAAAAAAAAGTTTTCCCCATGTAATTATCTTGCTGATTTTTCATTTTGCCATGCCATAGGAATCATAGTTATAAGAAGTTTCTATAACCATAATACTTCTTGTCCTTGCTATAACTGACTAAAAATGCAGCTGAATTTTCTATCATTGCATAACAAAATGATACTAGAATTGGCAACCTTCATTCTTCTACTTCCTTATCTTTGCCACCCTTCTTTCTCTCTTGAACCAGCAATATAAGATAGAAGTGCACTTTCATTCCTATGATGAGAAAGGAGCAATGACTTAGAGCTAGCATTTTCCTGGTCTTTTACCCTTCATTTTAAGCCTTGAACCTGAAACTTGAAAGGAAAGGAAATCATAAATGTCAATAACAGTTTTCAATCACTTTGCCAATTATTTCCTTTTCTCATTTATTCTGTTCCTCATTCTAAATCATATACAAAGACTTGTTTAAATCAGTAACTCTTAAAAGAAGTAAGCAATGTTAGAACTTACTGTCTTTTTTATTAAAGCTTTTTATTTTCATAATATATGCATGAATAATTTCAACATTCACCCTTGCAAAACCTTGTGTTCCAAATTTTTCTCTCCCTCTTTCCACTCCTCCCAAGTAATCCAATATATGTTATACATAAGCAAATTTTCTATACATATTTCTACAAATACCATGTTGCACAAGAAAAATCAGATCAAAAAGGAAAAAAAATGAGAAAGAAAACAAAATGCATGCAGACAGCAACAAAAAAAGTGAAAATATTATGTTGTATCCACAGTCCTCTCTCTGGATGCAGATGCCTCTTTTCATCACAACACCATTGGAAAAGGCCTGAATCATCTGTTGAAAAGAGTCATATCCGTCAGAATTGATTATCATATAATCTTGCTGTTGCTGTGTACAATATTCACCTGTTCTACTCAATTCACTTAACATAAGTTCATGTGAGTCTCTCTAAGCTTCTCTGAAATCATCCTGCTGATCATTTCTTATAGAACAATATTCATATAACATAACTTATTTAACTATTCTCCAACTGATGGACATCTTGTCAGTTTCCAGTTTCTTGCCCCTATGAAAAAGGCTGCCAGAAACATTTTTGCACATATGTTCTTTTGCCTCCTTTATGATCTCTTTGGAATACAAGCCCAGTAGAAACATTCCTGGATCAAAGGATATGAACAGTTTGATAGCCCTTTCAGCATAGTTCCAAATTGTCCTCCAGAATGGTTGAATTAGTTTACAACTCCACCAGCAATGCATCCTTAGTGTCCCAGTTTTCCCATATCCTCTCCAACATTCATCATTATCTTTTTCTGTCATCTTAGCCAATCTAAGAGGTATGTAGCAGTACCTCAGAGTTCTCTTAATTTACATTTCTCTATCAATAGTGATTTAGAGTGCTTTTTCATATAACTAGAAATAGTTTTAATTTCTTCATCTGAAAACTGTTCATATCCTTTGACCATTTATTAATTGGAAAATGGCTTAAATCTATTGTCAATTAACTTTCATCACACTTCCTTGTAAATGTATTAAAATTCTTAAAGATTAGTGAAAATTGATTAAGGTGTCAAAAGGCATGACTTATCTGCTCAAATGTATTTCCCCTTTGCCATCTTTTTTTTATAGCAGACATTATTAAAGTGGTCTAGAAATTTATGAAAGGTTACAAATTGATGTACTGACTAGAAGGGCAAGATATGTATTCAGAGCTTTTGATTGTTATGTCTAAATTTAAACTCTCATATATTTGGTTCTAAAAGGGATCTGATAGACACCAATCTAACTTCATCTTATGGATGTGGAAATTAAGGCTCAGAGTTAAATGATTTATTCAGTCACACAGGTAGATAATTGGTAGGCAAATTAGAACTAGAGCCCAAGTCTCTTGACCCTCACATAAGTGATCTTTCCATTATACCGTGTTACTTGATCTGCTTTGTGACTTTGGCACTTACTATAAAGGAACATACGGAGTCTATTTAGTCTTGTTTTTGATTCTAATGGAGAAAAACAGAACCATACCCTATGTCCTTAGTCTTGGGGAGTAGATGAAACAGTAGTCATGGTGCCAGAAATACTGCAATTGTTAAACTAGGTTTGGGGTAATTTTAGTCTAGCCAGAACTAGTCAATTTCAAAGCATGACAAGAGGTTGTGGATGAACCATGACAAAAGGAGACAAATACATATATATACTTACAAATAGAAATAAACTTTCTCAGTTGTATGTCTCTTAATTAATTTAAAATAAACCTTTTAGTTAATTTCTTTAAATATCTTTTAGTTAACAGCATCAATTATTATTACTAAGGAGGTACATAGTAGAGAAGTACTATAATAGAAAACAATTTAATTTAATTTAATTAAACAACATTTATGTCTTGTATGACCTTAAGAAATTCATTTCACCATTCTAGGCCTTATTTATTTATGATAAAGGAATTGAACTTCATTATGTTACATTCTATTATTTTGGTCAATTGATGTTGTCCAAATTATTATTTAAAGATACTTTTTGAGCATTTTAATGTAATTATGATCTTATTATATATGTATATTTCCTTCCCATACCTTTATAACTCCTTGTCCTTATCCTCTCCTAGTTTCCTTTAAGGTTTATCTGATGGCCAGAAAGTCTTTCTCTGAGGTTTTTTTTTTTGTTTGTTTGTTTGTTTGTTTGTTTGTTTTTTGACATGACAATTATGAAATACTTGGTCTGTGCATATATTATTACTCTTTTTTATTTTATATTTAAAAAATCTATATACTTTTCATATCACATTTCTCCTCAGTGATTTGTTTTAGGTAATATTATTTGGCAATATGCTATAGCCTCTTTACATTTTTTCTTTAACATTTTGAGTTAAGATTTTGGGCTCCAAATCTCTCTCTCTTCCTTGTCCCCTCCCTTTGACAGTCCAGTTCCATATATAATATATATATATATATATATATATATATATATATATATATATGTCTAAGTAAAACATTTCCATACTAGTCATTTTGTATAAGAAGACAAGTAAAAAGGGAAAAAAAGAAAGAAAGAAAGTGGGAAAATAGCATGTTTTAGTCTGTGTTCAATCAATATCAGTTCTTTCTCTGGAGGCTGATATTATGCTTCATCATTAGTCCTTTGGAATTGTCTTGGATCATTGTATTACTAAAAATAGCTAAGCCATTCATAATTCTCCATCAAATAATATTGCTCTTACTGTGTACAGTGTTCTCCTGATTATGTTTACTTTACTATGCATCAGTTAATGTATATTTTTTCCAGGTTTTTCTGAAATCATTGTGCTTGTCATTTTTTATGCTATAATAATATTCCATTACAATCCCATACCACAGATTGTTAATTATTCCCCAATTGATGGACATCCCTTTAATTTCAAATTCTGTGTCACCACAAAAGGAGCTGATAAAAATATTTTTAGTAAGGGAATGGATGAATAAGTTATGGTATATGCATGTTATAGAATATTATTATTCTATAAGAAACAGTAAGATGATTTCAGAAAAACCTGGAGAGACTTACATAAATTGATGCTAAAAGAAATGAGTAGAACCAAGAGAACATTGTACACAGTGACAACAAAATTATGTGATGATCTACTCTGATGGACTTGGCTCTTTTTTTTTTTTTGCTGAGGCAATTGAGGTTAAGTGACTTGCCCAGGGTCACACAGCTAGGGAATGTTAAGTGTCTGAGACCAGATTTGAACCCAGGTCATCTTGACTTCAGGGCTGGTGCTCTATCCACTGTGCCACCTAGCTTCCCCGGACTTGGCTCTTTTCAACAATGGGGTGATTCAGGCCAATTTCAAAAGACTTGTGATAGAGCGATCCATCTTTAATCAGAAAGAGGACTATGGGGACTGAATGTGAATCACAACATAGTATTTGCATCTTTTTATTGTTATTTACTTTTTTTTTTCTTTCTCATTTTTTCCCTTTTTGATCTGATTTTTCTTATGCAGTATGATAAATGTGGAAATAGGTATAGAAGAATTGTACATGTTTAACATATATTGAATTGCTTGCTGTCTAAGGAAGGAGGTGGAGGGGGAGGGAGGGAGAAAAACTTGGAATACACAGTTTTGCAAGGGTGAATGTTAAAAGCATTCTTTGCATGTATTTTGAAAATTAAAAGCTATTATTAAGAATAAAAAATTATACTAATATATTTTTTTCCTTTTCTTGGATGTCTTTGGGAGATAGACCTATTATTGGTATTGCTGGATCAAAGGATATGCAGTTTTACAACACTTTAGGCATAATTCCAAATTGCTCTGCAGAATCTTTAGTTTGATTCAAAACTCCACAAGCAGTGTATTAGTGTTCCAGTTTCCCATATCCCCTCCAGCATCCAACATTTTTCTACTGTCATATTAACCACTCTTGATTCCTATGAGTCAATAGGTACCTGTTTTAATCTCATTTCTCTGATCAATAGTGATTTAAAACATTGTTTTCATGTGATTATAGTTAGCTTACATTTCTTTTTCTGAAAATTGCCTGTTCATATCATTTAATCATTTATCAAGTGGACAATAACTTATATTTTTATGAGCATTGATAGAATAGACATGAGGACTTTATCAGAGATACTTATTACGAAAAAAATTCTCCTGTTTTCGGCTTTCTTTTAATTTTGATTGCAATGGTTTTTTTGTGCAAAAACTTTATAACTTTATATAACCAAAATAGTATATTTTACGTTGTGCAATGTTATCTAAACTTTTTTTTGGTCCTAAATTCTTCCCTTATCCATTTGACAAACTATTTCATGCTCTCTTGATTTGCTTATGGTGTCATCCTTTAAATGTTGTTATTATGTAGCCATTTTGACCATATTTTGCTATACTGTATGAGATATTGGTTTATACCTAGCTTCTACAATATTGTTTCTCATTTTCTCAGCTGTTTTTGTGAAAACAATAAGTTTTTGTTCCAAAAGCTTGGGTCTTTGGATTTCTCATACACTGTATTACTATACTATAATGTAATGTACTTAAACTGTTCCACTGATCCACAACTCTTTTTCTTAGCCAGTACCAGATTGTTTTGATAATCATGGCTTTATGACACAGCTTTATATCTGATATATATTCTTTCAAATTTTCAAAAATATATTGCTGTGATCTATTTGCTAGTATTTTGTTTAATTTTTTGCATCAATATTTATTAGAAAAATTGATCTATAATTTTCTTTCTCTGTTTTGGCTCTTCCTGTTTTGGATATCAGCACTATATTTGTCTTTGCCTAATTTTCCCAAAAAGTTTATGTAGTATTGGGATTGATTGTTTTTTAAATTGTTTGGTAGAATTTGCTTGTGAATTCATCTGATCCTAGTGATATTTTTCCTTAAGAAATTTATTAATGACTTGTCCAATTTCTTTTTTTCTAAGATTGGGTTATGTATTGTAATCTGGGCAATTCATAAATTTCATTCATTTCATTTAATTGTCAAATTTATTGGCTTATAATTTGGCAAAATAACTTCTAATAATCCTCTTAATTTCTCTTTACATTTAACATGTAATTGTCCATTGATTTTCTACCATCAACAATTTTAATTCTATGCTTATTGCAGTATTTTATGATTTGCAACTTGTAGTTGCAAGGTTACTAGAAGACTATTGTGTTCAAGAGATGTTTTATATTTTATATATTTTTCTACATATATATATTATATATCTATCTATATAAAATATGTATTTATATTTTAGGGAGCAATTGGAATTGTTGACAGCACTGTTCAATTTTCTCAAAGTGATATAGCTTACCTTTTTCCTCCCACTGAATTTTAGACCCAGTTCATGATCCACCACCTATATCTTCCCAAGATAACATATACTGATGAGTCAACTCACTGAATTGTCCCTCTAACTGCTCATCATACTCTGGAAAGCAGGAATACTTTAGTTGTTTGGTTTTTTGTTTTTATCCTGAAATCTCCTGAGTACTTCAGAATATCATGTAGAAGAAACTTGATAAAATTAGCAAAAGATTATCTGCAAACAAGAGCATCTGAAGAACTTTGTCATTTAGAGGAAATTCTTCTTCTAGTTTGTCTCCATACTGAATATCTTCCATGACAGTGCCAAGTGAGAATATCTTTATTTTGTATTTTGTTGGATAAAAATAACATTGTGATCTTCTTGACATCTTTCAAGGAATCCTACAGGATTTTAAATTAAATTAAATTTGATTTGAATCTGATTTTTAAATATTCACAAGTGATCCTATTATAGGAGAATTTTTAAGGGCTACATTTAGCTTTACTGGATCAAATGTTTTGTTTCATAGTCAACAGACAATAATCAAACTGTATTCTTGTGGTCTTGGTTTTTTAGTCACTTATGTGACAGTCAAGATTCTATCTGCTGTAAAATATTGCATGCAAAACTATGCTTACTACTTTCTGTTTTGGGAGGTTGAGGAAGATGATGAAAATTACTAACAAGCAAAGGGTGAATAAAATAATAGAAGGATTATCTAATAAGGACCCAGTTGTCAACAGAAAGTGAGGCTATATAAGATTCACACCTATAAAATTTTCAGTCAATGCCTTTCTCACAGAAAAGACTTATTCCTGGTCCACATCTCACAACAACCAATTTGAAATGAAGGCTTTTCCTGGTTAGAAGAGCAATGCTTTCTTTACCTACAATAGTTTTTTAATCCCAAATACAAGATGCTGTAACAACCTAAGGTAGTGAAACTGCAGTTGTACAGTTAAAACAAGGTCTTCAGATTTGAACTATATTCCTTTTATATTTTACAGTCTTGTCTTTCTCACTTTTTCTCCCCTTGCTTTTTCCTGTCACTTAGACTTTTACCCTGTCTTTTGCCTTTGGTGTACTTATATATGAATAGGAAATAGGTCTCAGTGAGGAATGCAGCAAATCCTTATTCTCCTTGTAACAGGTAGAGACACAAGGATGTTTTATGAGACTTTTTGATTGGCAGAGGAACCAGGAATGGTGAGGGGCCATGCCAGCAGTAACAACCATAAGAGGAAATGAAAGGGAGTTTCACAGAATGAAACAGGGTGAAAAGTTAGGGAATTTCTAGTTCTCAGGGGTTGTTATTGGTGAAGTAGGTAGGTATCTGCCTTACTTTTTAAATGCTGAGTCAAAATGTAAAAGTAGAGCTCCCTGAAATTTTTCTGACTGAGATAATTTGTAAAAGGGAACATGATTGTGGGGTGAGTTTCTCTGTCTCCTCAGTGTCTTGTGGGTCTACTACAGGATTTAAATATATGTATGACTAAACTTTTGAGATAATAAATTATATGACAAATAGGAAGAAAATAAACCTTCTCTTTGGTGAGAAGGAAGATTTTTATATTGATCACACCTTGACTAGATAACTTCATCTATTTCTTGGACCTCTAAATCTATATTTCTGTGATCCCTCTGTGGACCTGAGTTTGTCTATTCTCCTCTACCTACTAGGGTGGAAGCATTTGCCTTCCATCTGTGTGATGGCATGGTGTGTCAAAAAGATCAACAGTGATATTATCAATGCACACTTGTCAAAGGGGGAAAATGAAATAATTTTATAGCCTGTGAAGGAGGAAGTGCTAATTCACATGTATAAAATGCATATCATTTCTTGTGAAGTATTCTACTTATATACTTTTAAAAATAGAAATGAAAACTTAAGAAGATTAAGATGAGCATGTCATTGAAACATTTTCTTCTCAGATACTATTACAAAATTAAAATTTTCATTATTGTTATTTCTTTTTCCTTTGAATTTTCTGAATAAAGCTCTCATTATGAAACAAAATATGCAACTTCCAAAAGTTATATGTACATTGTAACAAGAATTCATCTTTATAAATTTGTCTTTCTATATCCTTATTTTTTTCCATATTGTGTTCCTTTAAAAACTTTGATGCCTAGTAATCATTTATGAAACAGGCTGGTATGTATAATGGATTATTTTGGGAAGATGGAACTACTGGAAGGTATTTCCCTAACCTTTTGAAGGTGATATCTAGAAAGACAACCATAAACTGCCAGAAAATAACTTTTGGAATTACAGTCAGTCAGACATATTTCTAGTTGGTTAGATGACCCATAAATATGATTCAATATGGAAATTCCTGTATTTTGTTCAGATATTCTATTTGAAAGAATTCTCTTTACTGTCTTGTAAATGTCTGAGAGATTCATAGACGGTTTGGATTTTCTGTAGCTTATCTAGTGAAATTCAACTACTCACTTGATGTCTTAAGGCTTATTTCCTCATCTATAATAGGAGGAAGTGGGACTAGATAATCTCTGTGGTCCTTTCCATTATTGAGGTTGTCAGATTCTCTTTTCTAATAAATATCTTGGAGATTATAAAGTTAGATGTCAGTGAAAGCACCCTCCACTTTTCAGTTATGGTTGCTACTACCCTAGATGCTATTATATCTTGATTTTAGTATCTAGCATAAAATTAAAGTGTAAAGGAGGACATTGTTTTTTAACCTAGTGCTTAAATAACAGAGATGCTACTGAAAATATCCAGCTAAGGATATTGTTATTTGTGTTAGTATAATTTTTTTCAAGTTTGTTTCTTTTTGAGTTTGTTTTTTTAACGCCATTGGATTGGAAAACCATCTGATTCTTGCTGGTAGCTCACTTTTCCTTCATGCCATGCCAGAGACTGTGTACTGAAAGCAGTAATAACAGGTGTAACTAATGAAGAACTCTGTGTGTCCACATATGCATTCATGTGCATACCCTATGTAATATGATATTTTGAGACTATGACTATTATATTTAATTTTGCTTCTCAGGAAAGTGGAAAGAGGAACAGAAACCATTTAAGTGCTCTTCTGTACTTTTCAGATACCTAGAGATAACAATCATTCCCTCTGGCAATTAAATATTTTCTTTTTCTGGCTAAATATCCCCAAATCTTCAGTTGATCCTCACATGGCATTTTGTTTATAGTCAAGCCATTTTATTATAGCTATTGTGATATTTTCAGGAAATAATTCAGTTCTGAAAAGCTTGAGTATCTACAATAAAGCAAATGGGAATATATGGGCCAGATTATAATACCCACAGATGGCCTTTTTGTCCTTAGAGATAAGGAAATGCCCAGTTCTGTCCACCACTATTGTCCAATAGAGAATTGGGCATAAAATCAAAGAGACTACAATACCTTAGAGTCAAGTCCTTCCAACAGCCTATTTGCTTTCTTCTGAATGCTTCCCACTTATTGTTGTTGTTCTAAAACCAGGAACTTGATACCCTATTTCAGGTCTGGCCTGACCAGTGCATAGAACATTCTTATTTACTAAAAGTGGAATGGCTGGGCCAGAAACATTGTTACTTTTATTTTCTGTCAGTTGTTATTATGTTAGGAAAAATTTAAAAATAAATAATAAACCTTTGGGGAGCACATAACAACTAGTAGCATGTCAATAGAATTGAATTGAGATATGGCAGTAATTATACATTCTACTTTTCACAGATATATGATAACAAATTTTAACATCATACCTCCTATTATTTCATTTATTGAACTCCTATAGAATATATGGCATACTTAGAAATCAGAGAGTTAGAAATAAAAGAAACAGCAACTTGACTGAGTCTCAAAGGAAGCTAGAGAGGTGATGAGGGAGTGCATTTTAGGAATGACAAGGTATGGGGTTAGGAGATGGAATGCCATAGAATGCCTAGTAGCCCAATTTGGCCGAAAGGGGAGTTATTGGAAGGATTTTTTGTTTTGTTTTGCTTTGTGTTTTCAATGTTTTAGCATGGTCAAACTTATGTTTCAAGGATGTCATTGTGGGTTATGTGATGAATGGATTGGAGAGGAGAGAAACTTGAATCAGAGAAAATAATTAGGAAGCTACTGCCATAATCTAGGTGGGTGAGGATGAGGATTTGAAATGAAGATGGGGGCCATTTGAGTGGAGAGAAGGGGACATATGTGAGAGATTCTACAAAGTTAGAAATGATATAGCTTGAGAACTAATTTGAAGTTGAGGTTGGGATCAAAGAGTGAAAAGCTGTTCACTTTAAAGTTGGGAACCCTGGTGACTGTAGCCTTGTAGTATCCTTGAGAACAATAAGGAATTTAGGAAAGGATGATTTTGAGGAAATAGGAAAAGAATTATGTTTTGGAAATAATGAGTTTCAGGTGCCTACTTGACATTAAGATGCAGAAGGGAAGGAAATTATCATTTATTAATCACTTATTATATGCCAGGCACTGTGATAAATGCTTTACTAAAATTATTTCATTTTATTCTTATAATAACCCTGAAATAAGTGCTATTACTATTCCCATTTCACAATTGAGTAAACTGAGGCAGAGAGAATTTAAGTAATTTACCTAGGATTGCATATTTGGTAAATATCTGAGACTGAATATAAATGCAGGGATAAGTAGAAAGAAAAAGAAGAAAATAAGAAAAATAAAAAAAAATGTACACACAGAGAAAGGAATAGAATTTTCATTCTAGAAGAAAATAATAGTCACGGAATTTTAGAGTTAGAAGAAAAATTATAAATTATCGAATTCAAATCTCTCATTTTACAAATGAGGGAAATGAGTCTTCAAGAAGATAAATGACAATGTAAGGGAGGGTTCATGGTTTCCCTGAGGTTATACAGTGAGATAATAGTATAACCCAGTTTTCGTAGAATCATAGGATCTTAGAGTTAAAAGGAGTTTTAAAAAGATCTAGTTTAAGTTATGCAACAGTAGTGTCCTAGAGAGTAATGATATTCCCCCAAAATAGTCATCTATGCCTTACTTGAAAATTGTTAGTGATGGGGAGCTTACTACTTCCTTAAACAACCCATTCTAATTTGGAATTGTTCTAATTATAAGAATATTTTCTGTATTCTTAATCTATAACTTTCTCCTATACTATATTGACTTTTTATATAAGAAGAAAAATATTAATGTTAGAAAATATGAGAACTAATATTTGGTTGAAATTTTACTTATTTTTTTCATATATGAATCTCATTACCTATAATCAACTCATAGGTTCTAAAAATTGCTATAGTAGGACTATAACATTTTTAAGGCATTTGACTGAGACATTTATATAGAATTTGAATATATGTGTGTCTGTATAGATAGATAGAAAGATAGAGAGAAAGCTTGCATATATTAAAGGTTTGCAAAGTAAGCTACATATGTGATTTCATTACATATATTAATGCTTATAAATGGAGTGGAAGGAAATAAGCATTTATTAAGCATCCAACTACATCCCAGAAACCATGTTAAGAATTTTACCAATATTACTTCATTTGATTTACAACAATCCTGGGAGATAAGCATTAATATTATCCCCACTTTGCCATTGGGGAAACTGAGGAAACAATCACTTGCATGAAATCACGTTATTAGAAAGAATGTAAGCCAAATTTAAACTTGAGTCTTCCTTCCAAGTCCTGAGTTCTATCCACTGTACCACCTAGCTGATTGATTTCTACTTCTGGATTTACTATTCATTAGCCATGAGACTTTGGGAAAGTGATTTCCTTTCCTCTGGGAATCGATTATCATCTATAAAATGAGAGAATTAGACAATATAACTAAAAACTTTTTTCCAGCTTTAAATTTCTGTGACATTTTGAAAAGTCATTATTTGATGATTTTTTCCCTAATTTAACCTTTACGTCCTTAGTTTAAAAAGAAAGAAAAAAGATAAAATAATACATTGGATACTGAACAAACATTGAATTAGTTAGTCTGTTCAGTGATTTTACAAATAGGCAGTATACAAACATAGGAAAAACATAGACTTAGTAGGGGGAAAGATTTCAAAATATTTCAGAGGTCAGAAGAGAACATTGTTATATTGATTCCACATGCTTTTCCTGGTCTAATATTTATCATGATAGATATTATAATACATATAAATATTTTTTTCGATCATTAGATACTTCCCTTTTCTCAAAGATGCCCTGGTCATGCCTGGAGCCACAGGGAAGCTTAGGATTTTCTGGCCACTGTCTGTAAAGGATAAGTGCATCATCTAAACCATGATGTGGGTTCATGTTTCTCCCTCTCTACCTGTTCATGTTTGAGTACACATGGAAATATACAACATCTCTGATTCTGGGCAGCAGTTTTTCTTGTAGTTGAATAGTCAGGCTGAATGGATGACATCAGAAGGATCCTAACTTGCAAATGACTGAGAGTTTTCTAAGCCCTGCCTGGGACCTCTCTTTCTTGCGGGAAAGCCCAGGAACACCGTGAACCATCCTTATTTCAATCCTGGATTTGGTACAGCACATTCTTCCTTCTCTGTTTTTAGGTCATAAACTGTTTCCTGAGAGGCTTATGGTTTCATTAACTTGGAATTAGGAATAGAGCTTGGACTTGTAATTTCATTTGGTATAGGAATTGCCCAAGTGAGGAAAACTTCTTTAACCAATTTAAAGCAGCCAGCAGATATGAAAAAGAGGACACATCTGGACTTTAAGCCCAATTCTTTATCCATTACCCCTCTTTTCACTTATATAGTTATTGTCATTGTTTTTCATTCATTTTCAGTCATGTCTAAGTATTTTGTGACTTCATTTGGTATTTTCTTCACAAAGATAATGATGTGGTTTGTCATTTCATTCTCCAGTTTATTTCCAAATGATGAAAAGGAGGAAGACAGCATTAAATGACTTGCTCAGGGTCACATAGCTAGTATCTGAGATCAGATTTGAATCTAGGTCTTCCTGACTCCTTATCTATCAATTGTGCTACTTTGTTGTCTACATTATAGCAGTCATTGTATATGTTGCTCAATTGATTGTGTTAATTTTGCTTTCTATTAAATATATATCTTCTTTTTTCCTTAAATTTTTCATATTCATTTTTAATGCATAAGAAAACAAAATTTGCATTCATAAGCCATGTTTTTTTCAATCTCTCCCAAAGTAATGGGCACTGACTTCATTTCCAATTTTTTTAACTCTCAAAAATGTGACATTAGGAATATTTTGGCACTTGTTGGACCTCAGTATTTGTTTTTGATGTTCTTGGGGTATAATCCCAATAGTAGTTGGAAGGATCAAAAGATATGGGTAATTTAGTCAGTGTTTCTTGCCTAATTACAAATTGATATGCAGAACAATTGGACAAACTCCCAGTTCTACCTTCAGTATTTTAATGTGGTTATCTTCTCATAGCCCCTCTCAGTTGAATATTCTTATTTTTGTCATCACTGTAAATTTGCATGGGATGAGCTAAAATCTGATAGTTATTTCAATTTGAATATTTCCTATTAACCATGATTTGGAAGTGTTTTTAAATCATTATTTATAGTTTGGAAATCTTATAAAAACATCATATATCTTATAAATTATTTCATTATATAAGTTCAGAATATCTGCATGCATTTGTGTCAATGTTTCATATATTGTGAATGTTAGACTTTTTTATCAGAAATAATTGATGTAACATTTTTATATCAGTAGTTTCTCTTTTAATTCTATCCTCACTGATTTTAGTAATGTAAGAATTCTTTAAATTTTATATCAAAATTCAGCTAATTTAAAATATATTCCTTTCAGTTAAATTAAGAACTTATCCCCTAGCCATAGTTATGAAATATACCTGCTCCGATTCTCTTCTGTTTTTCTTTTACTATTTATATTAAAAATCAAATATTCAATGTGTACTATATGTTGTTCATCTAAACTTAATTTTTCAAACTGCTTTCTAGTTTTTGATTGGTTTCTGTCAAAAAGAGAGTGCTTCTCTCAGCAATTTGTGTTATTGTATTTAGCAAACATGGAATCACTTTTATTAAACAAGTTTCCTTTCTTGATTAACCAGTCAATTTAATTGTATTTAATTGATCCACTTTCCTGTTGATGTTTTTTAATTTTTATGAAATAATTTCAGTCACTATTAGTAGATAACATAAGTTGAATTTGATAATATTATGGATCCTTCATTAATACATTACTTCATTATTTCCCTTAAGATTCTAGATAATTTTTTTTCCAAATCAATTTTATTATTGTTTTGTCTGGTTCTATGAAGTTCCCTTAGCTATTTTAATTATTATAGGATATTGAAAAACTGTAAAAGTATTTGTATAGAATTGTCATTATTATTACTATTATTATTTATTACATTGTCATGATGAGTGCTATTATTATTATTTGTTATATTGTCATGAAGATCACAAGCAAAGCATTTCTCCAGTTATTTGGCTTCCTTTATTTCTTTTCTTTTGTTTCTTTTGTTTTGTTTTGTTTCATTAAAGCTTTTTATTTGTAAAACATATGCATAGGTAATTTTTCAACATTGACCCTTGCAAAGCTTTCTGTTACAAATTTTTCCCTCCTACCTCCCACCCCCTACCCTAGATGGCAGGAAGCCTGATACATGTTAATTATATTAAAATATTTGACAGATCAAATATGTGTGTACATATTTATACAATTATCTTGCTGTACAGGAAAGGAAAAAAAAAACCTGAGAAGGAAAACATAATGCAAGCAAACATCAATAGAGAGTGTGAAAATGCTATGTTGTGGTCCAGACTCAGATCCCACAGGTTTCTCCCTGGGCTCCCATGTCCATCAGAATTGATCATCATATAGTCTTATTGTTTCTGTGTACAATAATCTCCTGCTTCTGCTCATTTCACTCAGCATCAGTTCATTCAAGTCTCTCCAGGCTTCTCTGAAATCATCCTGCTGGTTGTTTCTTACAGAACAATAATATTCCATGACATTCATATACCATAATTTATTCAGCCATTTTATAATTGATGGGCATCCATTCAGTTTCCAGTTCCTTGCCACTACAAAAACGGCTGCCACAAACTTTTTTGCACATATGGGTCCCTTTCCCTCCTTTAAAATCTCTTTGGGATATAGGCCCAATAGAAACACTGCTGGGTCAAAGAGTATCCACAGTTTGATAACTTTTTGAGCATAGTTCCAAATTGCTCTCCAGAATGGTTGGATCCTTTCACAGTTCTACCAACAATGCACCAGTGTCCCAGTTTTCCGACATCCCCTCCAACATTCGTCATTATCTTTTCCTGTCATCTTAGCCAATCTGATAGGAGTGTAGTCGTATCTCAGAGTCATTTTAATTTGCATTTCTCTGATTAGTGATTTGGAGCACCTTTTCATATGACTAGAAATAGTTTTAATTTCATCATCTGAAAATTATCTGTTCCTATCCTTTGACCATTTATCGATTGGAGAGTGGCCTGAATTCTTATAAATATGAGACAATTCTCTATATGTTTTAGAAATGAGGCCTTTATCAGAACCCTTAAATGTAAAGATGTTTTCCACTTTATTGCTTCCCTCTTAATATTGTCTGCATTAAGTTTGTTTGTACAAAAACTTTTTAATTTAATATAATCAAAATTATCTATCTGGTGTTCAATTAAGAGTTCCAGTTCTTCTTTGGACATAAATTTATTCCTTCTCCACAGGTCTCAAAGGTAAACTATCCTATGTTCCTCTAATTTGCTTATAATATCACTCTTTATATCTAAATCATGAACCCATTTAGATTTTATCTTGGTATGTGGTGTTAGGTGTGGGTCAAGTCCTAATTTCTTCCATACCAGTTTCCAATTTTCCCAGCAGTTTTTGTCAAACGGTATGTTCTTATCCCCAAAGTTGGGGTCTTTGGGTTTATCAAACACTAGACTGCTATAGTTATTGCCTAGTTTGTCCTGTGATCCTATGCTGTTCTACTGATTGACTACTCTATTTCTTAGCCAGTACCAAATGATTTTGATGACTGCTGCTTTATAATATAGTTTTAGATCTGGCACAACAAGGCCACCCTCAAGAACCTTTTTTTTTCATTAATTTCCTTAAAATTCTTGATGTTTTGTTCTTCCAAATGAACTTTGCTACTAATTTTTCTAGATCTGTAAAATAATTTCTTGGGAATCTGATTGGTATGGCACTAAATAAGTAAATTAGTTTAGGTAGTACTGTCATTTTTATTATATTTGCTCGGCCTACCCATGAACACTTGATGTCTTTCCAACTGATTAGGTCTGATTTTATTTGTGTGAAAAGTGTTTTGTAGTTTAGTTCATATAGTTCCATGACTATATATTGGCAAATAGATTCCCAAATATTTTATTCTATCAACAGTTATTTTGAATGGAATTTCTTTTTGTATCTCTTGCTGCTGAACTTTGTTGGTAATATATAAAAATGCTGCTGATTTATGTGGATTTATTTTGAATCCTGAAACTTTGCTAAAGTTGTGAATTGTTTCTAGCAAATTTTTAGTTGAGTCCCTAAGGTTCTCTGAGTATACCATCATGTCATCTGCAAAGAGTGATAATTTGGTTTCCTCATTATGTACTCTTAATTCCTTTAATCTCTTTTTCTTCTTTTACTGCCAAACCTAACATTTTTAATACAATATTGAATAGTAAAGGTGACAGTGGGCAGCCTTGTTTCACTCCTGAACTTATTGGGAGTGGGTCTATTTTGTCTCCATCACATATGATGCTTGCTGATGGTTTTATTTTATTTTATTTATTTATTTATTTTGCTGAGGCAATTAGGGTTAAGTGACTTGCCCAGGGTCACACAGCTAGGAAGTGTTAAGTGTCCAAGTTGCTGATGGTTTTAAATAGATGCTACTGATCATTTTAAGGAAAAGCCCATTTATTCCTATACTCTCTAGTGTTTTTAATAGGAATGGGTGTTGGATTTTATCAAATGCTTTTTCTACATCTATTGAGATAATCATGTGATTTTTGTTAGTTTGGTTATTAATGTAATTGATTATGCTGATAGTTTTCTTAATATTGAACCATCCCTGCATTCCTGGTATAAATCCTACTTGGTCATAGGATAATATCCTGGGGATGACTTTCTGTAATCTTATTGCTAATATCTTATTTAGGATTTTTGAATCAATATTCATTAGGGAAATTGGTCTATAGTTTTCTTTCTCAGTTTTCTCCCTACCTGGTTTAGCTATCAGCACCATATCTGTATCATAAAAGGAATTTGGTAGTACACCTTCTTTCCCTATTTTTTCAAATAGTTTATATAGTATTGGAATTAATTGTTCTTTGAATGTTTGGTAGAATTCACATGTAAATACATCTGGCCCTGGAGATTTTTTTTAGGGAGTTGATTAATAGCTTGTTCTATTTCTTTTTCTAAGATGGGGCTATTTAAATAATTTATTTCCTCTTCTGTTAACCAGGGCAGTCTATATTTTTGTAGATATTCTTCCATTTCATTTAGATTATCAAGTTTGTTGGCATAAAGTTGGGCAAAGTAACTGCTAATTATTGCTCTAATTTCCTCTTCATTGGAGGAAAGTTCTCCCTTATCATTTTTGAGACTAACAATTTGATTTTCCTCTTTCCTTTTTCTAATCAAATTTACTAAAGGCTTATCTATTTTGTTGTTTTTTTCATAAAATCAACTCAGTTTTATTTATTAATTCAGTAGTTTTCTTATTTTCAATTTTATTGATCTCTCCTTTTATTTTCAGAATTTCTAATTTGGTATTTAATTGAAGGGTTTTGATTTGTTCTTTTTCAAGTTTTTTTTTAATAATAAGCCCAATTCTTTGATCTTTTCTTTCTCTATTTTATGCAAGTAAGCATCTAGAGATATAAAATTGCCCCTTATAACCACTTTGGCCGTATCCCACAAATTTTGGTATGTTCTCTCATTATTGTCATTCTCCTGGATGAAATTGATTTTGTCTATGATTTGCTCTTTCATCCATTCATTCTTTAGGATTAGATTATTTAATTTCCAATTAACTTTTTGTCTATTTTCTCCTGGCCTTATATTGCATGTGATTTTTGTTGCATCATGATCTGAAAAAGATCCATTTACTATTTCTGCCTTTCTGCATTTTATTTTGAGGTTTTTATGCCCTAACACATGGTCAATTTTTGTATAAGTTCCATGAACCACAGAGAAAAAAGTAAAGTCCCTACTGTCTCCATTCAATTTTCTCCAAAGATCTATCATATCTAACTTTTCTAACATTTTGTTTACCTCCCTAACTTCTTTCTTATTTATTTTGTGGTTTGATTTATATAATTGAGAGAGCAAGGTTGAGATCCCCCACTAGTATAGTTTTGCTGTCTATTTCTTCTTGTATCCCTCTTAATTTCTCCTCTAGGAATTTGGATGCTATACCACTTGGTACATATATGTTTAGTATTGATATTGCTACATTATCTATGGTACCCTTTAGTAAAATATAGTTTCCTTCCTTATCTTTTTTAATTAGATCTATCTTTGCTTTTACTTGATCTGAGATCAGGATTGCTACCCCTGCTTTTTGTTGTTGTTGTTGTTGTTCACCTAAAGCATAGTAGATTCTGCTCCAGCCTTTTACCTTCACCCTGTATGTGTCTCTATGCTTTAGATGTGTTTCTTATAAACAACATATTTTTGGATTCTGGTTTTTAATCTAGTCTGCTATCTGTTTCCGCTTTATGGGAGAGTTCATCCCATTCATATTCACAGTTAAAATAACTAATTCTGTATTTCCTGCCATCTTATTTCACCAAGTTATGTTTTTCTCTTTCCTTTCCCCTTTCTCCCTTTTCCCATCCCCAGTATTTTGCTTTTGATGACCACCTCCCCCAAACAGTACTCCCCTTTTAGGTCCCCTCCCCCTTTTTTTACACCTTTCCCCTAATTCTTCTATTTTCCCTTCTATTAGTCTCTCCCTTTCTTTTCCTCCTTTCCCGCCCTCTTCTCTATAAGGAAGGACAAGTTTCTCTGTGAAACCAATCGTGTCTTTTAGAGCCCAAACTGATGAGAGTAAGATTTACACAATGCTCATCTTCCTCCCTTCTTTCCCTCAATTATGTTAGGTTTTCTTTGCCTCTTCATGAGATTTTACCTTATTTTTACCTCCTTTTTTTAAACCTTATTTTACCACCCTTTCCCTCTTTTCCCCAATATGATAGCCCTTCCACCTCTAGTTTCTTTTTCACATTATCAAAGTAATATCAAATTATACACCCATTCTTTAAGTATACCCATAGTAGAAACATAGTTCTCAAGAGTTCTTTATTTTTCACCTTTTTATGATTCTCTTGAGTTCTGTGTTTGGAGGTAAAATTTTTTGTTCAGATGTGGTCTTTTCATTAGAAATAGGTGAAATTCACCTCTATCATTAAATATCCATCTTCTTCCCGGAAAGATAATGCTCATTCTAGCTGGATAGGTTATTCTTGGCTGTAATCCAAATTACTTTGCCTTTCAGAATATCTGGTTCCGGGCTCTTCCATCCTTTGATGTGGAGGCTGACAGATCTTGTGTGATTCTAATTATAGTTCCTCTGTATTTGAATTATTTCTTTCTAGCTGTTAGCAATATCTTTTCCTTGGTGCGATAGTCTTAAAATTTAGCCACAATACTCCTTGGGGATTTAATTTTGGGGTCTCTTTCAGGAGGTAATTGGTGAATTATTTCGATGGTGATTTTGCCTTCTGATTCTAAAATATCAGGGCAGTTTTCTTTCAAGATTTCCTGGAAGATAGTGTTGAGATTCTTTTTTTCATCATGGCTTTCAGGAAGTCCAATAATCCTTAGATAGTCTCTCCTAGATCTATTTTCCAGGTCAGTTGTTTTTCCTAGGAGATATTTCATATTTTCTTCTATTTTTTCATTTTTTTTGTTTGACTGATTCTTGAAGTCTTATTGAGTCCTTCACTTCCATTTGTTCCATTTTAATTTTTAATGTATTATTTTCTTCAGTTACCTTTTTTAGCTCCTTTTGTAACTGTTCATTGCATACTTTATCCATTTCATCAATTTTATTTTTCAGTGAATTGGTGTCTTTTTTCATATTTCTTTTGTAGAGCATTATATGCTTTTTCCATTCCTTCTTACAATGATCTCATTTCATTTTGCCATTTTTCATCTAACTCTCTTTTGAGATTCTTTATGCAATCTTCCAGGAAAGCCTTGTGAAATGGGGACCAGCTCATGTCCCCATTTTTTGCTTCCTCTGGAGATGCTATACTTTTATGAATCTCAGGATCTGGGGTCTGTTCTTCTTGCTCTCCATAAAAGCTGTCTGTAGTAAGAGTTCTTTTCTGTTTTTATTCATTTTTTTTTAAGCTTGAGGTCTGTTTAAAGCAGGGAAGCAGCAGCCTGCTTCAATTTGCCCTGGGGCAATTTGGCTGATTGACTTCTGGTGCTGGGCTCTCCTAGGACCTGCATTTGCAATGGGTTACAATCTACTTTTTACAAAAGGCAGATCTGCCAATGCACCTGCCTGCAATCAGGGTAGAGTGTCCCAAGAGCTCAGATAGACTCCCCAGGTGTTTAGAATCTGCCACGCTGAGTCCCACCCATTTTCCTGCCCTGGAGCTAGGCAAACTGCCCGACCCCCTGCCCAACTAAAACAGACCTGCTCCAGAGCTCTTCTAAGGTAATTTTTGCTGGAAATGTATTGTACTCCACATATTTGGAGGCATTTTGACTCCAGGACCAGTTCAGAGGCTTAATCTGCTGTTGGTTTGAGAGAAAGTCAGAGGAGATCACAGAGTGTCTTTACTCTGCCATCTTGGCTCTGCCCCCTCTGCTTCCTTTATTTCTGCAGGGTGTTTTAAAGCTTTATTTCTTTTTTTTAATTAATTAATTTATTTATTTTGGTGAGGCAGTGAGGGTTAGATGACTTGTGTTTGAGATCAAATTTGAACTCAGGTCCTATTCACTATGCTATTTAGCTGCTCCTGCAATTATATTTCTATAAATCTTATATATGTTGTTAGATTAACTCCTATTTGGTGTGTGCTTTTTAAAGTTACTTTAAGTGGAAATTGGGAGAATTTCATGTCTACCATGACTGCGTTTTATTTGTTCTCTTCTCATATTGCTATTGCTAGCATTAGAATTATGTCAGTAGTGGGATAGTAATCCTGTTTCCTCGCAGAGGAAGTTCATGACTTCAGAACAGGTAACACTGCATATGACATCAGAACTTTCAATATGTTAGTTGTTTTTGCTGATTAAAAAAAATTCTTTAATTTCTTCCTTCACAAAATTGGCAAATGAATGTCTGGTGGTAGTGATACTTTGGGGAAAATGTGGGAAATATGTATATATATATATGTTAATTATATACGTATATATGTTTTAAATATCTTTTTTAAAAATAGTGTAATAGAATACTAGAGAAAAATTATACTAGACTCTTTATCAATAACTTTATCAATAACTAAACAATGAATTGATTAAAATTAATAGTCTTTCAAATATATTTCATATAATGCCTAAAGGAAGCATATTATGATAGTGATGTTTTTAATTGAATAATTGTACTTTCAAAGGTCTTGTCTCCAAAATGTTTATGTGTATTAAGTTGCTTTGTTTACCTACATATTCCTTTTAAATAACACATTTAATTGATAGAAAATCATATTCCATTTCCCAATACTTTTTTATTGTATCTAAGTGCCAACATGTCATTGACTATTTTATGGTGACTCTTATTTCTCATACATGAAAACCAGAGCTTCCACTCGCTAGGCTATATATCTTGAGAGTCATATTTCCATAGAATGCATGTGTCCACATTAGTGGAATGTTTATGAATTGTTTCCCTGGATTGTGTTACATAACATATTCTCTTCTTTTGGAATTCAAAGTTACCTGGGTATTTTCTGCTCATATCTTTTACTTGCTTATTCACTTGTCCAAGTTAGAGGTACAAATTAAAAATCTAGGTCCTCAAACAAATACTTTGATATAACTTCATTTATCCTTTGCTTTTAGCAACTCTTGTAAATTTTAAATGGAAATGTGAACCTAGGCATCAAGAGGCAAAAATATTAAGAATCTGTGATGGACATAAACCCAAAGACCCCAGCTTTTGGGATAAGTACTCACTATTCGGCAAAAACTGCTGGGAAAATTGGAAACTAATGTGGAAGAAATTAAGGCTGGACCCACACCTAACACTGCACACCAAGATAAGATCTAAATGGGTTCATGATCTAGATATAAAGAGTGATATTATAACCAAATTAGAGGAACATAGTATAGTTTACCTCTCAGACCTGTGGAGATGGAATAAATTTATGTCCAAAGAAGATCTGGAACTCTTAATTGAACACCAGATAGATAATTTTGATTATATTAAGTTAAAAAGTTTCTGTACAAACAAAACTAATGCAGACAAGATTAGGAGGGAAGCATCAAATTGGGAAATCATCTTTACATTTAAGGGATCTGATAAAGGTCTCATCTCTAATATATAGAGAGAATTGTCTCATATTTATAAGAATTCAAGCCATTCTCCAATTGATAAATGGTTAAAGGATATGAACAGACAATTTTCAGATGAGGAAATTAAAACTATTTATAATCATATGAAAAGGTGCTCCAAATCACTATTGATCAGAGAAATGCAAATTAAGACAACTCTGAGGTACCACAAAACACCTGTCAGATTGGCTAAAATGACAGGAAAAGATAACGATGAATGTTGGAGGGGATGTGGGAAGACTGGGAAACTGATGCATTGTTGGTGGAGGTGTGAACGGATCCAACCATTCTGGAGAGCAATTTGGAGCTATGCTCAAAAAGTTATCAAACTATGCATACCCTTTGACCCAGCTGTGTTTCTATTGGGCTTATATCCCAAAGAAATCATAAAAGAAGGAAAGGGCCCCACATGTGCAAGAATGTTTGTGGCAGCCCTTTTTGTAGTGGCTAGAAACTGGAAACTGAATGGATGCCCATCAATTGGAGAGTGGCTGAATAAATTATGGTATATGAATGTTATGGAATATTATTGCTCTGTAAGAAACAACCAGCAGGACTATTTCAGAGAGGCCTGGAGAGACTTGCATGAACTGATGCTCAGTGAAGTGAGCAGAACCAGGAGATCATTATACACGGCAACAATACTATATGAGGATCAATTCTAATGGACATGACTCTTCAACAATGAAATGCTTCAAACCAGTTCCAATTGTTCGGTGAAGAGAGCCATATACATCCAGAGAGAGGGATGTGAAACGTGGACCACAACATAACACTTTCATGGTCTCTATTGATGTTTGCTTGCATTGTATTTCCTTTATCGGATTATTCTTTCTTGTAGATACGATTTCTCCTGCACAAAAAATGATGCAATAACTATACATATATTCGATTTCTTAAGTATTCTAACATAATTATCATGTAGTGGATTTCCTGCCATCTAGGGGAGGGGTGGGGAGTAGGGGGGGGAATTTGTAACAGAAAGCTTTATAAGGGTTAATGTTTAGGAATTATCCATACATATGTTTTGCAAATAAAAAGTATTAATAAAAAAAGAATCTGTGATGGAAAGGCTTTTATAGACTATGACACTAATTATTGTTCTTAAGCAACTTGGCAACAGCTACCAGAAAAATATTACTAGAAATTCAAGGAACCAAACCTGCATTTAATTCAGTCCTCTTGTACTATTGTATTCTTGTACTATTGTGCTATTAACCAGCATCAATATAAAGGATGTCAAAAGATTCTCATATGAGGGCCAATAGAAAAAAAAGCAAAACACAATGACCTTTCATGTATTTAAACTATGGAATATTCAATTTGTTTTGGAAAAATGGAACTTTGGAGTAGGAATGACCAAATCTGCGTTGGAAAGAAACTCAGAGGTCATACAGCTAATTAATCAATACACATTTATTAAGTATTTAATATGTGCTAGGCATTATGGTAAGTACTAGTTATGCAAAGAGAGGCAAAAATAACCTCTATCCTCAAAAAGCTTACTTTCTAAAGGGGAGATTACATATATGTAAATAAGCACATATATAAATACATATAAAATAGATAAAAGGTAATTTTAGAAGGCATATTTACCCAAAGAAGATAAAATCTGGAGTAGTAGTGAAAAATCTTCGAATTGTCTTCTAAGTCCCTAAAGAACTTTCACAAGGGAAAGGCATTAGCTCATTTCAACTGACCTCACAAAGGTGAGTTAGGATCAATGATTAGAGAATATAGGGAAACAGATTTCAAATGCATAAAGTCTAACTTTATATATGTGATTTCATACATACATATTTATATTTACACAAAGTATAAATTTACATTATATATAATTCATATAAATTTTTATTTGCTGCTGTCACACATATATATGATATATATTATATGTATATGTAAAAATGCACACATATATGTACATATGTACCCATACAGACATGCATATACACACATACCCATAGACATTCATATAAACACACATACACACACACATGTACAGTCTTCTTGGTTTCAAAAACTGCTTGATTTGTGGTTTTGTCATGTAGCATAGTGCCAGACAGTATAAATATAATGTAAATAAGTGAGTGATGTAAAGAGAATTCCCGGCTACGTCCAGTTTGCATAAATAAATACTAAAGTCCCCTCAAATTTTGAAATTTTATGATTCTTCTCAAAGATAGTGTCAACAGTTTTCTTTGAATTTTTGACTATCATGAAACAGCAGTTTAATACTTGGCAATCATAATTAAAATCATATTTCTACTAACTTTGCAAAGTTTGAGCTTAAATAGAAACATGAAATTTTGGTGTATTATTTAAATTTTCAATGGTTATATCTAAAGAAAATTACTAATTTCATTGTATATAAAATATAACTTAATTTCTGAATGTGGAATTCTGAGGGAGACACAATGGGAACATTGACAACTTTGGTCTGATATAGAATATGATTTTGGACTCTGTCTTTCAAATCTCAAAGGTTTGCTTTTAAATTGATCCAATAACAATGGTAGAATGGCTTTTTTTTTTGTTTTTTTTCCTAAAACAAAGAGTACATTCAACATCCTTTTAACCCTATTCCACTTAAAACACTGTGAAACCTTAATATTAATATGCCCATATACAGTATACTCAGACTAATAGATACATTACAAAGAATGATAGCTACTTAGAGTCCCAGACAGTCTTCATATAGGTCTATTCTGGTATTACTATTTGCTGAAATCTTGAAATTAGCAAGGCACAAGGAAGCAAAAGATGAAGAAATAACTTCTTAATAAGAACTATCCAGGGTAATAATAGTAATAGCTAACAATTAAATAGTAATTTAGAGTTTATAAAGTTTTTATAAGAATTATCACCCTCAAGATAACCCTTTCAAGGTAGGGGTTATTATTTTTTTTTGTTTTACATATGAGGAAACTAGAACTGAAAAAAAAGTTAAATGACTTAGCCAGGATTGCACAGCTATTAAATGCTTCAAGACCACCTAATAAAGTTGTATTGGAACTCAAGACACATACACTCATTCTTTCTCTTCGACTTCTTTCCCCTTCCCCTTCATCTCTCCCTTTCCTTCCCTCTTCCAACCCCCTCTGTTCCCTTCCCCTTTCCATCTCCTTCTACGCCTCCCTTTCACTCCCCTTCCTCTTCCCTTTCTCTTTTCTCCCTCTTCTCTGCCCCCATTTCCTCTCTCTCACTGCCCCTCTCACTCCCTCCTCCCAAATCCAGCATGTTATGTATTATGCCACCTGGCTGCAAGTATTAGTGGTGTAGTGGATAGAGAAGAGTCTTTGAAGCCAGGACAACCTAGCTTCAAATCCTGTTTTTAATGAGATATCTTGGCTTTGAGAAGCTGAGGCACAGCACTTAACCTCTCTGTTCTAGGCAGCTCTCTCCCCACTCTAAGGGAACAGCCTGCCTTGATGGAGCATGGTTGGTTTTTTTTTTATTTTTTTATTTTTTTTAACTCAGATATCTCCATAACCATGAAATCGTCTCTCTAGGACCAATGTCTTTCCCCAAACTGGGATGGATTAATGGTGAAATGATGAGTTTTATGACATGAAAAGTAACAAAAAGAAGCTTGTTGACCTTTTGTGATGGATATTATAGAGGGAATTATCTTAGTGTATATGAGATTGGACTAAATCGCTTAATTAAATTCTTTTCTAACTTATCTTTCCACATATCTCCTCAACTTGCTGACCTCAGGTACTGCTACTGCCTCCCATATGCTTAGGGGTACCCCTGAAATTCAATCAGGTTAAGGATCATCCAGAACCAACCTCTACATAGCCATGGCTGTAATTCACTTTGGACTCATTTAAGGAAATGCCCTGAGGGTCATTTCTTGCCTTTCAAGGTCAATGAAAGCAGCTACACTTGATTGGCAGCTTGTTCAGCAAACTGAGACCATCACTAAAGTCAAACTAGACCTTCATTCCTATCATATTTCTTCTACCCAAAGCCCAGGTGTGTCTTCTCTTTCATTTTCTTTCTAAACCTGACTTTCTTAATCATTGGGTTCTCTCTATACAATTAAGCCTGAGAAAAATCTATAGAAAACCTTCAATTCAATGTTGCAAAAAGTTCATTAAGAATTTTAAGTTCAAGACAATTTTCAGAGGATGAAATTAAAACTATTTGTAGTCATATGAAAAGGTGCTCCAAATCACTATTGATCAGAGAAATGCAAATCAAGACAACCCTGAGGTACCACTTCACACCTGTCAGATTGGCTAAAATGACAGGAAAAGTTAATGATGAATGTTGGAGGGGATGTGGGAGGGCTGGGACACTGATGCATTGTTGGTGGAGCTGTAAACGGACACAGCCATTCTGGAGAGCAATTTGGAGCTATGCTCAAAAAGTTATCAAACTGTGCATACCCTTTGACCCAGCAGTGTTTCTATTGGGCCTATATTCCAAAGAAATCATAAAGGAAGGAAAGGGCCCCACATGTGCAAGAATGTTTGTGGCAGCCCTTTTTGTAGTGGAAACTGGAAACTAGAAACTGGAAACTGAATGGATGCCCATCAATTGGAGAATGGCTGAACAAATTATGGTATATGAATGTTATGGAATATTATTGTTCTGTAAAAATGACCAGCAGGACGATTTCAGAGAGGCCTGGAGAGACTTGCATGAACCGATACTAAGCGAAATGAGCAGAACCAGGAGATCATTATACACGGCAACAACAATACTATATGACAATCAATTCTGATGGACATGGCTCTCTTCAACAATGAAATGTTTCAAACCACCTCCAATTGTTCACTGAAGAGAGCCATATACACCCAGAGAGGGATGTGAAATGTGGACCACAACATAACATTCTCGTACCCTTGATTGATGTTTGCTTACATTGTGTTTCCTTTATCTGATATATCGTTTGTGTAGATACAATTTTTCTTGCACAAAAATGATAAATGTGGAAATATGTATACATATATTCGATTTGTCAAGTATTTTTAACATAATTAACATGTAGTGGATATGCTGCCATCTAGGGGAGGGGTGGGGAGTTGGGGGGAAAATCTGTAACAGAAAGCTATGTAAGGGTTAATGTTGAAGAATTACCCATACATATGTTTTGCAAATAAAATAAAATTTAAAAAGTAAATAAATACAAAGATAACTGTATACATATGCAAAAAAAGAATTTTAAGTTCACTACTCAACTAAACTGTGACCAATTATTTTAAGACTATAAAGAAGAATGACTGTTGCCTATTTTTTGCCAAGATACATGACTTAAAAAAATTCTCTTTATATCCAAGTTGATAAAAGTCACTGATCTTATTTTCTCCCTACAAATTCTTCTTCCAGGGCTATTCTAAAAAGAATATCCTTAAATTTCTTCAGAGCAATCTTTCAACACTTGTACCAGACTCTTCTATAATTTTATTATCTTCTTTGTCTTTCTAATTTAGAATAGCAATCCCTTGATTCTGTTGAGACCATTTTAAACTTCATTCATTCAGCATTCATTCACTAAGTGGCTATATTGTGTTAGGCACTGAATATATAAATACAAAAAACAAAAGCTCTCCTGCCCTCAAGGGCAGCCCTGTCTTGGTTATATTATTGTAATACAACCAAATAAATATCAACATCCTCCTTTCCCCATCTTTGCCTCCCTCTTCCCTTACGATGCCCAGAAAATTTTAAAAAGTACATTTTTTTTTGTTATCTTGGGTCAAGATGAGGATAGTGATGATAGTGATAACTCAAATTTGTAGGATGATTTAAGACTTAAAAAGTGTTTTTCTTATACCAACACTATAAAGTAAATAGTGATTATATTATTATTCCCAATTTATATTAGTCCCTTTGCTAAAAGAACTGATGCTCAAAGAAGTTCTGACTTCCTTTAATTCACACAACTGGGACAGATAGAGATGCAACTAAAACTTAAATTATAGGCCATAGAATATCAAACCCTCATTATATTATTGCTCAATTCCTAGCAGTTGGAGAACACTGGCTGCCAGCTGGATTATGAACTCCACAGACAACACTAAGTGGACTTATTCCAAAATCTCACTCTGCTTTAACTCATGGACCCATTATCTTCTTTACTCACTATAGTCCTATGATCCTTGCCATCTGCATTGCTACTTTCCCTCCCTAATACATGCCTTTTCTATATGCCATAAATTGTACCATTTTCTTTATGTCATCCCTCTCAATTTGAATGTGAGATCCTTTGGATCAGGGTGGTCTCAATTTTTCTATTTGTATTCCTAGCACTTAGCATGGTCCATCACATAAAGTAAGCATTTAATTAAAAAAAACTTTTCTATTCTATTCTATCTTAAAAATCAATCTTCCTTCTCTTTGACATAAATAGCATACATATCAGTATCCCCATATTCTAGATGATTAAGCTAGAGAGAAGGAGCAAGTTGACTAAGATCCCACTTCTACTAAATGGTAGAATGAGGATCTGATTGCATGTGTTGTTCTTTCTACTACATTGCAGTTTATTAATTACAATGTTTTTAAACTCCATTGCAAAGGGATAGGTAAAAGGAAAAAAACCTTTATCAGTACTAAGTGAGCAGCACAATCAAACAATCCACTTTTGAGGTAATAGCTATTATGAATCTTTCCTACAGATTGTGATGCAGAGTTTATATTGCAATCTAATCTTCCCAGGAGAAGTCTTCCAGTATACAAGGATGATTATTGCTTAGTTAGCTTTCTAGACCCTACTAGAATAGTCTAATGTGGAAAGTAGAAGGGAAAGAAGATGAATAAACTTAAGGGAGCTCTTTAAAGGAAAAAAAAGTAGTGCAATTTTCATTGGGTGAAAAGGGGCTATCATTATGAAGAAATCCATTCTGGAAGAGATCAATAATCAGAAAATTACCTTGTGTACTCTCTGGTATAGGAAAGCCATTTAATATTTTTTTTCCTTTAGAAGACTAATTTTAGATTGAATCACTCTGGTTAGTGTCGTCCTTTTGTGTTTAAAAAAATTTTCACAAACAACACCCTAAAGAAATTATTAAGAGGAAAATGACAAAGTTTGATTTTCCCTAAACAACATAAATGAACAATTCCAAGAAAACTAAATATCTACATCTTTTTTTTTCCAAAAAATATTTGTAAGGAACTAATATAATCACAGAGTAATACCTTATGTACTGAACATAGAGCCAGCCTTCTAGATATCAGAAAAATATAGAGTAGCACCAAACTCAAGATTAAATTTTTTAAAGTCATATACATGAATAATGATGGTGGTGGTGACAGGTGTAAATGATGAAAACCATTGTTGAAAATTCTCATCATGGTGTGAGGGAGACTCTGTCATTTTGAAACATATAATAGCAAAGTGCCAATTCTGGAATGATCTACTAATACAGGAAAAGTACTAAATATGATCCTGGAAAAACAAATGCATTTCTATTTTCTGAGGGCTAGGTAGCCTATGTTTAGGAGGAAAAAAAACAATCACAAGTAAATTCACTACTTGGTAATGAAGTATCCTTATGGAGTAGGAAACACTGGGGGTGCCTATATATGATGTTCCCAGTTGGCATCTGTTCTCCTTCCTAGCTGTTATCCCTGTTTGGTGTCATTCTCTGCTGGAAACTCTCTTTCTTTTTTCCATGTAGTAGCTGATATAATTTTTTTTCTTCACATAGTGTGATGCTTCCCATGATTTGCAAAATAGGCCTTAATACAGTAAATGAGTATTATGTGGTATGTGTAAGGGAAGGAAAAAAACATATTAGAAAACTCATTATTTATACTTAGATCCACCTGACTTCTAATTAAGTGCTCTGTCCACTAGGCTATATGAGGTTATAAAGAATATATGTGTGTATGTATGTGTATGTGTGTGTATAAATTATTACATATATGTATTTATGTACAATAGCCGAAATAAAGATATTATTTTAAATCATAATGTAATATAATTAAACAATAAAATAAATACAAAGATGTAGTCCTAACAAGAAAAATATAATTATGTCCTATACAGTGAGTGGCCCAAAGAATAAATAATAACAATAAAAATGATAATGAAACAATAAGTCAAAATATATAATATATAACAAAACAATCCTTAGAGAAAATGCTTGTCTCTTAACAATAGAGAAAAAAAGGAGACTAATAAACTGACCATGAAATTAAGGAAGCTAAAAAGTCAATAAATTAATAATTTCAAAACAAACAAAAAGGAAGAATTTTTAAAATCAGTGAAGAGATAAACACAATAGAAAGTACAAATACTAATGAAATTGATCCAACAAAATGACATTTTTATATTTAAAAAGACATATCAAGTTGATAAATCATTAACTTCATGAAAAGAAAGAGGTGTGCTGATAATGATTTAAAAAGAAGAAAGAATTCACAATAGAGATGTGAAGAAAAAAATTGTTAGAAACAGCTATTATTGATTATATGCTTACAAAAACAAATGCTTAAATGAAATAGAATAAATATAAAAACTTAACAATTCAAATTAATGAGAAAATAGAGAAAATAAATTCCCCTCAAAAGAATTGAGACATAAATGAATACCTATCTTATATTTCCCCTATTTTTGAAAGATCTATCAGAAAATACTATCAAATATAAAAAGAAATTAATTCATATATTATACAAACTTTTTTTTAAATAAAGAAGTTACTGTGTAACATTTATTCGGTAACACAATATGGTTCTGATTTTCAAACAGGAGAGAGATTATAGGTTAAATGAATTAAAAATAATCTATAAACCAATATCACTAATGAATATTGATGCAAAAATATTAAATAAAATATTAGCAAAGAAGCTTCAGCAATATATCAAAAATATTTATTATGTCCAAGTTGTATTCATGCCATAAATCCAAGGATGGTTCAGCAGGAAAAAATACTGCTATAATCAATCATAATAATAAAGATTTTTTTAAAAGAAAACCCACAATGATCAAAAAAAGCCTTTAATAATTTACAATGCTATTTATGCTAATGAACAAAAAAATAAAAAAGGAACAGACTTCATTACCATCAAATGCATTTATATATAATTAAGAGCTAGTGTTATTTATAATAGAGCAATATGTGAAGGTTTCATAATAAAAACGGGTGAAAACAAGATGTACACGATCTTTATTATTTTTTGACAGTGCACTAGAAATCCCAGTCATAAGAAGACATGAAAAGAAAATTAGGAAAATTAGCATAGCCAAAGAAATGGCAAAAATCATCTGCATGTACAGATGGCTCATTTTCACAAGGTAACTTGATGTAATAAATAGATGGCAAAAGCTGATGTCTAAAATTACCTAGGTTCAAATCTTTTCTCTGATATCTATTAGTTAAATGTCTGTACTTCTTAGTGCCCAAATGAAGAACATAAGTTATGGACCAGTTACCACTACAAGGAGTTTTCACTCAAAGACTTCTTACATTAAGTCCTGCAATCATTCTTCTCAATCCTAACAAGAACATGAATGAAATATGAGAATTCAGCAAATAGAGAAGAATAGAAGCTTCCCTAGAAGGACAAAGGTCTGACAAAAATTGCTTAGAAAATTAGGAAGCAATTTAGTTGAAAATGAATTTATAGTAGCAATATACTCCATATTCCACAATGTATTTTAAATCTGCAAAGGATATACATGTCACTTAAAATATTTAAAAATGTGAACAGGAGGCTATCTCTCTCAAGCTATGTATTTCAGAAAAAAGGAAGCAGATACAAGAGAAAAAGAAGGCAATCTTGATCATAATTTTTTATAATGTGCCTACTCAAAGTAAATCAATACAGTTAAAATAAGAAGGAAAATATAAAGTGATTTTAAAGAACTTTTTATTAAACATCTCAAATAAAAATCTCATGTCTAAAATCCATAGGGATTTGACAGACATAAAATTATGATATTCCCAAAGAGAAATAGCTGACAGTTGAATGAAAAGTATCAAATGAAAATATGTAATTTATCAACAATCATATAAAAAATGTTCAAAATAATTAATAACAAAAATGAAACTAAGACTGAGGTCTCATCTTACACCCACTAAATTGGCAAAAAAGAGGAAACATCAAATGTTGGAGAGATTGTAAGAAGATACTGAAATGACTTCACAACAATAGAAAGCCAAAGTAATGGTCTGCTAATGGAGTTGTGAACCAATCCAGCTCCTTTGGAAAATGAATTTTGAATTATGCAAGAAAATGTACTAAATTGTTTGTTAATCTCAGAGCTGATAATTCTACAACTGTTTTTTCTTCTTATATCTTCCAGGAGATATAACAAGAAAAAACATATACATGTATAACACATACACCCATATATAATATACATATACATGTGTATTATATATATATTTTTTTTTTTCTCATGTTGATGTCAATATTGTTTGGAATAACCAAAAACTCATACATGTAATCACATTCAACAATATAAAATGATTATGTAGTCATCGTTGGCTATAACAATATTTTTTTTAATATTAATACTTTTTATTTGCAAAACATATGTATGGGTAATTCCTAAACATTAACCCTTACAAAGCTTTCTGTTACAAATTTTTCCCCCCAACTCCCCACCCCTCCCCTAGATAGCAGGATATCCACTACATGATAATTATGTTAGAATACTTAAGAAATCGAATATATGTATAGTGATTGCATCATTTTTTGTGCAGGAGAAATCATATCTACAAGAAAGAATAATCCGATAAAGGAAATACAATGCAAGCAAACCTCAATAGAGAACATGAAAATGTTATATTGTGGTCCACATTTCACATCTCTCTCTCTGGGTGTACATGGCTCTCTTCACCGAACAACTGGAACTGGTTTGAAGCATTTCATTGTTGAAAAGAGTCATGTCCATTAGGACTGATCCTCATATAGTATTGTTGTTGCCGTGAATAATGATCTCCTGGTTCTGCTCACTTCACTGATCATTAGTTCATGCAAGTCTCTTCAGGCCTCTCTGAAATCGTCCTGCTGGTCGTTTCTTACATTTTTTTTAATATAAAGCTTTTTATTTACAAAACATATGAGTGATTTTTCTACATTGACCTTTGCAAAAAACTTTTTTTCCCAAGCTTTTCCCCTCCTTCCCCTCACCCCCCACCCCTAGATGACAGGTAATCTAATACATGCTAAATAGGATAAATTATATGACAAATACAATACATGTATACATATCTATACAGTTATCTTACTGCACAAGAAACATCAGATCTAGAAAGAGAAGAAGAAAAAACAACCTAAGAAGGAAAACAAAATGAATGGAAATATTCACAGAAAGCCTTAAAATGCTGTGTTGTGGTTCACACTCAGTTCCCACAGGCCTCTCTCTGTATCTATATGACTATCTTCATCGCTGAACAACTGGTTTGAATCACATCATTGTTGAAGAGAACCGTGTCCATCAAAATTGATCATCGTATAGTCTTGTTGCTGTGTATAATGTTCTCCTGGTTCTGCTGATTTCACTCAGCATCAGTTCATGCAAGTCTCTCCTGGCTTCTCTGAAATCATCCTGCCGGTCGTTTCTTAGGCTATAACAATATAAAGACAATATTAAAAGCAACAAAATTTAAGACAAAAACGCTGTCTTTTTTTTTATATCAAAATTTGGATTTATGCTCCATCTTTTTCTTCTCAGTTAACAATAATTAAAATATAAAAGTGTAAAGTTACATACTAAATGTCATAATCCATCTGTTAGGTAATGTGCTTAACTTTTTTTCAAAATAAATTTTAATGTTTTTTTTTCAAATAGTTTATTACTTGGATAGTCTCTGCTATGTAATAGATCTTATCATCTATCTATCTTTCTTCCTATTTCCTTCCTCCTCATCAGTTAATCATTATCATTCTCTTCTTGTTGTCTTTGTTGATCTTGTTTTTGCTCTTGTTCTCCTTCTCGTTCTTGCTCTTGCTCTTGTTCTTTTTGTCCTTGTGCTTCTTGTTCCTCCTCCTCCTCCTCCTCTTCCTCTTCCATCTTCTTCTTCTCCTGTCCCTCCCTGGTTTCCCCTCCCCTCTTCTTTTCTGCCTTTCCCTCCTCTTCCCTCCCCTCTTCTCTAAACTTCTATACACTGAAAAATTCTGTTACATGAAATAGTTTAGTTCCTTATTATCAGTTCCAATAATTGAGGTGCAATTACATTTTTATAAATATAAGAGAGTGAGCTTATTTACCAATCCAAAATTTCATTGGTGTGGATTCTTGATCCATAGATGGAGATTGTAGTCATTCCATGTTTCTTGAGTTTTCTTCTTTCTTCCCCCACAATATGTTATCTATTGACCAACTTTCTTGTGATTGTTATTTCTTAATTTTGTTGCAGTTTTTCCTTGGGTGACAGAGACCCTATTCACTACTCAGAATCTTTTCAGTACAGTTAGATTTATCTGTTCAGGACTCCTTTCTCCCCTTCTTTCCTCCCCCCAAAAGATTAATACTATGGCAGACTTGTGGTTTCATAGGTGAGTACAATCCCTTCACTAATATAGATTGTAATTGCTTTTTAGCCCAATATACTTTGTGATTTTTATAAGAATCTTTCCATGAATGTACCATAGAGGACAATTCAATATATTAGATACCTTTTTTCTGTGCTTTTACAACAATCTATCTGGTTTTTCTTCTTTCTTTTATAATACTGGACCTTCTTTCACAGACATATATGTTTATAGGGATATTTTTAAACCAATATGAAACTTTTTTTTTCATATACAGATCATTGTTTATAATAAAGTATGGCATACCTAAAGTCATAAGTGTCTTTTTAATTTTTTTTGGTTACTTATAGATTTTATTTATCTAAGAGAATGGTGTTTAAGCACCAAATAAACATTGATACTTAGCATACTGGTTTTTATGGCAAAGGTAATTTAAAATTGTGGGAAATACTACATAATTCCTAAATGTAATCTAGTCTGCTCTTCTCTTCTTAATTATAGATCTAGCCCCTTGACCATTGATCTTGCTTAACTAAGATATTTATTCATGAACTAACAATCCAAAAGCGTGGCATAGTTTGAATAATCCATGCTTTTTTCCCCCTTTGTTTTCCAATGTGAATTATTAGAACAAATTCTTTGGTAATGCAGTAAATTTCACTATGGAGTTTTTGTAATATTCCTACTTTTGAGGCAGTTAATACAGGGACATCTGTGATGAAGAGCGTTTGAAGGATGTCTTAAAGTTCAATATAAGTTGAACCCAATGAATGTAAGGACCTTAAATTGTAGACCTTTATCTCTGTTGTTAAGCTTGTCTACTTGTAGTAGGCACTTAATAAATGTTTCTTACATATTTGCAGGGAAATTTTCTTTTGTTTGAAATAAGGTTAAGAAACAAACCTTTGATTTCATTGGTATAGGGAACTCTCTGATGAGAAAACTCTCTACCACTTCTAAATTGACTTCTTCCATTGATAATTTTGGAGAATTGCTTAGAATATTAAAAGGTTCAATAACTTGCACAGAATCATAATATTACTTTAAGGTTTACAAAAATTGTACATATCTATATATACATGCACTCACCCAAACTCATATATATTAATTCTCACAATCACTCTGGGAAGTGGGTACTATTATTATCCCAATTTTATATTTAAGAAAATTGAGGATCAAATCTTGTCAAAGTAAAACATCAATACTGTTTAACTTGATAAACATTTATTTAATGCCTGCCATATATAAGGCAAGATATAGGCTACTGCTTTAGAAAGAAGCCTTACTTCCAGGTTTGCAATCTTGGGATCTCAGGGAGTGAAGGCTGGCTCCAGCAGTTCCACTAAATCATTGGCCTCTTGGGCAGTTGGTTTCATACCTCCATGAAGTTAGTCAGAGATCCTGAAGAAGTTGGAGCAGAATTATACTGTTTAAGAGGACTTAAAAGGCCAGTCTGAAGCTAGAGTAATATCTAGTGCCCACTGTAACATTGATGGGTCTTCTGGCTCCAATAACTTGGCCCCTAATTATTATTGTCTAAGATATATTTTTTGCTCCTATTACCTTCTTTTAAATAAATACCCTGGTTATTATTACTTTTAACAACAGTGGAAAGGGTAAGGGGGAAAAATGAATGAATTTGAAAACATTTTGCTTTTTATTAGGAGCTATGATTTACAAATAAAAAATAATGAAGAAGAAGATTGAAACTATTACCTTAAAATTGTGATTTAAGTACTGAGTGCTTTGTTTTTCCAGGTTTTCAATATCTTCTTATTGCAAGAGACATAATCATGTGTTAGCAATTGTAGGGATGGGGGAAAAAGATCATTGGAAGTTTGAGAATTGGAAGAAAGCATAAATGTTGTAAGAATATATTATGATTGGATACAATCTCATCAGAGAAATGAAGTGAATCATGGTACAACATCAAAAGATAATTTCGTTTTTATTCTTGTTTTAGGTAACTATAAGCAGCAAAGGCTTAGGGAAGTTTTCATCATACTTCTACTTTATTTTTCCAGAAACTATTTTAGAAACCATTAAACCTTAATGACTGTGACTTTCTTTTTTTGTTTGTTTGTTTGTTTTTTGGTGTGGGATGTGGGGTGGTGGGAGTATTGAGCTAGAGTCAGGGAGACCTGAATTCAAATTCTAGCACTTTCAGTTACTAGTTATGTAACCCTTGACATATAAGACATATATAAAATACATAGAATGTAATCTTAATTAACTTCCCTCAGTTTGTTCCCTTATCTGTAAAACCAGAATGATGTTAGCTCCTAATGTGCAGGGTTGTTGTGAAGAACAAATGAGATAATACCTGTAAAATGATGGTGTTATGTAAATATTTACTATTTTAAAACACTTGACTTGAACATGCAAAAAAAAATAATACCCATAAATTATATAATGATAAAAACAATAATACCAGATAATGCTTTAATGTAATCAAGGCACTTTATGAATATTATCTCATTTTATCCTTGTAAAAACCCTGCAGGTTAGGTATTATTATTATCCCCTTGCAGATAAGAAAACTGAGGGAGACATTAATTTAATGACTTGCTCAGGATAACATAGTAACAGAAGTTGGATTTACCATCAATCAAGACAATCATGCCATAAATATAGAGTTTGAAGGAAGATTACAGTTCATTCAGTCCAATATCCTCATTTTACAGATGAGGAAACTGAGTTACAAAAAGAAAAAGTGACTTGCCTAAGGTCAAACAGATGTTAAATAGGAGAGTTGAGACTTCAACCCAAATCATAAGGCCCCAAACCTAGCAATATAAAATCACCTTTTAAATGGATGCCTTTTGTAAATTCATTATCACAGAGTAGTAGGTAGAAATACCAAATGATTCCCTTTTAGTATATGAAATAGCCACAATGAATCTTTAGGAAATTGAACCAAAAGAGAAAATGTGAGATAACACTAGCATTATTATTTTCAGGAAGTCATCTTGGGTGCAACTCTTTCACAGTTGATCAATATGACATTGCCATGTTGACCTATCTACATTCTGTACCTTGGATAATGTAGGAACGCAGTTATAATGGTAGAAAATTCCCTGGGTTGATCTAAAAAGTTTCTAATTGATTCATGCTTGTGGTAAAAGCAAATGAAAAAATAAACACAAAGCAAAATCCACAATATCCAGAAGGCATTTTAGTTTCTCTCAGAAAATATGGATGCAAACAGATAAAACCAGTCTCAAGACTTTGTCCCCAAATTTATTCAGTAGAGCCAGTTCTAACTAGTAAAGGATGAGAGGTCTAGAATCTCCTGATTACCAGTTTGCTTCAACAATCTATCTGTTTAATAGTTTGTAGCATCCTTTCCTTCACCTTATAATTGATGAAAATCATTTTCTCTGAGATTGTCTTCAACTTTAATATATATCTTGTATATAACTGTTTACATGTTCTCTCTCATATTAGAATGTAAACTACTTGAGGGCAGGAACTGTTTTTACCTTCCTTTGTATCACTGATATACACTATAGTGCCTCACATATTGTAAGAGCTCTATAAATGCTTGTTAAATAATTGAGGAGTGGGTAGCTTTATAAATCACTTTAGCATACAACCACAGGAATTCAAAAAGTAAAAGAAACTAAAAAGTTCAAAAAGAAATACCCTAGCATATTACAATTTTAATCAAAAATTAAAATTAAAATTCTGGCCCAGTACAGCAGTAGTTTCTTTCTACAGGCTACTCATTACTTGCTAGCAAAGGTATCTTTTTTGTGATACTGTTAGCATGAAAAAGACTACTAAAATCTTGAGTATGTACATTTGTAGAAATGTTTGGCAAATGATTATTTGAATCTCTCTACAATAACATTTGTCAAATAAGTTTGATTCTTCCTCAAAAAAATAGGTCAGCAAAGATGATTTTTATCTTCTGCAATAATAAAAGATTTAATGAATAAGTCAGATACTAGGATGTAGCCTAACAGCATTATCAGAAGGAAGCTAAAACAATGTCATTTTGAAAGACATGAACACTGTTTGGATGGTACAAGTGCAAAAAAAAAGTCATTAAATAGCATTTCTAGTAATTATTGATGGTTAAATATCAAGGTGAAGGAACATATTGAATGGGGTCCTAAAGAAGTTTTCTCTAGATCCAATACTAATCGATATTTTCATTAACAGCTCAGAGGTTGAATTAGAGAAAAATGCTAAGCAAATTCACAGATGAAACAAATTGGGGAGGGACTGCAGTAGGATTGGATCAGCATATAGTATGATTTGAATGAATTGAAGAAATGAGGAAAAATCAATGAAATGAAATTCACTAAGGGCAAATGCAAAATGGCTATTGAAGGAAGGACTAATCATGCATTTATATTGGATGGAAGGTACCTAGAGAATCTAATAGAAAGGCAGTTAGGCTCAGGGTGGGATGGATGAAGCTGTTATTAAGATAGCAATTGACCAAATATGTCAAAGAGGTATTTACTCCTAACCTGCCTAACAGCTGACATTTTAGATATTTCAAATTAACATTTTCTCTTAACTTTCAGGTTTGGATTCAGTTAAACACAAATCTTGAAATCTACAGAAGAGACAAGAAACCTTTTTTTATGATGGCTGCTCATCAGTTTTTCTTATTCCTCTTTTGTCTCCTTAGCAAATTCCCTAGAACTATTGCTTTCTCTCTCTCCTGCCCTCCTCTGCAATCTGTGTCTTTTGCCTTATACATTATGGAGAAAACTGAGACCCTGTGACATGATCTCCTGTATTTATGTGAGCTTTAACTTTAACACATCTCTGTCCTCTCACATATCTTAGTCTCAGAGGAAGGGACTTTAGTTTCTCCACACCTAACTTCTAGTTTCCAACATTTAGCAAGCTCCATTAGCAATTTCCCACCTCTACCCCAATCATTTTCTCCCTTCTTTCCCCCTTTCCAATGTCATCCCTAGTTCATTCCCTTTCCATTACTTCTTTTTCCTTTTGTTGTTGCTAAACACATCCAGTTCTTCTCCCTTTAAAAAAAACAATAAAACTTTATGTTGATATTGTTATCCCTTCTTGATATCTTGTTTCTTCCTTTTTGCTGCCAAAGTTTTCAACCATGTGCCCTTTGTCTCTACTCCCATTCTCTGCTTGATCCCTGGAAATCAGCCATATCCCCCCCACCCCCACTGTTCGAAGTAAGTCTCTCTAAAGTTCATAGTAGCAATTTTTCTTCTGAATCTTCTTTCCTATCTATCCCTTGCTTACTCTTTTGATTGCTTTCATTGTCATATAAATATTTGCCACCTTATGTTCAAGCATAGATTTGGTGGCTTATTATAGTAGCTACCTAGTTCTTGCCCTTATTCATTTCCTAGTTCCAATATAAGCTATACACTGTTACCAATTAAATTTTCCTTAAAAAAGTCTCATTAAATTACCTTTTTACTTAAGTCTTAAAATACCTAATGAAATGAAGTTAAAAACTCCTTTTTTTTTTTTTGCTTGATCCTCTTGGTAACCTGGATTTATCTTATCTATCCATATTTATTCTCCTTGAATTTTGAGTATATTCTATCTGTTCCAATCAAATCTGTTCCTCCATTTGCTAGGTATGTTCATTCCTACCTCGGTGCTTTTGGTCATATTATTTCATCCAATTTCTATCCGTGTCCTCATAGCTTTAAATCTGAAAATGATCTTAGAGTCTAATCCCTCTTTTTTTTTTTTAAATGAGATGTGAGGTTTTATTTGTGTAAAGAGGTGAATAACATTCTCTCCCAATGAAGAGTTTTACAATTTATAGATTTGGAGAGAACTGCCTCAGGAACTGATAATTGAAGTAGTTTATCCAGGATCCAACAGCCCATAGTTGTCAAAGGCAGGAGATGAATACAGAGGTTTCTGACTTTGAAGTTGCCCTTCTTTCTCTATTCACTATGTCAAGCTGCTTCTCACCACCCACAATATTTTATAATTAATAAAACAGACTCCCCATAGTATAATTAATTTCTATGACTTAATAATTCTATAGTTCTCTCATTCTTGCCATTTCCTCTACAAATAACAAAACTACACTTATCCAAGCAGTCATTATCCTTTTCCTGAACTATTGCAGGTAGCTCCTAATGTCAGTCTTCCTTCCTGCAAACTCCTCTTCATAGTTGCCAAATTGATATTCTTAAAGTAAATAAGTCTATATTAATCTTTAATATATTATATCTAACATTATGCAATAATATAATATGACAACATGCAATTTTTAGTATTCTTTTGATATACAGAAAAGTTCAGCTTTGGTACAGTTGACACAATTCACATATTGCCAAAATTATTGTCAGTGTAGTTTTAATATCATTTAATATTTTATATAAAATATTTATATAAACTATTTTATATAATATAAATATTTTAATATTTTATTAAATATATTAAAATAATATAATTTATATAATGTTTATATATACTATTTTGTTTAATATATTGTTTAATATTGTTTTACTTTTTTTACACAAGATTAACCAAAAATTTAACAAAAAAGGATAAATATATTTATATGCATACATGTATATGTATATATATGTATATACATATGTATCCATAACTCTTCCACTCAAGAAGTTTCAGGTTATTCTCATTTTCCTTATGATAAAAAACAAACTCCTCTCTTTAGAATTTAAAGTCCTTCACAATCTGTGTTTAGCTTCCCTTTTCAGAATAATAACATATTATAACCTCTCTAACCTTCCCTTCACCTACCCATTTATACTCTGCTCCAGCCAAAATGGCTCAATTGCTATTATAGCTTATTACATTCCATGTACTTCCTCCATACTTTTGTACTAACCTAGAAGGGCTCACTGCACTTTATTATCATAATCAATGATTTGTACAAATTTTATAAAGGGGGTAGGTAAAATGGGGTTGCTGTTCAGTCATATATGATGCTCTATAACCCCATTTGGACTTTTCTTGGTAAAGATGCTAGAGTATTTTGTCATTTCCTTCTCCAGCTCATTTTAAAAATGAGGCAAACAGAGTTAAGTGACTTGCCTATTGTCACATACTTGGTAGGTGTTTGATGCCAGATTTGAACCAGGAAGGTAAGTCTTCCTGACTCCAGGGCCAGTACTCTATTCATTGTGCCACCTAGCTGCTCTTAATTGAACACCAGATAGATAATTTTGATTATATTGAGTTAAAAAGTTTCTATACAAATAAAACTAATGCAGACAAGATTAGGAGGGAAGCATCAAATTAGGAAATCATCTTTACATTTAATGGTTCTGATAAAGGCCTCATTTGCAAAAATATATAGAGAATTGTCTCATATTTATAAGAATTCAAGCCACTCTTCAATAGATAAATGGTCAAGGGATGTGAACAGACAATTTTCAGATGATGAAATTAAAACCCTTTCTAGTCATATGAAAAGGTGCTCCAAATCACTATTGATAAGAGAAATGCAATTTAAGACAACTCTGAGGTACCACTACACACCTGTTAGATTGGCTAAAATGACAGGAAAAGATAATGATGAATGTTGGAGGGGATGTGGGAAAGCTGGGACACTAATATATTCTTGGTGGAACTGTGAACGGATCCAACCATTCTGGAGAGCAATTTGGAGCTATGCTCAAAAAGTTATCAAACTATGTATACCCTTTGACCCAGCAGTGTTTCTATTGGGCTTATATTCGAAACAGATCTTAGAGGAGGGAAAGGGGCCCACATGTGCAAGAATGTTTGTGGCAGCCCTTTTTGTAGTGGCAAGAAACTGGAAACTGAAGGGATGCCCATCAATTGGAGAATGGCTGAATAAATTATGGTATATGAATGTTATGGAATACTATTGTTCTGTAAGAAACAACCAGCAGGATGATTTCAGAGATGTCTGGAGAGACTTGCATGAACTGATGCTGAGCGAAATGAGCAGAACCAGGAGATCATTATACACAGCAACAACAATACTATATGATGATCAATTCTGATGGACATGGCTCTCTGCAACAATGAAATGTCTCAAACCAGTTCCAATTGTTCAGTGAAGAAAGCCATATACATCCAGAGAGAGGGATATGAAATGTGGACCACAACATATCATTTCCATGATCTCTATCAATGTTTGCTTGCATTGGGTTTCCTCTCTCAGATATTTTTTGTTCATGAGAAAAAATTGTTCTTGCACAGCAAGATAAGTATGTATACATATATTATATTTGTCCAGTATTTTAACATAATTAACATGTAGTGGACTTCCTGTCATCTAGGGGAGGGGAGGAGACTGGGGGGGATAATTTGTAATGGAAAGCTTTGTAAAGATCAATGTTGAGGAACTACCTATACATAGGTTATACAAATAAAAAGCTTTAATAAAAATAATAATAATTTAATAGAGTTCTTCAAGAGAAACATGACCAGAAAAATTTTTTCGGTTGCCAATCTGCCAATGAGCCTCTTTAATTTAGTGAATCTGACCTTTGTACAAGAGACAGATAGCCCATCATGAGTTTTTGACACAAAGTCTTTCTATCCTGGTGGAATCTGTCAGAGCCTAAAATCTACTGTCATAGCCTGTGAAAACCTAGGATCATTCCCCTGATATAATGAGGTATCAAAGTTGGATTTCAGTGGTGTACAGCTATGTGAAATTATAGCAATGAAAACATAACCTGATTCAGAACTTTAGACTCTGAAAAATGAGAAAGAGACAAATGTAAAGGCATTGACTATCATTGTTTTGATACAGAATATAAAACCATCTTTTTCAATATATTTCACTGATGAAAGAGTTGCCAAAAAAGACCAAGAAAGATTTACTAAGAGTGTATCATTCAGGAGACACTTAATTTCATTTAAAAAAGACCAAGGAACTTGGGAGTTTTAGCAATTTGAAGTACAAAGTCATTAGTGATTTTAAAAATTACAAAGGAAAATGACAGAAAATGATAAAGATTATCATCTCACAAAACAATAAGGTAAAAAGGGAATGATTCTAAAGAAAGCTTGGTAAGCCAGGTCAACCCAGCAGTATTTGTAGGTAAGACCAGGAGATAACAGATAGATACAAATCAGATGTTCATTCAGGGTTTGTGGTAGTAACCCATCTCCATTGGCTATGAAGCAGATCTATCACACTTTAACTGGACTTCCTCAGAACTTATGAATTATGTTGAAGACATGAAAATATTTAAGTAGATAAAGTCATAAAAGTGGCACACCTAACCAAAAACATACAAAAGAAATTAATGCTGCAGGCAACAAAAATTCTAAAGGCAATTAGGTATTGATTTTTAAGATATCTTAAAGAAACAGAGATAGAAAAATGGGAAAACTCATGGATGGTATTTTTACCAAAAAAAAAAAAGAGAAAAGAAAGAAGAGAGAGAGAAAAAGAAAGAAAGAAAAAAGAAGGAAGAAAAATGAAAAAGAAAGGAAAAGAAAAGAAAAAGAAAAAGAAGGAAAGAAAGGAAGGAAGGAAGGAAAGAAGGAAAAAAAGAAAAATTAATAAAGGAAGGAAAGAAGGAAGGAAGGAAGAGGAAAAAAAGAAAGGGAGGGAAAGAGAAAAAGAAAAAAAAATTAAGGAAGGAAGAAAAGAAAGAAAGAAAAGGAGAAAATAAAAATAAAAATAAAGAAATCCATGACTGATGGTCATTTTTACCAAAGCAAGATTGGAAGCTACTTAACAAAAAAAAAAAAAAGCATTCTTTCTCATCTCAATGAAAGCTTCAATATAATGTTGCATGGATAAATGGAGGGAATCTGATGTAATCATGAAGTAAAAGTCACATGATGACAGGAGATATAGCACTAAGGAAACATGCTGGAATAAAAGTCAAAGGATTTGAATTTGAAATCCAACTCTGTCAATTGGCTTTCTGGGTCTCAGTATTTCTCATCTGTAAAACAAGGGGATTGAACTATATGGGCTTTGGGGATTCCTTTTAGCTCCTAGTCTATGGTACTGTGAAGATCTAAAAGGGTAATATAAGACAGGAATCTGCCTTTAAGAACATACATTAATAGAGTTAGATGCTAAAAGAACTTTGTAATGTGATTGTGGAAAATAATGGATAATTGGAAAGGTTTTAGAGATTGAGCAATGGTCATGATAAGGCAGTAATAAGGTAATGAATTGCATATTAATTATGGCCACATTTCTAGATGATGTTGCTGTATAGGAATTGTTTTAGAGCACTTAAATATGGAAACAATTATTACTAAAAAGACAGTAGGGATTCAACAATGAAAAAAAACATGCCTTCAATTTGCATTTTACAAGAATTATTGGATTGGTAGGTCAGGGACAAGTTATATATACATATTAGAAACCTGAATGTCTGAATCATTTAATCATGTCTCTCATAATGATAACAAGCATAGTTAATTAAATTTTGGACTAGTTGAATAAATAGACCAAAAATATGGTGATTGATGAATCAGTCAACATAAGAAAAAAGACTCTAATAGAGCTACATAGGGTTTTTTCCTTGATTTTGTTCTTTGCAAAATTTTTATTAATGATTTGGATGATGGCACAATTGACATTTTCATCAAAGTTGTGGCTGGCATGAACCGGGGTTCAATATCAAACATATTGGATCATGTCGTCAGAGATTAACAAAGAGCTCAAAGAAACTGAGATGCCGAAAAATAAAAAGAGCTCAAAAGGCTGAAATCACAGAAGGAATTAAATAAAGTGAATTAAGTAAGGTATTTATGTGAGCCCCATTAGGCTGTAAGGTCCTTGAGAGCAAAGACTAATTTTTGTTTTCTTTATATCCTCAGCCCTTTGCACAATGCATGCCACTGGTAGATGCTTAATAAATACTTCTTAATTGATTTTGATATCTTGCCAAATTTGTGGTTTCATCAATAAGGAGATTTACTCCAATAATGCATATGATAATCCATACACACCTTTTAACTGTGTCATTCTTGCCCATGTTCTCCAATAAATATTTCACCAAGAGTCTGTCCAACTTTCTGAGGACCTTCCTGGAGAGCTAAAATGAGATAATATCCATTAAATCTTATAAGGTTCTAAGTAGGCACATTGTAGTTAATGAATGCTTGCTAATTCCCCCCTCCTCCTGAAATTATTTGGGTAACAATTGAGCAGAAAAACTAACAATTAACTCAAATCCTTGTAACCAATTTATCACTTTCTGAAGTCAGATCTGTCTTTGTTGATTAGGTTTTTATTTGGGTTATCTGGATAGCATTCTCCTGTGATAATATTTGTGCCCATTCTGAATTTATCCATTTCCCTTTGGATGACTTGAAATTCTGAATTTTTGTATGCTGTCATATTCTATCATTCTCAGTCATAGTACATCAGTGGAAATATAAAAGTGTTTAAAATGGGAATGTCTGTACCATAGACCAAAGGAAATCCTACACAGTCTTCTATTCTGTTCTTGGACCAATTTCTAGTCCATCTATAATGACTGTAAAGCCATATATATCGATTGAGAAATTAAGGATTTTCAATCAAACTACATATCATAGTTTGGACAATAGGAATACTTCATTCACTTTGTTTTTTCTTTGTGGATCATTAGGAAAAAGAGTTTTGAATGATTTGGGATTTTATTTAAAAGGATCTTCCATAAATTTGAATGACTTCACCATCTACTGGGAATCTGATATCCTGCCATTTAGGGGAGGGGTGGCGAGTAGGGGGGGAAAATTTGTAACAGAAAGCTTTGTAAGGGTTAATGTTGAAAAATTACCCATACATATGTTTTGCGAATAAAAAGTTTTAATAAAAAAATCTACCAGGAATCTTTCTCCAATTCTGAAGCTTTGTTAATTATTCTCTAAAGTTAAGTACTCACCAAAGCTTTTGGTGAGAGTAAATGGGTTTCTGTTTTATAACTTGCTTATATCAAAATTATAGATCTTGATAGGATCATAGAATCCTAGATCAAAGTTAACTTTCAAAAATCTTCCATAATTTCAATGTATATAAGAAGACACATTATTAGAAAGGGGTTTTTAAGAAAACACTTTTATTGTATTATGTCAATTTATTTTTAATTAAAAAAATAAATTAGCACAATGAAGTCTTGAGTTCTTTGTGCCTGTTAGTCATTTGTGGAAATTAAAAGATGTTGTCTGCCATGATACAAAAAGTGGTGTTTATCCCTTTTACATGGTGTTCTCAAGGACTCCCTTGATGTGCCTATAGATTATTTTCAAAAATATTTTATAATTAATAATTTTAGCAAAGTTTTAGGATATAAAATAAGTCCACATAAATCATCAGCATTTATATATGTTATGAACAAAGTCCAGCAGCAAACCATACAAAGAGAAATTCCATTTTAAGTAACTGTTGATAATAAATTCCCTTGGCAGGCAATCTACCTGCCAAGACAAAATCAGGCATTCTATGAAAACAGTTACAAAATAGTTTCCACACAAATAAAGTCAGATCTAAACAACTGGAAGACTGTCAAGTGTTCATGGGAAGCCCAAGCTATTATAATAAAAATGACAATTCTACTTAAATAAATTTAGTTATTCAGTGTTATACTAATCAAACTGCCAAGAAATTACTTTACAGAGCTAGAAAAAAAAAGTTCATTTGTAAGAACAAAAGGTCAAGAATTTCAATGGAATGAATGAAAAAAATGCAAATGAAGGTGGCCTAGCTATAGCAGACCTAAAATTGTATTAAAAAACAGCAGTTATGAAAACCATTTGGTATTAGCTAAGAAATAGAGTAGTTGATCCTTGAAATAGGTTAGGTTCTCAAGACAAAATAGTTAATGACTTGTGTTTGATAAATCCAAAGATCCCAGCTTGTGGGATAAGAAGTCACTATTTGACAAAAAATGCTGGGAAAATTAGAAAATAGTATGGCAGAAACTAGGCATTAACCCACACCTAATAATCTAAGCCAAGATAAAGTTGAAATGGGTTCATAATGTAGGCAAAAAGAGTGATACTATAAGCAAATTAGAAGAATAAAGGACAGTCTACCTCTCAGATCTATGAAGAAAGAAAGAATTCATGGCCAAATAAGAGCTACATAATGAAATGCAAAATGGATAATTTTGATTATATTTAAAAGTTTTTGTACAAACAAAACCAATGCAGACAAGATTAGAAGGGAAGCAGAAAACTGGGGAAAATTTTTATATCCAAGGGTTCTGATAAAAGGCTCATTTCTAAAATATCTAGAGAATTGATTCAAATTTATAAAAATACAAGCCTTCAATTGTTAAATGGTCAAAGGATATGAACAGAAATTTTTCAGATGGAAAACCAATTGTAGTCATATAAAAAATGCTCTAAATCACTATTGATCAGAACAATGCAAATTAAGTCAACTCCGAGGTACCACTACATACCTCTCAGATTGGTTAAGATGACAGAAAAAGATAATGACAAATGTTGGAGAGGATGTGGGAAAACTAGGACACTAATACATAGTTGGTAAAGTTGTGAATTGATCCAACCATTCTGGAAAGCAATTTGGAACTATTCCCAAAGAGCTATAAAATTGTGCGTACTATCTTTGATACAGCAGTGTTTTTATTAGCCTTATATCCCAAAGTTAATCATTTTAGGGGAAAGAACCTACATATACAAAAATGTTTGTAACAGCCCTTTTTGTAGAGGCTAGGAATTGGAAACTCAATGGAAGCTCATGAGCTGGAGAATTGGCTGAATAAGTTATGGTAAATGAATGTTATGAAATATTGTTGCTCTATAAAAACAATCATCAGGATGATTTCAGAAAGGCCTGGAGAGACCTACATGAGCTGATGCTAAGTGAAATGAGCAGAACCAGAAGAACATTATACATGGCAACAACAAGATTATATGATGATCAATTCTGATGGACATGTTTTTTTTTCAACAATGAGGTGATTCCGGGTAATTCCAATGGACTTGTGATGGAGAGAACCATCTGCACCTAGAAAGAAAGGGACTGTGGGGACTGAGTGTGGATCACAACATAGTATTTTCACCTTTTTTGTTGTTGTTTGCTTGATTTTTGGTTTTTTTCTCATTTTTTTCTTTTTTGATCTGATTTTTCTTGTGCAGCATGATAAATATGGAAACATGTATAGAAGAAATGTATGTGTTTTGACATATATTGGATTACTTGCTTTCTAGGGGAGGGGTGGGGGAAAGGGAAGAAGAAAAATTTGGAGCACAAGTTTTTGCAAGGGTGAATATTGAAAACTTTCTCTACATATATTCTGGAAATAAAAAGCTATTTAAAAAAAGATTTTATAGAAATAGAAATAATAATACTATTGATCATTAAGTTATTGACAATTTCTTTTCGGTTTTTTTTTTTTTGAGAGGAGTTAGTGTCAGTGTTTGTGATGCGTTTTCCAAAAGTAATTAGTATCCCCTCTCTCTTTTTAGCTCTTTTGAGCATTAATTTGTCAAAGACTTCAAAACTGTTATGTTCAACATGGTCCTTTTCTGGTACTTCAGCCAGTCCAGCTGCTCTTCCCATATTTATTTTGGTTTAGTTTCTAGTGCCATTTCTAATTTTTCATACAGAACATTGGGGACTATGAAGATAGGAGTTGAAGTTGCCAAGTATGAAAATGTATGTTGATTAAATTTGGAGGGCCTTATCAATGACTTCATATGAATTAAAAAATTCTAGATATATATGTTCCAGAACAGATGTTTAGGCATAAACTTTAATTAGCTTCATGACAATCTTAATGTAAACATCTATTATAAGTACTTCAACAAGAAATGAACAAATGTCCCATGAGAAAAATCTTTCATTTTACCACAATTGCAAATAAAGATCTTTATTTGCCTCTACAAAGAAAACTTGTGACCTTTTCTTCCATTTATGTATAACTTCTGTTCACTTTTGCTTTCACACATGGTGAGGATATCAATATTAAAGAAAGTTTTTCTATAAATATGTTGATACAAGAGTAAAATAGTCAAGTATTTGGCACTTAAAAGATTAAAATTCAAATGGGAAATAAAAAGCCATAAAATTAGTTACACAAAATTTAACAGTGATATACATATACTCCTACTCTTGGTTTCAAGATAGTAAATATAAAAGTATAGGAGAGAGATTTTAGTTAGAGAATAGTTCAAATGAAAAACATTTGGTGATTTTAATTGACTGGAAATACAATTTTGGCTTATCAGTGTAATGTGAAGGACAAAAGCAATACAAACCAAAAACTCAATGCTATCTTAGTTTGATAGAAGTAATATGCCCAGAGTTTATTGTTGTTTTAAGAGGGGCATCTAGGCTAAGCAGCTAGAGTCCTGGGCTTGTAGGTAAGAAAACTAATCTTGAGTTCATATTTGTCCTCTGACATTTACTAGCTGTGTGACCCTGAGCAAGTCACTTAATCCCATTTACTTCAGTATCCTCATTTGTAAAATGACCTGGAGAAGGAAACAGCAAATCAGTCTGGGATCTTTGCCAAGAAAACCCCAAATGTGGTTATGAAGAGTCAGAGATGACTGAAATTACTGAACAACAATAAATTGTTGCTGATGTGAGATGGAAGGCAAAAACAATAAAAACCAAAAACCTAATGTCATCTTACATTGCATTGATAAAAATAATATATTCAGAATTAGGACTATACTGTTATTATGACATAAGCATAGATAGCATGAGAAGGATTGAAGAAAACTGAGATTGATATGGTTGGTTGGGAATGAAGTATTAGCCAGTTAATTAGGATATTGTAGAGCTTGTGAATTGGGGAGGAAGAAACACTAAAGAAGGATTAAGAAAGTCTTATGGGCTGAACATATTACATAATATAAATTTTAGGAATAAAAAAGGGAGAAAGTGATAAACACATTTGCCTGGAAAGAGTGAAGTGAGTAGTATAAAAATAAGTAATAGAGAAAGCAAAATAGTATGTGAAATCCTAAATCATCTTAAGGCATAAGTATATGTTAATGTGAAGGGAGAGGGTAAAAAAAAATCAGAATAAGTCATACAACTATGGAGGATCAAATGGAAGCAAGTGTCATGGTGGGATAAAGAAGAGGAGAAATAAAAATAGACTGAATAATAACTTCTTAAAATTAGGGGAATGGTGGTAATTATAATTATGTGTTCCTTTGGTCTGTGGCAGTTTGGATGAAGAAAGGCTAGATTTAATGGGTGTGGAACAGGAAAAACACTGCTAAGACCAAATAAGTTATCTAGTTAAATACTTATATAAGGGTTAGGATACTAATAATGTTGTCTCTATAATCTACCAAAGTAAGTCATGTGTGTAATATTATGTTTACTTCTTTTTGAGTCCAACATTTAGAGGAATACTGACAATCTGAACTAGGTTTATTTTATTGATAAGAAAACTGAGACCCAAAGAACATAAGTGATTTGCCCAGTGTCACACAGTCAGTCAATACCTATTTATTAAGTGCTTTTAGGTGCCTGGTACTGTGCTTAAGCTCTGGGGATGCAAATATAAAAAACAGAAAATAATAAATTGAAATGTGTACTCTTTGATCCCAGATACAGGGTTTTTTTTCATTGTGCCACATTATTTATTTGAAAGATTCAGTCATGGACTAAGTATATTTTTCTGAGGTTTTGTGACATTCCTGATTTCCAGTCTACTTATTCTTCCATTGGAAAACTTTACCAAAAAGTTCTTCCTTCCTTTTTTTTTCCTGAGGCAATTAGGGTTAAGTGACTTGCCTAGGGTCACACAGCTAGGAAGTATTAAGTGTTTGAGACCAAATTTGAACTCAGGTCCTCCTGACTTCAGGGCTGGTGCTCTATCCCCTGCACCATCTAGCTGCCCCTCTTTTTTTCTCTTTCTTTCTTTCCTTCTTTCCTTCTTTCTTTCTTTCTTCTTTTCTTTCTTCCTTTCTTTCTTTCCAATATACTAGATGAAAAAAATGCCATGATAGAGGAGATGGGTACATATTTAGGAGTATTTTATATGTCTTCAAGCTGTATGGAATAGTTTTTTTTTCCTGCAATAAGTTCAAAAGATCAACTTAAAACTTTAAAAAGTTAAGAAGCTGGAAGAGACTAGGAGAAAATGTTGACACATCCTGAGTCTTTAATTAATAAAACATTAACCATTTTTGGAGGCATTTCAAACTAGAGGGTTGTGCTTTATTTTTTTATTTTTTAAGCAATGATATAGTAAATGATACTTTGATGCTATTTGATTACTTCTTGCATATCCTCCCCCTATTTCTACCTCCTCTCAACATTCCCCCATAAAACAACCAAATAGCTGTCAAACAAAGAATATTTTTATATTTAAACAATTTTCCAGGTTCAAGTTTGGGGTCTTTGGGTATTTGTGTGGTAGGTGAAGTGTGTGTGTGTGGGGGGGTAATGATGTGAGTGATTTTCACTCATGACAAGCTGTTCCCACACATGGGAAAAGTATGACTTTTAGACTGTTCTTAATCAATTAAATTTTTCTTTCTTTGCCCCTTGAAATACTTCTTTCCCTCTTTCCCTGGAGATTAATGTAGTGAGATCAGCAAACACAGATGATTCTGCAGCAGGGAAGCCACATTCATTGTAAAGCACAGTAAGCTTTAGCCTAGCATATTGGCTCTCCCTGCTGTTTGGTCCTACAGTCAGTGCTGAGCTGAGAGAGAATTGAGCAGATGGAAGGGGGTAGTTAGAAACTCAGGATCACAGATGGGAGAGCAGACTTCAGAAAGGGGGATATTTCTAAAGTCACAATAACAGAAAGAACAATAGGAAAGTCACTTTTTGTTTAGTGTTAGGGAAGACATCCAAAGGCAATTTGTAGATTCTCCTGCCATAAAATCTACAGAGGCAACAAAAATTTTCATCACACATTTCCCAAACAACCTAATCCCATAGTTTCAGGCTACTGTCCCCTCAAATATTTTACTATAGGTATGAATCTTTAGCAAATTCAATCTTTATGCTTAATCTTAAAACAAATAAATGAAAGAATTTTTTACGTATTTTTTGATTGGAAAATAAAAATGGAATTGGCATTATAAAGATTTAGACCTTGACACTGAAGAATTGATAATGGGTTGGTTATTGTTCCTCATTCTTGAAGAGAACCAAAATGACATCACTTAGTTGGGATCAAGGTGGAGTGTGTTTGACTATAACTAAATGAACCAATTTGAGCTCAGATGGCTCTACCACAGGTCAGGCACAAATAGTCCATATAAACATGTGATATTCATGTAATGTTGAACATCTGGAGTGATGTCTCTAAATTTGCACAGCTCATGTTTCATTTGTGCTACTGCAATTCAGCTTTGCTCATAGAATACAGTGCCTTCTTCATTAAGGGTACTCCATGCTGAACAGTCCTGTGCTAATTAGTATCTCCCATGTTTCACAATCGATTCCAAAATTCTTCAGAGGCACCTTGAGAGTACTAGGAGATAATAAAATGCAGATATAAACACAAAAGAGACAGACATACAGAGAGATACTTTGCATGACTAACATTGTCTTTTGATGACCTTTTAGGATATTATATCTAAATACTTTTCAAAATAAATTGGCTTTTCATAATTGTAGACAGAGTTGAGTATAACACCTTTTAGTATTTTCTTGGAATTTACTGGAAGCAGCTTGCTCTTATAATATCAACTAATTTAGTCTAAATTTATTTTTTTTCCTTTCTCTATCAGAAGGATTTAAAGGAGATAAATTCCCTGTATCCCTATTCTCCAGACCATCCATTCATATGTATCAGAGATTGCCTACTTACTGTCTACATTAAGAAAAAGACTCAATTGTAGATGATCACATTCTTTATCTTCTTTTTCTCAATTTTCTCCTCCTTCCGCTCTTACTACTGCTACTATAATTACTATTACCAATAATATTTATATGGCACTTTTAAGTATGCAAAGCACTTTAAAAATATCATATTTTATCTGCACAAAACCCTGGTAGGTAGTTGCTATTATTATCCCTACTTTATAAATGAATAGATTGAGGCAGATAGTAAATAGAATTGATTATAATTCTAGGTATAGTGTGGAAATGGCTTAAGCTTTCACTACCTTTCTTGCAGTTCATTGGACCTTCATTTTAATACCTTCAACAAAATGTCTAGCCTTTCACAAATATGCAAAAATGTACAATGCATCTTTATCCACTAATCTCTCTGTTACAAGCATCCTTCATTCTGGGAACAAATTCAAAACCTTCACTTCTCTGTCATTATCACTCACCTACTTGCGGAGCCACACTGGATTCAATTCCAGTTAAACAAGAATGGCTCTTATTTTCCAGAGGGAATGCTGGCTTCCCTGACATTCTGAACTGCTTTTCCTCTACCCTTTCTGTTGGAGTGGTGCATCAGTGACAGTGTGCCTATCACATTCCACCCTAATCACATTGCATCACTGATCAATTGTGTGGGGCCAGATGCAAGAATGGTTTTTGTTTCTCCTTGCATTAAAACCGGGCTTGGGAAATTGCTAGCAGCTGCTGCAGTCAGATATAATACAGTACTTATCCCTATTCAGTTCTAAAACTCTACTCAACCATCACAGCATTTAGAGAAGATGGGCAGAGACAAAGAGAGACTTGACAGAAACTAAATCGAAGAAGCAAAAAGGCCTGAATCCCAGGGTTGCTGCTATCAGTAGCATAAGCAAATGCAGAGATTTCTTATTAAAACTAGGAAACAGACTAATAGGGTAGATTGAAGAATAGTCCACACGTGGATCAGAATTGAGATGACTCACACGAGCACATTCCGTTCGTGGTACACCCTATTGTTTCTAAAATGGGCTTCTCTATCAGGACTTGGGGCCAACAGAAGCCATACATAGATCTCAGGAGGGGTCAGCATAATGAACCTACATGTGAGCAATAAGGATCAACCCATTTGAATTCCAAGCCGGTGTTTAAGGAGCCTGTGCTTTAGAGAGAGGAAGGTGGGAGGGGAACTGGAAGTCAAAGTGGGGTTGCAGTTGGCAGGAATGAGTTTTCCTACAGCCTGTGCTCAATTCTTCTAATCATAGTTATTATGAATGTTTCTCTCCAATTTATTCCTTTTGTCACTTTGTGTATTCATGTTCTCACCACCATCTGCTTTTAGAGTGTAGAAGGGTTGGTTTTTGATCCTAAAAATAATAAGAGGGAAGGGTGACTGCTTTCATCATTTATCCAAGCTTCATCCCAAGAAATTCAGAAATATTAAGTTAAAAGTTTTAACTGAGGAAGTACCTTATACCTGCCATATTGTTTTTCCCTAGTAAATGGAACAATTAATTTTATCTAATTTGTAGATCTAGCTATAGACATTACCAGCTGTTTTCTCTTTAGACCAGTTTTTGAAATGAGGTTGAGGGAAAAGACCAAAAAATCTTTAATTCTAATTAATGACTAATTTTGTCTGTCATCTCAATAAGATTGAGCTAGGTCTGTTTGTCTTTCCTTCCTTTGTTTTCCCTGTCCCTCTTTTTCAGTTTCTTTTCTTTTCTTCTCCCTTCTTGCTAGAAGCTAAATTTGCAATGGGGGAGTGTCGATCAAGATTGATAGACTCCCCAATTTAAGCCCTGATTTACAGGAGAGTTTCTTCTGAAGTTCTAAGCATCTTTACAGCCTGAAATAAGGTGTTTGAGTGCTGAGAGTATTATCCTTGGTATCTTGGCTGAAATCCAAATGAGTAATTCTATTCTTTGTTGCTAAATCTTTCCTGTAGATTTAATTGGAGATGACAGACATTATTTCTGTGCCTCAACTGGGATCTATTGTTGTTGAGCATCTGGATAAAGTTTTCTGCATTTTACTCCAGTGGAGTGATTCTTTTCTGGAGTTATTCTGGTACTGGTTAGGCCATTTAATATAAACCCTGCTGGATGTAACAATTTTAAATGAAGCCTGTTTAAAATGAACTACTTTGCATTTTGTGGGGATAGAGGTAGAAGAAATATATATATATATACATATATATGTATATGTATATATATATATATATATACATGTGTATATATATTACATATATATGTGAATGCATAATCACAGAAGTAAAGATAAGTAAGGCAAGAGAAAGAAATAATCCTGGCAAATCTGGTTATTTCAGAATTACCATAAAATGCTTTGGAATCCCTATTTCATATAATGCCCCCTTCAGATATTTTTTCTAGTCCAAATAGCCTACTGTCTATTCTTGTAGATAATATTCCATTTCTCACTTCCATTACTTTACATAGGCAGTCCCCCTCTATATGGTACTCTTCCTTACTTCCATTTCTCAAAATTCTTAGTTTCCTTTAAATGCAAACTGAAATTTAATTTTTTTTCACTTTTCTTGGCTTTTTTTTTTGCAGTGTGATTACTATGGAAATTGTATTGCTTGCCTTCTTACTGGGTGAGAGAAGATGAAGACAGAATTGAGAACTCAAAATTTTAAAAAATTATTATTAAAATTAATAATAGGTAATATAGATAATATTAGGTAAATAAAAATAAAATACAGCCCAAATGCCACACTTAAAGAAGTCGTCTGATTTCTTCTGCTATTTAGTTTTACTATCTGCTTCATGAAACTGGAACCTATGATTGTTTATAAGGGCAGGGCAATGTAGTAGCAACTGTCCTCACAGTTGGCTAAGACTGGGATTCAGGTCCTACCTTTGATACATATTGGCTCTGATTCAAAGTCTGTCACTTATTCTCTCAATTTCCCTAGACTTCTTTCTAGCCTAGAAGTTGTAGAGTAGTTTATCTTTAATGCTGATAGAGGAATTTTTTTCACCTACAATTCTCTCCTATGTTGATGAAATTGGAAGATAAAAAAACAAACAAAAAATCCTCAGTTATACTTGGTATTTACAAATTTAAGTAACTTATATTAGTTCACTGTGGGTATCTCCCTTTCCTCTACCCCTTTTTTCCCATGCTTGTAGCCTGACCACCTAGCAATGCTTTGCATACAATAGGGATTTAATAAATGCTTATTAAATTGAATTGTTGAAATGATTCCTTCTAAATAAGTCATGCTTTTTTTTAGGCATGGGCTCTCAGTATTATGAGACAATTCAGTTTTTTGGCAAACTAGTTACTAATTACACAATTATTTTACTTGACACTAGTAAAAAAATTATGTGATCCTTTTTTATTAAAACAAATTCAAGTTTTAGGTAAATAATTATTGGAGACAAATGATTAATTGTATTAAGTTATCTTTACAAGATGCAATCTAGAGTAAGTCATTTTTACTGAAACATGATAAAGTAATTTATTGTCAGCAATATATTTGTCAGTCTGTAAGTAATTTTATATGGAGCACACTAAAAATGCTTGATTTTCCTCACACCTCCAACCTTTTAAAGAACATCCTTCTTTTCAAAGATATATGGAAATTTATTGCCAGCAATTCTGGAACCTCTGAAATTTATCAAAACTACAAAATTTGATTCTTTCAGAATCTTCTAACTTATATTTTAGGTATAAAATTTAAATAAATTGGATCAGATTTCTATATTGTCAACTATATTACTAGAGTAAGAATAATGATTTATAAATCATTGTGGCATGATGACCAAAATAATTAACTGTATTACCCACCATGGAACAGCCAGAAATAAACACTGACCTTGGATTCAAATCCTGACTCAACTTACTAGGTGTTTGATTTGGGACAGATTACTTCAACTCCCAGAGCCTCAAGTACCTAGCTTATAAAATGGACACAAAGCAATAATAACTTTTAACTATCTACTTCATAGCTATGCTGTAAAATACGTAATTAGAAAACATATTTCAATGTATTATATAAAAAACTGGACTATACTACATTAGTCATCAAATTTTGTCTTTACAGCCTTCAATAGAAAACCAGGCCAATGAGAATGGTCTGCTACAGAATTTCAGCACAATAGTTAAAGAAAAAAAAAAAAAACAACCAATCTGATAGGATTTTTTTTCCTACTCCAGATTTGCCAACTATAGACTTAATAATGTTTACATAATATGAAAAAAGAGAAATATTTCTTAATTCACTTTGATGATAAAGGCCTCTTATTCCACTAAAGATAAATAAAACAGTAAAGAAAATAGTCACATCTGTCTATAAATGTTGTGAAACTTTTCCCCTCAAAGCATGCTGATTCCACATGATAAAATAACATCAAAACAAAACAAATCAGTGTCATGCAGTGGAAAGAACCCTGAGACTTCTGAGAAGCAGAAAATCTGAGTTTAATCTCTTGGCTTTGACATTTGAGTTAGATGAGTGTTGCCCTAGTCAAGTCATTTATATTTGGTGAATCTCAATTTTCCCACCTATCAAATACAGATAATAATACTTTCAATCTTTTCTTATAATGTTGTAAAGAAAGTAATTTATAAATGTTAAAATCCTTTACAAATGTGATCATTGCAAATATTTAATACTCAGTGTCAGTATTTCAGTACTCAAAAATCTGGACTTAGAGCTACATGATCTGAATTCTAGACCTTGTTCTGCTGTTGGCTACCTGTGTGACCTCAAGAAAATCCCTTATACATATATATGTAATCTTGTCACATCATTCCCACCCAGGAAGTCATCATTTTTTAAAAAAAAATTTAATGATATTTTCTTTAATTACACATACAAACAATTTTATCATTTTTAAAAATGTTAGAATTCCAAATGTTATTCTTTCTACCTAGGTTATCCAAACTATCCAATAATCTGATATAGATTATACATGTGTAATTATCTAAAACATATTTCTATATTAGTTATTTTGTGAAATAAAAAGAACTTAAAAAAAGAAAAACAAAGAAAGTATAAAATAGTATGCTTAGATTTGTATTCAGCATCATTAGTTATTTCTCTGGAAGCAGATAACGTTTTTCATCTTGTATTCTTTGGGGTTGTCTTTGATCATTGTATTGCTGAAAATAGCTAAGTCATTTGTAGCTGATTATCATATAGTATTGCTGTTACTGTATAGAATGATCTCCTGGTTCTATTCATTTAACTTTGTATCGGTTTACATAAACATACCTAGTTTTTATTTTTGTTTCTGTTTTCTGAAATCAGCCTGCTCGTCATTTCTTATAGCACAATAATATTCTAGCACAATCATATATGTGGAAGTCACCATCTTTGAAATCTGCAACTAGGCTGAGAGAGAATGGTTCTATAATTACACAATGAGATTACTATTGTTACAGGTTTGAGGGCAGTAGTGAGAGAAGGAATCATGACTGAATTGTTCATTTTTATCATTTGAGATACCCAAAGAATGCATCCTGTTTTTGAAACATTAGTTCCTATTGATAATAATTTATAAAGCATTTTCCTCACAATAATACTATGTGGTAGGTATCAAGTGTATCCCCAATTTACAGATGAGGAAACTGAGACTTAGAGAATGACTTACTAAAAAAACTCTATACTTAATAAATACTTAAGCTGGAACTCCAGCCCAGTTTCCATTATCCTAATATGCCATGCTAACTCTTGTACTAGAACAGGCAAAATCAATTATAAAAATTGCAGAAATGAATGGATTGGAATTTTCTCTATTATGTGCCAGTTGGGGATAGGAGGAGATATCTCATCTGAGAGAGGCTAAAAGAAAGAGGAAAAAAATCCTAGAAATGTTACATCATGACTAAAAGGGAACATCTGCTTGATTATTATGGAGGAGTAGAAGTAAGATAGATGCCCTTGGTAGAGCTACCTGTACTCTATTTTTTCACCTAGTGCAAATAAGTCTCATTCATCATCTCTTGCTTTGACTGTCTTCAGTCTTTCGAAGTATTTAAAACCCCAGCTAAATGACATGCTCCTACAGAAAACACTTTTATATTTGCATATTATTTTCAGAAATGCTCAACTTATCAGGAACCTAGAGGAATAGAGAGATGTCTCCTACATATTTCATGTTACCTTCCTCTTCAGTTTCTACCAAAGCATGTTCTAAATGGCAGAATATAAGTATATTTATATTAAACAAAATATTTAAGGTTACACAAAATATATAAATTTAATAAATAGATATGTTTTAATAAATGAAACATAATATATAAATATAAATTATTAAGTATACATAAGCATATATATGGCATTTTCAGGTTTATTATCTCAAAGAGATAAAAATCAGTTATAGGATTTTCTCTCACCTACTAAGCAACTTGTTAATTCCTTTTCATCTCCTTAATTTTTAAAAATTTATTTTTGGCATAAATGTTTGGTTTTCCATTGTGGATACTGCCAAAGTAAACCTATAATATTTGAGTGCTTCCTCTGCTACTGAGAAGTTAATCAACCTTTTCATGGTCACATAGCTAATATGTATCATAAGTGGATGCAGTAGATAGAGTGCTGGGCCTGGAATCAAGAAGACCTGAATTCAAATGTGGCTTATTATTATAATTACTTATTAGTTTATTAGCTGAGTGACCTTGGCAAACCCTGTTTGCTTTAGTTTAATCATCTGTAAAATCATCTAGTATAGGAAATGGAAAACCATTCCAGGATTTTTGCCAAAGAAACAAAAAGAGTCAGATGAAAATGAAAAGGACTAAATAATAAATAATAAATAGGACTTGAATTCCAGATCTTATTGATTCTGTCTATCTGTTGGTTTCCCCTCTATGCACTATGCAATATTGCTTTAAAACTACTGAATACCAAGTTGAAAAACAGAAATCTTTCTTTTCTTTCTTAAGTTTCTTGAATACTCTTTGATATCTTCTACATGATTAGTGACTGTTTCATAGAAAGAGAATCTCAATTTTTCAGGAAGAGTTTTCTTATATTTATTTTTAACATTTTGATAGTATTTTATATTTCCAAATACATGTACAGATAATTTTCAACATTCATTTTTGTAAAACTTTGTGTTCTAAATTTTTTCCCACCCTCCCTTAGTTCCCCTCTCCCCATGACAAGTATCTGATAGGCATTAAATATGTGCAAGTCTTTTAAACATATTTCCATATTTGCCATGTTGTGTAAGAAAAATCCAATCAAAAGGGGAAAAACCATGACAAAAAAACCCCAAGCTTCTAAACAAACAACACCATCATCAAAAAGGTAAAAATCCTATGCTTTAATCCACATTCAGTATCCATAGTTTTCTCAGAAAAAGGTTTCTTCTAGAAATTTTTATACTTGAGATAATGATTTATCAGTCAATCAAAAACAAAACAAAACAAAACAAAAATCAAAACTATTTTCAAGCCCTCCTGGGCTTTGGCCACAAGCTTGTAATAAGAATGTTCAAATTCATAACCTGATATTTGCCAAATCCCCATTCATTTACTTGAGATATTTTATTCATTTGATAAACAAGGATTTAATACTTTTATCTTAATCTAGTATTATGATATCTTGCTAGGTAGATATTCTCAGATTTGAATCTAATACTATGGTACCCTGTACTTGTGGTACTTTCAAATGAAATGTGAAAGTCAAGAAAACTACTTGTAGCTATTTATATAACCTCATTGAAATTTGAATCTCATTTAGAATCAGCCTGAGAGATTATTTTGAACTTTCTTCCCCCCCCCCATTTTAGTTTATTATGACAAACATTTATTCACCATCTACAGACATAGCATTGCTGGGTATGGTTATCCATCATAACTGATCCCTGAGGCATCTGGTTTTACTCTGTCCTGAACTGAGAGTTGGAAAAGTGATTCCAAGGTGCTTGGAAGCCTATGAACCCTCTGAAAGCATAACTCTGCTAAAGTCATGATTATCATTGTAGTCAAGGCCACTCTGATATCACAAATGAAATGTGATCAGGGAATTTTCCTAACATATAATAATAGAAGCAACATGGCAAGGTGAATAGAGTACTAGATTTAGAGTCCAAAAAAGAACACAATTTAAATCCTGCTTTTAACACTTAATAGCTATATGGTAATGAATAAACCACTTAATCTCTAAGAGACTGAGGCAAGACTATAGGTTAGAGACTAAGACTATAAATTAGAGATAGGTAGTGATCTGCCTCACTGGAAGGAATTTCTATATTAGGGAAATACCACATCATAGGATCATAGATTTAGAATTAGAAGGTAACTTAGAGTACATCCAGTTTAACCCTGTTAATTTACAAATGAGGAAACCCAGAAAGTTTCCTTGAAGTGACTTGCCAAAGCTGACAAAGAATATGTTTCTGAGTCAGAATTTGAATTCAGGTCTTCTTAATACTAAGTTCAGTACCCTATCCACTTTACTCTCAAAAAGGCAGATGTCAAGAGTAGGGTCATAATTTTAGAGATGGAAAGGATTTTAAAGGTCATCCAGTGTAGCTCCTGTGTATTATAGATGACACAGCTCTGGCAAAACAGTAGAGTCACTGAGTTTTAACAATGACTAGTCCTTAACTTAATAACACATTCTGAAACACAGTCCTTACTTTCATATCTCAAGAACTTCATCATTGCCTTTCTAGTGCAGTACAAATTTCTCATACTTATATTTAAGGTCCTCTTACATGGATCTGATTTCCACTCTACATTCCTTTGGACAGAGCATCTATAGGTAAAGTTTTAATACTTTATGTGGACAAGGAAGACAAAGGAGAAAGAAAGAAAAAGAAAGACAGACAGAAAGAAAAAAGGAAGAAAAGAAGAAAAGAAAGAAAGAAAAGAGGAAGGAAAGGAAGGAGGGAGGGAGGAAGGAAAAAAGGAGGAAGGAAACAAGGGAAAGGAGAGGAGGAAGGAGGGAGAGAGGGAAAGAAGGAAAAAACAGAAAAAGAGGAGGCAAGGAAGAAGGGAGGGAAGGAAGAAGGAAGGGAAAGAAGAAGAGAAGGAAGAAAGGAGGAAAAGAGGGAGGGAAAGAGGAGGGAACAAAGGAAGGATTGAAGAAGGGAACTAAAGAAGTGAGGAATCCTCTCAAGGTACACTCATCTGTCAGACATTTACTACCTGTGTGACCCTGGGCAAGTTTCTTAATCCTGTTCACCTCAGTTTCCTCATCTGTAAAATGACTGGAGAAAGAAATGGCAAACTACTGCAATATTTTTGCCAATAAAACTTCAAATGCCATCAGAGAAGAGTAAAACTTGATTAAACAATAATAGATTCTTATAGAGTCTATGATTCCTAGGGTCAAAGTTAATGACTGTATTTTACATATAAAGGAAACTGAGGCCCAGAGAAGTGATAGGTTGTATAAGATCACAGAGCCAGTTAATAGGGGAGCCATGACTAAAGCACGTTGTGCTTGGGGAGAGCAATGAAGTATAGGAAACAGTTAAAAGAGTCATGTGTCCATTTGCATTAAATATGCATTACATTTACATAGCATTTCAGTAAATCTGCCAAAAGTCTTTCATTTTTTATGTGCATTTTAAAAATTAAAAATCTATTATTGATAGCTTTTAAAGAGCCAGATACCCATAGGGGGTAGAAAGGAATGTGCACAGAGTTAGTCTTTATGCCCTCACCCCACCTCTTCTTCATACCCATGAGCAACATGTACACAGAAGGAATTCTCTCCATTCCTCATTCAATTCAGTAATCATGTATTAAGCACCAATTTATTCTCTCCGTGCCTGCAGGGCTTTGCTCAGGTATTGCTGTTACTATTATTACCAGGCACTGTGCTATGCCTGAGGGATACAAATATGCCCAGTGACTCAATTCATATCATGGTAAATAATGATTGTTGACCTATCTAGCTGTTTTAAAATTTTCAAAATGATTTATAAATATTAAGTCATTTGATCCTTACAATAGTCTTATAAAGTGTATGGTTTTATTATCTCCATTTTCCAAATGCTTAGAGCTTGTCACTTACTTAGGCTATACTATTTTTGAGGGGAGATTCAAACCAAGGTCATGAGATGATATATTTAGAACTAGGAGAGATCTCAAAAATCTTTTTGATTCCAAGCCCAGGTCTCCAAATAGAATGACTACATTGACTGTTTGGGATCGGTTGCAAGGTATTGAGTTAGGCTTTGGGAAGAATGCAAATAATTAGACTCAGTTTCTGCCCTCAAGGAGTTTACAGCCTTTAAGGAAAGGTGAGAAAAGAATAATGCAATTGCAGTATGCGGTGTATTGAATGAGTAGGCTCAGAAAGTGAGTTTTGTGGAAGGAGTACTCTCTGTGGGGCTAGGATGGTGGAGAAGGGCCCCTAAGGGGGAGTTGAAAGAGTAGGATTTATGTAATGATTACAGCTGTACTAGAGTCCCCTTAGACTTGGTCTTTAACTTCATAGCCACCTTTTCATCTAAGAATATTAAGGGATTGGAAGGTCATTTTAAGAAAGCCTCTGGTCTTATTTCTTATTGAATAGGTGATGAGCATAACTTTCTACATATAGAAATACACAGGAGGTTGAGAAAATACTTGATACCAGCCAGGCTCCCTTACTAGTCTGCAACACCTTTTCCAACTGTCTATCAAAGCTTAGAAAAAAGGCAATGGAGAAATTCAAATTGTTAAAGTTAATTGCAGGATTAAATTGCTATTTGTCAATAGCAGTGCAATTTGTCTTATAAATTATAGCAGTGTAGCTCTTGGGCATATTTTATCAATATGTTTCCAATGATTTAATAACAATATTTCTCAAAAGTAAGCCAAGCTGCTCCCCCAACCTTTTTTTTTTTTTAAATGAACATGTTCAGAGGATTTTCATCAGTGTGCTAGCCAGCACTGCAAAATTCCTAGTAAATAAATTATCACCAGGAGGCTCAAAATCCATTACCATAAAAAAAGCCATTTTTCCCTCCCTAATCGATTGCCCACTGTGAGGTTGCTAATGGGACTGTACGTACATAGTGTGCAAAGGGAACTCATTTTCAAGTTCTTTCTATTTTTTAAAAAAAATTATTTTATAAAGAATTTCTCACTAAAGTCATAAATTAGTCACTGCATAAAATGAACACTTGATCTTGCAGCAGGAGACATGTTAAGATGACATACCTAGAAGAAAATTTTCCATGCTGGGTTCCAGAAAAAGAGATGGCATCAAGCAGAAATGGGTTCTGGCAGGGCCCAGTTAACTCTGCCTCCCCCACACAGCCCCTAGCCCCTAGTCTACTCCCAGATCTCAGTCTGAAAGTATATTGGTTCTCCTCTTGGAAGTTCCATCTGAATATCCATTCTCTTTCATATTTAAATTAACCATCTGAGATGTATACTTAATAGCTTTTCACAGTTATCCCTACCACATCATGTGTTTCCCCCATCATGATTTTGATATATTTTGAATTGGCATAAGAAATTAAATGTGAAGTTTTGAGGAGTTTTGCAGTAGCAGGCCAGCAGACCATAGAAAAAATTTAGAAACTCAGAAATGCATAAAATATGTTATGTGTAAGATATACTGTTGCATAAAATATATTATTGTATAATATAACCCATGACTAAATACTTAACTCAAATTTTATAACAAAATATTGTAAACACTACATAAAAGATAAAAAAAAAATAAACCTCTTCTTTGGTAGAAAGGAAAGGTCAAAAAAAGTTATATGGATTTTCCAGATTGTGGAGGTGACACATCCCTAATCCCTGGGATGTGGAAGATATAATTATTTATTTTTGTCAGGTCATATCAAGTACTTCGATAAATGCTTATTTAGATGATTATAGCAATAACATACACTATATAGCACTTTAGGATTGGCAAGCATTTTGCACATATGAACTCATTTAATCTTCATAGCACCCTGGGAGATAGGTACTATTATTATTCCCATTCTAGAGATGAAGAAATGGAGGCACAGCTACCATATGTTCAAGATAGGCTTCAAACTCAGATATTCCTAACTTCAGGTCTTACCCTCAAACTACCTTATGCCCCTATCTTGCCTAGATGATAATAGAGGCAGTGTAGGACAGTGGTTGGGGGCTAGTCTTAGAGCTAGGAAGACTTGATTTCAAATATTGCCTTTGATAAAATAAATACCAGATGCTTGACAATAGGTAAATCATGTCTATAGGTTATAGAGCAATTGTTCATCTATATAACTATAGATATACATCTTATGAATAAAGAAAGTTACTAATCTGTGATGACCTTACCATGATGAAATCATAAGTCTGGATTTTTCTTTTTCATCTTTGCCATCCCGTTCTAGTGGTACATATATTTACAAGTTTATAAAATGTTTTCAAATTCATTATCTCATTTGGTTTTGGGGTTGGAAAGGTGAGAACATAAAGTACACTGAACTTGGGTTGAAGTCACTTCCTAAGTGCGCATGAAGATAAGCAATTCATTTAAGTATGAAGAGACTCAATTTCCTCATCTCATTGGGAGGTTCTTAGACAAGTCACTTAATGTCCAAAACCCCCAAGTAAATTTCTGAGACTGATTTGCAGGATAACTGACAATTTGCATTGGTAAATGGGGTTTCCTTTCTGGGAAATCTCCAAACCCAAGAAATCACAGGTCCAAAATAAGGATCCCTAAAACGCTATGCTCAATAGTAGGATTGTTGTGAGAAACAAAGGATATTACATATCTAAAGACTTTGAAAACCTTGAGATGCTACCTAGGTGCTAACACAATGTAACATGAGTCTCATAAAGTTGATTATATAATGACGTTCATTACACAGAAAGTAGGAGAAACCCGAGTTTATTGATATTAAGTGATTTGTCCATGGTGGTGTTATTGACAAGTTGGAGAACTAGAAATTAGAACTAGGAGCTAGTAGTCTGGATTCTAAGGCCTTTCCCCTAGAGTTCTTCTGCCACTACTCCTGCTTCCTTTGTACTTCTACGAAGAATCCTCAGTCCAAAGAGTTTTCCAAATTATTATTTTTTTTTGGAGACAATGGAGATTAAATGATGTTCCTAGAATTACACTGCTAATGAGTGTGGTCCAATTTGAACTTGAATTTTCCTGATTCCAGGACCACTGCACTATCTTCTAAGCCACCTACCAGCTCCTTTTCCAAGTTCTTTGTAAGTCAGCAGTTCTGTCTGGAAAGTTATATTTTTGGCATATGGTTAAGTCAGGTGGTCATTTATGTACATAATTTGGAACCATTTCTTCTTCCCTCTATAAATTCATGAATGGGCTGAAACCTGATCTAAGATTATTACATTTTTTGTATGAGTGTGAATATCTCAGAAATCAGGATTTGATTTACTTTTTTCTTGATTTCAAGTCTTAATAAAATGCTCATAATTCAGAATAAACATAAAAATGTTCATGTGTTTATACATTTTTTTCTCCTGGAGAACCTAGTTAAATATTTACCAGCATACTCTGGTTATTGTTATTAAATCATTTTCAGTCATATCCAATTCTTTATGACTCCATTTGGCGTTTCTTTGGCAAAGAGACTGGAGTAGTTTGTTATTTCTTTCTCTAGCTCATTTTACATATGAGGAAACTGAGGCAAATGGGGTTAACTGATTTGCCCAGGATTACACAGTTAATAAATGACTGAGACTGGATTAGAACTCATTAAAATGAGCTTTCCTGACTCCAAGCTCAGCAGTCTATGCTAGGTGTCACCTAGCCTGCATTCTCTGGTATTCCTCTATAAATGTTGCTTGAGCTTGGTGGGATTATAATAGAAAGTTCTGGGAATGAAGTCATCATCATACTGGAGGCATGGTAACTATATGCTAAGTAAAGCACAACAACAACAATAACAAATTGGCCTTTATACCACATAGTTCCTTAAGATTGCAAATTACTGTATATTCATTATCACATTTGAACTTCACAGCAACCCTGTTGCAATACAAGACTACAATGCCAGAAATTTTGCTTTGAGAAAACACTCCCTTGAATTAAGATGGTGCCCTCTAATCATTATCTTTCAGAATGCACAAACTTCCAACAGGAGTTATTCATGAAACCAATAATGCTAGTGACAAACTCCCAGTTATCTTTCTGAAGGGTAGGTTTAAACAGTTGAGGTTATTGAATCAGAAAGGGTAAGGTTGCCTGAAAGGAGAAAAGGACTAAGGAAAAGGGAGATGGGATGCGATGCTCAGACTAATTAGTGAATTTTCTGTTGGCCTAATATCTATCCTTTCTATCAATATTGGTAGTGATTATATTAATTACAATGTTTTGAAGATTATTTCCCACTTATTTTATTTTTAATTTATGGAATAAAACAAGCATAGTCTTGTTTTGTTCCATAATCTTATAAAATTTGATTGCACATGGAATGCACATCAATTATATACAACTTGCTATCCCTTTTAAAGATGTAATAAAGTTATGTAAATTTCTTTTTAAAAATTTTTACTTAAAATGTTTCTCTTTCCTTCATAGGTAAGTTGCTGGTCCTGAGTTTTCTATGCTTGTTTGAAATGAAGAAAAAACAGTCCTTAAAGGAAATAAGGTACTTGTGCTGACGTTTGTGATTCCTGGTTCTCAATCTATGTGCTATGGTCCTCGTTTATGTATTGAATATCAATAAAAAGCCTGAAGGGGCCAAAGTTAAGATTTTTTTCTACCTGTATTAGCTGAGATTCTCTGGGCCATGGTCTCAAAATCCAAATAGGAACTCAATGACCATTTACTGAGATTTCTAAAAAAAATTGCTTACATGTCTATATTTATTATTTACTTCATGCTATTTCACAGAAAACCATTATCTATCACAGTGTGGTGATTGACAGGACTCTTAATGTGTGTTTCTAAAGCCTAATCGTTATTCTTAAGTAAAAAAGAGTTCTATCCAGATATCATAATGGGAAAAGATGACTCGTTTATCTATATAGGAATTTCATGACTTTGTTACTCTAATTTTCAACTTCTCCTTCGTGGTCATAGTATATGCTGTTAAAATGGATTTATATTTGCATTTTTTGAGCCAAGTATGGGATAAAGTTGGAGTTGGCTTTGTGCAGAAATTCGTTTGCCTCCTGTTTATTTTTTACACCTAGTGGACTGCTCCTTTTATGATTGCTATTTGTCTGTAATGCCACTTGATTCTCATTTTCAACTAAGTATAGGATATAGTGGAAAGGACAAATATTCTGTTTCCCTGTGTAAAAGTCATTATGATTATACTTCTGAGAAATAAGAAAAAAACAAAAGAACATAAGAAGTTTTACCGGTACATGCCTATTTTATGTCTGAAATTTTATAATATCCTGAAAAACTTACATTATTCAAAGCTTTAAGTTTTACATAGTGCTTTTCTAATATGACATATTTTGTTACAGAACTCCAATTCTGGGTTCACATGGATAAGATTGAATTCAAGTTACCTCTCAAAATATTACTCCTTTGGCTCAATTTTTTTTTGGCCATCCTTTTTCCTCTTGGAAGCTCAAAATATAGTGTATGTTCAAGATTCCAAAAATGCTTGTAAAAGGGATTCTTTGTGAATAATCAAGTTCATAATGTATGGCGGATACCAGACAGTCTATGGTTAATGAACCATAATGCACAAAAAGAAAGTAATCAAAACCACAAGAGATCTTAACAATCAAGATACTCTACTTTCCTTTGGTGAGATCCTCTTTTCACTCCAGGAACCATTAAAGTACTACCCCAAGAATTCACCTTGGAGAAGAAAACTTGGAGGTTGTTTGAATCTGTCTTTTGCTACTCCAGTTTATTTCATTCAACTATGCACCCCCAACCCAGAAATTCTTTGGGTCTCCAGCCTTGTAGAGTTCTCTTTTCAACAAAAAGAAACATAGGATTATTAGAAAGGCAATCTTTTTACTATCTATAGTAGTATCATTCATAGACTGTTTTTTTCTCTCCACATCCTGGTTTAATCCCTTCCTACTTACCTTAGCTCTGGAGTCATATGCTTGATCCTTATGGCAGATAATATTGAATGTTTTTATACCCATTTAATGGATAAAGAATATGAGGCACAGGAATAGAACCAGTTCAGAGCCACTATTGGAGTCTAAATCTGTTGTCTACAGGATTATCATTCTTTGCATTAAATTGTATTATCTGTCTTAGAAAAAGGCTTCTGAGATCTTCCTAAAGTTTGGGGGATATATTTTTAAAACTAACCGAATTGCTTTGGAGTGACACCCTAATTATTTCCCAGAAAACTATTAAGAACTTGTTGATTTCAGCTTTTCCTCCAAATTCATTTAAGTTTGGTTTGTGCTGCTTTTAAAGAGGCCTGACTCAGAGGAATTATGACTTTGTTGAACTGGAGTGAACTGGACAGCTTCCAATATTGCCCAGAAATGTAGGCCTAGAGCATAGGAAATATCAATATAAATCATTGACTCCTGAAAATAGCTGCAGACCCTTAACAGTTTGAAAATAAATAACTTCCATGGGATTTATGGCATTAAAGGTTTGGTCTAATTACAAACATTAATTTCCTTTATTAGCATTGCCATAGTAACTCTATAGCCAAGGGGACACTGGCAAGACCAAAATTATACATTTTAGAAAAATCTTTTGTGGATTATTAACACCTTGCATTATTGAAATTTAAAGATATTTTACATTCAAATGAGCTCTCCATCATCTCACAGTATGCTGACTTTGTTCACATGAGTCACTAAAGACAGTGAAAGTTTTAGTGGTTTTTCCCTATTCCATTTCCCTTTCTTCTCCTCAGGCACAGGTTCAGGGCTTTGTGTTTAGATTTCCAGTACCACAGGAGAACAAATTAAAAAATATATATTTTCACTGATATTTTAAACAAAGAATTATGGTTGCTTTGGGAACCTTAACTATAAGTTTCTTGACTTCCATGCAATTATAATCTCAGTCTTAATGATATAGTAGCATATTTTTGCATATAATTAAACAAACAAATGCAGTCTTAAATGACAAATTTAAAGCTCAGGAGTCAGGGTGTTCACAAAATTAAGGGAACTTGGGTTGGGTCTAGTGCATATACATATACATGAGATGCAAAGGTAAAAGTTTTGTGTATGAAATATGTATGTGAACAGCATGGTATTGTGGATATATAACTGGCCTGAGCTAGTAAGGTCTTGATTTATGTCACACCGCTGGCACATATTGGTTGTGTGACATTGGACAAGTCATTTCACCTCTCAGTGGTCTGGGTAATCTTTAAGAGTAAGATTCAGAGAAGGTGTTTACCTGTATTTGTAGTAAGAGTTTCTTCACCTAAGAGCTCCCTTACCAATGAAATAACAAGTCTTCTTTAATATACACATTTATATGATATCTCTGTGTTTATGAGTTTTTACATGTGTGTATATACACTTATTTGTTAGAAAGATCAAGCAGTCTTCAGTTGAGTTTCAAATTTTATTGAACAGAATATGACAAAAAATCACTTTCATTTTCTGTGGTACTGACAAGTTTACATCTTTGTTTGAAAAATTGAATTGGGTTCATTTCTGCCTCATAAAAAAATAGACAAATTGTGATGAATCCATAGGGCAAACCAAATGACCATGAGAGATTGATTAAAGTGACCAAAAATGGGAAAATGTCCTATCCCCTAGCATATCAAATGAAGTGGTGATGAGTCAGCCTGATCACTCAAATTGGGCAGGTTGATAAGAGATGAAAGATTGGCTGGAATATTCTATTTCTATCAGGAAATGCCATTGAACAAGTTACTTGAATAATAATACATGAAAGGTGCTAAGTGCAAATTATTTCCTTATATAATGGTGCTGGTGTTTAGGAGACAATCAAAAGCATATATGTTCAGCAGTCTAGTTCAGCAGCCTAGCTGTTTATGGAATTATGATACATAGTTAATACCATTTCATCAGATATTAAGCATATATTATCAAGAAAACAAATTAAAATACAGTCTTAGACACTTTCTAGCTGTGTGATCCTGGGCAAATCACTTAACCTTGTTTGCTTCAGTTTCCTCGTCTGTAAAATGAGTTGGAGGAGAAAATGGCAAACTGCCCTAGTACCTTTGCCAAAAATAAACAGAAACAAACAAAACAATCTCCCCCCTCCCCAAATAATAATAAAAACAACAAAAAACCAAATAGGATCATTAAAAAGTCAATCATGCCTGCAACAACTGAACAACATGTTCAGGGAGCCAAAATATGCACTAGGAAAACAGTGTCAAAAATGAGCTGTCTATGCTCTTGAGGAGCTTAGATTCTATAAGATTAAGTTGATAAAGTAGAGCAGCTTGCATCTATGGATATAAAATTACCGTAGTAACCACTTCTTCAAGGTTGAAATTACCTTTTATCATTCTTATAGCCTGATAAAGAGGCTAAAATTTTCCAATCTCTCTTTTTTTCCTTCTCTCTCTGGTCATTTAGGATTCTTCAGACTATACCAGGGAATATCGAAAAAGGAGTCAGTCAACATATATACAAAGCAAATTCTATAGTGTCCATTAGGAAATGCAAAAGATTATGAGAAATATTTCCAATGAAATTACAATATAAACACACAGAGAGACATAGACATCCAAACCCTTGAGACTCTAATTCCTTCCTAAACTCTCTGTTTTCTTTTTCTAGTATTTTATTTTTGCAAATATATGCAAAGATGGGTTTTAACATTCATCTTTGCAAAACATTGTGTTTTGAATTTTTTTACTCCTCTCCCTCCTCTCTCCTCCCCAAGATAGCAAACAATTTGATATAGGTTAAACATATGCAATTCTTCTAAATGTTATTTCCATATTGGTCATGCTGCATAAGAAAAATCAGATTAAAAGAGGGAAAAACAAGATAAAGAAAGAACAACAAGCAAACAAAAAACAACAAAAAAGGTAAAAATACTATACTATAATCACATTCATTATCCATAGTTCAGTCTCTGGATATGAATGGTACTTTCTGTCACAAGTCTATTGGAATTGCCTTGAATACTTCATTGTTGAAAAGAGTCAAGTCCAAACACAGTTGATGATCACACAGTCTTGTTGTTGCTGTGTACAATGTTCTCTTGGTCCAGCTCACTTCACTTACCATCAGTTCAAGTAAGTCTTTCCAGGCATTTCTGTAAAAAGCCTACTCATCATTTCTTATAAAAACAGTAATATTCCATTACATTCATATATCATAACTTATTTAGCCATCCTCAATTATGAGCATCCACTCAATTTCCACGAACTTTCTATTTTCCTGTGAGTACTTGGGACTCAGAGCTATATTAATCAAATATTTGCATTTTCCAGGCCTTTATCATTACTGTTCCTAAAAAGCTGATACCATTGGAAAGGAACCTAGAATACATTCAATATCAATAAAACTTATTACCTAGGCCCAGATTTCATGATCTCTCTATTCTAAATTCCTCCAGTCATCTCTAACTATAGTTTCAAAGCTTAGTATCAAATTATTTTAGTATATATACTCAAATATGTAGAAAACCTTCACAATTTCTTCTTCTCAGTAGAGCATTCTATTCTTTTAATTCAGAATACATGTGATAAAAATTCATGTGGAGTGGAAAAATATGTAGGAAAAGCATATGACTTAGAGCCACAAATGGGAAGACAAATTATGCCTATAAATCTTTATGGCTACCACTGTTTTCTAGTGGTGTTATTAAGTTGTATCATCCATTGATCATAGCATGCATTTACTTTGTGCTACTCTTGTCTACTGCTTTGTGGAAGTTGTTGAGGCTCTCTCTCTTCTACCAGTTTCTGACATTATCTGGAGTCTCAACAAAGATGCCATTTTTCCTCCCTAAAGGAATGGACTTTACCATGTCTTTTAAGCCTGGAATTCAGATATTTTTGTAACAGACATAGACTATTCACTAAACTAGGGAAATTTTCTTTGGTCCTTTCCATCTGTAGGGAGATAGATCTATGGATTTCTAACCTGAAATGCCTATAACTTTTTTCTCTAGAAAGAATTTTAGTCTCCCAGGGCCAGGCTCTTTTGGAATATAGAACAACTAATGATTTAAGAAGACACTATAGATAATTAATGTGTCTTTGAAATTTGATCTCTTCCTAACCCTGAGCAATATCTCTGTCCTAAGCTTCTTTCTGACTTATAGTTAGAAACCTTCCTTTAATTTTCATTACTCTTTAATTACATACCCAGTAAGAATTAAAATGTTTTTGAATGAATAAATTGATCAGTGGATAGATGAATAAATTGCCAACTTGCAACTCTTCAAAATCATTTTAGGGGATATGCTTTCTTATTTATTTATTTAATACAAATTGCTTTATGAATCATGCTGGGAGAAAAAAATTTGGAAAAAATGGAAAAATAGGAGAGAAAAATAATCAGAAAAAAAGAAGTGAACATAGCATGTATTGATTTACATTCAATCTCCATCATTCTTTTTCTGGATGCAGATGGCATTTTCATTTCAAAGTTTATTGAGATTGCCTTGCATTACTGAACCATTGTAAAGAAGAACCAAATCTTTCATAGCTGATCATCACATTCTTGCTGTTACTATGTACAATGTATTCCTAGTTCTGCTTGTTTCATTCAATATCAATTCATATAAATCTTTCCAGGCCTTTCTAAAAGCTTTTTCATCTTTTTTTTAATAGAACAATGATATTCCATTATCTTCATATAGCACAACTTATTCAATCATTACCCAATTGCTGGACATCTACTCACTTTCTGATTCATTGCTACCACAAAAACATAAGCTGCCATAAACATTTTTTGCTCATGTGGGTTCTTTCTCCTCCTTTATGATTTCTAGTAATGGCACTGCTGGGTCAAAGGGTATGCCCAGTTTTATAGCCCTTTGGCCATAGTTCCAAATTGCTCTCCAGAATGATTGGATTATTTCACAACTTTACCAACAATGCATTAGTGTCCCAGTTTTCCCACATCCCCTCCAACATTCATCATTATCTTTTTCTGTCATTTTAGTCAATTTGAGAGGTATGAGGTGGTACCTCAAAGTTATTTTAATTTGCGTTTCTCTGATTAGCAGTGCTTTAGTGAATTTTTCATATGATTATAGATGGCTTTAATTTCATAATCTGAAAATTATCTCTTCATATCTTTTGACCATTTATCAATTGGGGAAGGGGATATACTTTCAATGAATTATTTAGACATGTCTAGATCTGAGCCCTACAGTATTTTTTCCCCTTTCTGTCTCTCAAGGATATGAAAGTAAAAGAACAAGGCCATAACAACAAATCCAGCAACACACAGAACAAAACCAAAAATAACAAAGCCAGGTTGACATGAAGAATCATTACATTACCTCAACTTTTTGTTTGAAATTCCTGCTTTTTTATATGTTTGTCACCAGTAACAAGTTTTCTGGGATTTGGTTGTCCTATACCTCTTTTTAGGCTTCTTTAATTCTATAAGATTTTTCAGCCATAGCAGCATAGAATATGTACATAAAGTGTGTAGGTGAGCTGGTATGTAGTTCATTCAGGCAATTCCTTTTAAAAATCTTTTTTATTGATATATTATTAAATTATTTGATAATTTTTCTAGTCTGAAATTTATTATGTAAAGCTTGCTTTCCAAACATATAATACCTCCAACCCAAAGATTTCAAAATTTTTTTGCTTGTCTATCCTTTTTGGCCTTCCTTCTAATTTATTTTCTACATTTTTAAAGATACTTTAATGAGTTTCTTCCTTCCCTCTTTCCTTCCCTCCCTTCCTCCTTACCTCCTCCCTTCCTTCCTTTCTTCTTTCTTTTCTTATATTCCTATTCCCTCTTACTTTTCTTCTTCTACAGTCACCATCCCTACAACGTGAAAAAGAAAAATGAATGAAGCACTTGAAATGAATATAGTCAAGCAAAACAAATTCCCAAATTGGTTATATCAGAAAATAATGTTTAGTTATATATATGGAGTTTCTTACTTCTTTTTTCAAGACTTGCTTCACTATTAGAGCTCAAGAATTTTAACTGACCTTTGTGCTGAATTTGTACTTTTTTCAGTTATTTTCCTTTATAATTATATTTGTGTGTGTGTATACATGTACATATACATATATATATATATATATACACATATACATACATACAAGAGTAATTTTTTTTTCTTTTGGGCTTGCTCACTTTATTCTTCATAAGTTCATGCAAGTCTTCCCAAGTTTCTCTGAAATAATCTATTTCACCATTTCTTTCTTATACCCTAACTTATTTTTGTCCTTCTCCTTTGGATGAGCATCGTTTAGTTTTCATTTATTTGCCATTACAAAAAGGAACTAACAGTATTTTTTGTACATATGGATCTTTAGCTTCATCCTTATTATCTTGTCTTATCTTAGGTTTCAGTTCTCTGTTCTCCATTTTTGATTTCCCTATTTGAAGATCATAGTGCTTGGTAGAAAATGCTTAAAGATCATAAAAACTATAAGAATTCTAGTGGGCTTCTTTCTGTCATTAGCTACCATTATGCCATCCACACTAAGCACTGAGTTCTACCTTTTCTTGGGTCTTGGGTCTAATCTGTCTAAAATCTACCTTTGTTTGTTTTCCATAGCATTCCTCAGTCTCAGTTCATCTAAAGTTCAAATGATCTTAACATTTTCTGGACAATGTCATTTCTTTGTATTTATTTTCAATTACTCTCCCTTGTTTCACCTTCTGTACTTGTCTTATTTAAATCAAAGTTGCTTGAGTTCTCTAAGCACTTGCATATATTTCTTTAGACAGCTCTGCAATTCATTCCTTTGAGAAATTGCTTATATTTGAGTCATTTGAATTTCACTCTTGAGAGCATCTCATTCTTCTTGAATGTATTGCATCCCTATTAGGTTGATCCCACCCATTGAATTTTATTGTTTGGAATTCTACCTAGGCTTTCTCTAAACTCTGAAATTAGTTTACAATGCATAGAGGGCATTAAACCATATACCTATGACTCAGTATCTTGCCTATTATGAACTCAGAAATGATATTCACTCTCTCATCTATGATGCATCATGAGAATACTGGTTGGTTATCTTGGTAGGCAGAGGAAGTAGACAGAAAGTTTTATGATATGGGAAAAAGGGAAAAGAAAAAGATTGAGGGTGTGGGTTTACATGCTTTATTTATGTTGCCATTTTGATTTTGTTACTAAATTTTTTTTTCTTTTTAGATATCTTTTGTTTTTACTTTGACTGTGGAACAATATTGATATTATGGATAGGTGTAATAGGTAATAATAATAACAACAATAACAATGATGACAATGATGATGATAGCTAGCATTTATAAAGTGCTTTTAAGATTTTCTTTAGTGGGGGAAGGATGGAAGGGAAATAAACATCAAGCACCTACTATGTATAGAAATTATACTAAATGCTTTGCAAATATTATCTTAGTTAATTCTTATAACAGTTATGGAATATCATTATCCCTATTTGATAAATGAAGAAACTGAGGAATAGAAGTTAAGTAATGTGTCCAGAACCACACAGCATATAAGTGTCTAAATCTGTATTTGAAGATTAATTTGCATAGTATATTGGATTTAGAGTAAAGACTTGTCTCAAGAGCTCTGGATTTAGATTCAGAGCACCTCAGTTTAAATCTTACTCTGTTTCTTAGCATCTATATGACCTGAATGAGACATTTTATTGTACTGAGAATTGGATGGGGGTCTCGCAGATCCTTTCACACTCAAATCTGATGATCCTAAACCTCACATCTTCCTGAAAACTTTCTTCTACTATCAAGATACAAATTAATTTTGCTTTCTTCTACAATGTCTCTATCACTTATTTGGAAATTCTCTCCTTTTCTCTCTCTCTCTCTCTCCTTCTCCCTCTCTCTCTCCCTCTCCCTCTCTTTCTCCCTCTCCCTCTCCCTCTCAGTTCAGTGCCCTGTACACTATACCATATTTTGTTTACCTAGAAATAACTTTTCCCAACAATCTAACTTTTTTTAAGGAATTAAACAAAGAGGTCTAAGAGCACCCACAGAACATATTGGGAACTAAAACTCATACACTGGAATCCTTTGCATCTTCATTTAGAGACTATTCTTATTTTGAAATTTTTCTAATTATCTTTTCACTTTTAGTCTGTTTTGTTTTCTGGGTTACAGCAGAAGTACTTGTGAAATAGGAAAGCATATACAAGATCCTGTACCACATTACAGTCACTTAATAACTCTGGGCAAGCTACTTAACTCTATTTGCCTCAATTTCCTAATCTGTAAAATGAGCCGAAGAAGAAAATGGCAAATCTCTGCAGTATCTCTGCCAAAAAAAAATGCCAAATGGGGTCATGAAAAGTCAGATATGACTGAAATTACTAAACAACCTGTTTTTTCCTATTTGATTATAAACAAAAAATGCACTAAGTTCTTGACATGCTAGACATTGTGCCAATTACACAGATAGGAACATATATGACAGCAGGAGAGTGAGGGAGCAGACAATACACAGTAACAAACACCAACATCAAATAGAGTCAAGATAAAAGAAGTTCCAAAGCGATGCAGTTTAAGGCAACGGGCCCTTTATACCTCAATTTTCCTAAGGATGTTACTGTATCCTGGTTACTATATATGATGATGATGATGTTTCTGGATCATCAAAAAAGGATTAAATTATGGCTATTTTTAATCTATTATGTCCCAAGAGTCAGGGAATGGCATAATATATTTTAGATCTATTCTAACAAATGGCTGAAAAAATATTTTTCTTTATTTTATTTTCTTTATTTGTTTAAAAGTGGTACATTTCACTTATTGGCAGCATTCCTTTGAGCAGAAAATTACATTCTTCAGTACTCTTAGACTGTGTATACTCCTTATATATGTGTCCTGTTTTTTTTTTTTTTTTTTGTGCAAGCTAAGAAATTCAGTGGATAGAATGTGAGGCTTGGAATCAGGAAGATTTGAGTTCAAATCCAGCCTCAGGCACTTATTGTGTGACCCTTGGCAAGTCACTTAATCCTATTTGCCTTAGTTTCCTGATCTGTAAATGAGATGGAGAAGGAAATGGCAAACCACTCCAGTATCTCTGCCAAGAAAACTCCAAATGGGGGTAGTTAGGTGATGCAGTGGATAGAGCACCAACCCTGAAGTCAGGAGGACCTGAGTACAAATCTAGTCTCAGATGCTTAACATTTCCCACTTCCTAGTTGTGTGACCCTGGGCAAGTCATTTAACCCCAATTGCCTCAGCAAAAAAGAAAAGAAAAAAAAAAAAAGAAAGCTCCAAATGGGGTCATGAAGCATCAGATATTACTGAAATCACTGAACAACATCCTGTTTTTTCTTTGTTTTTTTTTTTTCCCCAATTTAATTATAACTCATTGCAGGCAAGGAATGTGGTTTATAGTAGTTTCTGCACATATACTTTGAAGACAATCATATTTGATACTTTAATTTTATACATAGCAGAAATAAGGACTAGAGGGGTAAAATAATTTGCCCAGAGTCACACAAATAGTACTTGCAGGAATTAGGATTTGAATCCAGGTCCTCAGACACAAAATCAACTGTTCTCTCCCTTGTACAACAGAGGAGAGGTTCAAAGTGCTGGATGATAGTGATGATGATAATAACTATGTTGCTAGTTAAGCCTCACTTTAAAAAGGACTATCTTTTGTGTATTCCCCTTATTACCCATTCTCATTACCTCCCTTTTGTAGTCTTGATATAACTGCCAATAGAATCTATGTCCAAATTTCTGTTCTAATTACCTGTATATAGTACTTCTTTTGTTTCTTGTGACAAAAAAGATAAATCCTTTTTTAAGGAGCTAATATATTTATGTTTAGGAGAGAATGATAATATTTAGTAGTATAATAACAAATTATGTACTATAGTATAATATATATACTATATAACAACATATAGGATATAATACTATATTCTTTCTTTAAGAGGCCAATATGCTTAGGCTTAGGAAAGAATAGTATATATTATGTTATTATGATATATACATGTATATATTATACATATATGTTTATAGATACATATACATATACAGACCATAAATGTATTGGCCCCTTAAAGAAGGAATAATTATATATACATATATATATATACATACACACACACACACACACACATATATATATATACCTGTATATAGTATTTTGCTTGTTTCTTGTATGTATATATATATATATATATATGTATAGGAACATATAGGTGTATGTTTAGGTGCACATATATTTGCATGTATATATTGATATTGTACATATATGTATAAGTGATGATATATATTTTTAAAAACAAAACTATATGAAGAAATTTCATACTATATGTGTGTGTATGTATACAAAACTTTGGTTTCCATGGTATTTAAAAAGCAGTCTTCACTTGAATGTATTAATGTTGGGTTTTTTTACATTATACATAATTAATAGCTGCTGAAAGAGTTCACTGAAGCCAGTTAGTAAATGGAAATCAAGAAAATCAGTGTGATGTAGTAAAAAGCATTATGGATTTAGAGTGGGAGGACCTGAGATTGTAACCTGTCTCTGTTTAAGTTAAGTGTGCATTTCTATTTTCTCATCTAGGAAATGAGGGAGTTTAACTATAGTAGTAATACATGAGATGCACATAGTGCTTTAACTAAAATAATCCACATTTATCATCTCATTTGATCCTCTGCTGAGGATCAGACAAAGTAAGTGACTTAGCTAGGTTCTTGCGGCTACCTGGGGCAATATTCAAACCTGTCTTCCCCGGTGCAAGATCAGTAAATTTATCTACTTTGCCATTTTTACCTCTAAGCAATTATTACTAAAATTCTATTCTACTCAATGGGACAGTAGATTCATGTTCACACACATACATACATGCAGATGTGTGTATGTATGTATATGTATGTGGATGTGTTTATGTACACACATTGTGTGTGCAAAGAATAACAAGAAGATAGAATGGATGGATTATAGACTGTATGGAAGACATTAAACAGTAGGAAAACTAGACTGATAAGATAGTGGTAAAATGGCTAATAAGTATGTGTGTGGTGGGGGGAGATGGGATGCAAACCTCAATCTCCAGATCTCATTTAATCCCTCCTCACTGAACATTTGCATATGTGTAAATCTAAATGTGTGTAGACATGTATGCACATTTATATTTATGTTTTAACTTCATTTTCACCTACAGTAATTTTGCATCTAAAAAAAATAATACCCTGTTTTTGATCACAGTACTCTGTAAAACATACAGTACTTAAAAAAAACAAACAAAAAAACCCCCACCTCTTTGGGTTTTATTCACGGTTAATGTGTTCCAATGATCAGAAATTTCACTAGAAGGATAAGATTTAGCTTCTTTAGTTTTTTGTCATTGTCTTTGATCTGCATTGCCTGCTGATGCAAAGACTCTCTCAACCTGCCCTATGTCATTCAACGTCTTGAGCATTTCAGTCAGCAGCAGCAAAAGCTGAGGAACATATTTGGTAATAACAGGTATTGCTGTTTTCATTTGTCTCAAGTGCTGTTTTTATTGTCATCTATTGCTGTTTAATGACCCAGGCCTTGACAGTGCTATTTGATGAGCTGGGTAGTAGGCATCTCTTGAATGAAAAGGCATTGCCTGATCAACAGGCACTGATGTACTCAGGGCACAGAAAGGTGCCAGTTATAGCTTGAGAACAAGCTTCTCTGGAACAAGCAATAACATTAATAAGGGGAGATTTTCAATACCCCTTCTTCCACCTCCACACACATACTTTGTTTGAGTGCATAATAGCAGTAAAACATAGAATAATACAGGTCAGTAAAGGTTCATATATTTAATGTGCTATTTTATCAGAAGCACTAAGTTAGTTTTCTAAATATCATTATTATTAGTCTTTGGAGTGTGCTGGGGAGTTGGGTAAATGTCACAGATGACATAGCTTTGCTACTTACAATCTAAGTCACAAATTAAAAGGAGGTAAATGACTAAAATTCCACTTTAGAAGTAGAAGGCTTTTATTTCCATTCCCTCTGAATGAATGAATGTGAAAACATTTATTAAGCGCTGACAGTGTGCAAAGTACTATATTAAATGCTGGGGATATAAAGAAAAAAGGAAGATGGTTCCTGCGTTTAAAGAGCTCACTTTCAAAGGAGGAAGTCTTAGAATATGACGACAACTAGGTGGCACATTGGATAGAATGCTGGGCCTGGATTTTGAAAGAACTGACTTCAAAGCAATGATTTCCTCACCTATAAAATGAAAAGAACAGATATCTTCCTGAGTTCAAATCTGACCTCAGACACTTACTACCTGAATGATCCTAAATAAGCCACTTGACCCTGTTTGCCTCACTTATAAAATGAGCTAGAGAAGGAAATGGCAAACTACTCAGGGATCTTTGCCAAGACCCTAAATAGGGTCACAGAAAGTTGGATGTAACTGAAACAACTGAACAACAACAGAATTATGAATGTTTTCAGCTGAAAGTCAGATCTCATAATCTTGAGTGTGATTCTATAAAACTGATGATAATGTAAGCTCCTTAAGAGCAGGGAAGATAGTCTAGCACTTGCATATAAGGTCATATATTTAGAGAAGGAGGGGAGCTATGAATGAAGAGTTTCTGTTTAGGACTTACTGAGATTTAGAGTTTTTTTGTGATAGCTTAAGGGGTATCAAGCTTAAAGTCATGAGCCTTGATCTCATTCTCTCACTTTCTCCCTCTGTTATCACAAGCAAGTTCCTTTTGGATTTCAGTGAGCTCTTCTACAAAATGAACTGATGGTATCTTCTGTCCTCTCTTGAGCTAGTTCCATGGTTCCATTATGGAAGAAGGACACACATCCAGTAGATAGCTCAGAATCATAGAAAATGAGCTAGAGGTAGGACTAATCTACCCCAATTCCTCATTTTTAAAGATTGGAATTGAGACCTAGGGAACCTAAGTAATCTAGTGGAAAACCCAGATCTGAATACAGATTTTCTCTATGTGTATGTATGTGGCAATTAGAGTTAAGTGACTTGCCCAGAGTCACACAGCTAGTAAGTGTGATGCACTGTTTTTGAACTCAGGTCTTTCTCATTCCAAAGCTGGTGCTCTATCCACTGCACCATCTTGCTACCCCAAATACAGATTTTCCAACCACAACCCCAATCTTTTTTTTTTTTTTTTTTTTTTTTTTTTTTTCCTGCAGCACCACAGATGAAGGTATAGAGTTTAGGAGAATGATCAGAGCTGTGTTATAGTTATCTCTCATAGTAGATGAAGCCATAAGAATGAATAACAATAGGAATTCAATCAAAGAAAGATTAAAACTGTGTGCTTCCTTCCCAGTTCTTAATCTCTTTTAGAGTATCTGGTGATGGCTGAAGGTAGGAGCAATAGCATCTCAATTGGACATAAAGCTGCAAACCCTAATGTCTTTTGCAACTTATGCCCAAGTCTATCTTTTGTGGTCTTCCAGCTTTGTTAGTATAATGAGCTGACCTGGAAGATGCCTTTAAAAGTCTCCAGAGAACAGGGGGTAGCAAGGGCAGAATATGAGCATCTAGTCTTTCCTGTTTATGGAAAGGTCAGGGAATGCTTGAGTGTACACATGCTCCACTAGCAATTCCCAAATCAGTATACAACTCAAGATATTGACTTCTATCTGAAAAGCTGTCTGTGGTTTAGAAACAGAGAGTACACACACAATACAATGAATCCTTATATTGTATTGTTTCTACTTTCCCAAGGTATATGTTCACTAATTGTGTTCATATCATTCCTGGCCAGTATTCTGTTCTTTGCTAATATAATGCAATGTTATTATTAAAAAGAAAACCTAAAAGCATATTGTCTTGTCACTATTGAGCTACCTGCTCTCTGACAAAAGTAATGTAGTACTTTGTTCTTAGGTTGTACGTGTCTTTTGAACTAAAAATCCCAATGCTCTTTACAAATATTAACTCATTAATTCATGCATTCACCCCTCTGTGACTCTTGAAAAAGGTTTATTATCTTTATTACCTAAAGGGAAAAAGGGAAAAACAGAGGCATTTTCTGGCAGACACACTAAAAAGCTGCTTTCTTCTTTCCCAACTCTATTGTTATTTGCCAGTTGTCTCCTCAGCAATATTGATCAGCAATAAGCACCATACTGAAGAATAGGAAAAAATAGCTTGTACCCATTATATTGTTTTGATGATACTCAATTGCAAAATTTCTGCAACATTAAAACATCTCTCCAAAACAATAGTATTTGCAAGTAGCCACAGATATGTGTATATTTATACCCATACAACATACATATAAATAAATCTATATATATGCTTAATTACATATACATCCACATATATACATATATATAATTAATATATACATGTGGATATATTAATATATATGAATATACTTCTACATGTATTTGTCTGGATCTGTGATTTCATCAGCATAAGGGACTTCCATAAGGAAAATCTTACAATAATGCACAGATCCACAACTGTGTTATAATTTATGAATAAATAAAAAGCATTGATTAATAATTTCTATAGAGCTACAATTGTGCTAATAGCTGTGCATATGAAAGCAAAAATGAGATAATCCTTATGCTCAAGAAACTTGCTTATTAATAGAAAGACAAAATATACAGGTCAGAGTTGCCTAGGCTGAGTAGACATGGATGGACTATGATCTGCATTGTTAGGGAAAATTGATGAGATTACAGCATGCAAGCACTATGAACTTTCAGCAAGATATTTCCTTTGGGAGGAGGCATGCTGATCCCACACCCCTCTGCACTGATTGGAGGATCAAAATTAGATTTGCAATAGAAAAGAGCATTTAGTTGAATTAAAAAAAGGAATTGAATTGATTCAGTTGATTCAATAAATATTTATTAACCGTCCTCTAGGTCAAGAAATTATGCCAGAAGCTGAGGATGAAAAAAAAAAAAAAATGAAATGCAGTCCCTTTTCTGAAGGTGCTTGCAACCTACCCAAGGAATGGGGGCAGGGAAAGAAATAGCAACAAATAACCATAATGCCTGACAGAATACAGAAATAAGGAGTTCAGGGAAAATGCTATAAGAAATTCTATCCAAAATCTTATCCTGATATCCAGGATGTAATCAATGTACAATAAAGGCACTATCCTGAGCTATTCAGTGTGCAATGATGGCATTCAGAAAGGTCAGGGGGCAGGGAGCATTTCTCACTATGAATTGCATTTGAGATGAAAACTGCTTTTTAATCTAAATTTGTGGTTGCCTCGCCATTCAGCTGGTGACTAATTGGGGTAGCTGTGACAAGGGTGGTAGCATGAAGCCAATTTTGAGAGGCTGTGAATGGGCTCCCACCTTGCTGTAATTTACTGCCATAATGAGGCTACAGAGCCAAATGCCACTGGTGTTTAATAGCTGAGTGAAATGTTTGCAGCCCTGCATTCCTTTACCGTGCACTAGATATACATCACAAAGAAGGAAGATAGCAGTTACTATTCAGTTCAGATCAGTTCAGCCAATTTCCTCATTTTGCAAGCTTAATTCACACAGCATTTTTCCATTCTCTGCAACAAATACTTTATCTGCTCCATTGAAATGGGACATATGACATCAGCCTGTAAAGGCTCCAGGTTTGCTTTCCTTACATCTTTCCCAGGCAGGTGAAAAAAAAAACAATAGAGAATTTTAAGATGACTTAAGAGAGGCTCATCTCCTCAAAAACAGTTTCTTTCCTCCTCTATGAGCAGCTGAGATCCCAACAGAAAGCAGGGGACAATACTAATTCACTCTGAAGATCACATCTTAGACCTGTTATTCTTAGAACCCTTTTAACCCCCCAATCAGGGAGAGAAGTTGGCTTGTGTTGTGAACCCATTTAAGTCTAGTTCAATGTGCTAGGGAGAGAGCCCAGTGCTATTTATTGTGGCAAAATCACTAAGAGAGGGAGTGCTGAATTCAAGCAAGCCCACAAGAAAGGGATTATAATATTAATCAGTTTGTATATATCTATGTATTAAATGTACACTATGTGCTAAACAGTGAAGATATAAAGAAAAGCAAAAGATAGTCTTGTCTTCAAATAGCTTATAATCTAATCGAGGAGAAAATATGTAAATAAAAGTGTATGATCAAGATAGGTACATGAACAAGAAATAATAGATGAATGGCTCTAGAATAAGAGGGATAGGGTAAAGTTTCTTATAAAAGGTGAAATTTTAGGTGACATTTGAAAGAAGCCAGGGAAGACAGAAGGGAGATGATTTGTACCAATGGCTTTTTTTTTTTTTTGTATGTAAATGAAGGTATCTACAGTATTTTTTTTTTTTTTTCTTAATGAGGAACAATACACTCTAGTCTTCATTTAGAGAAGGAACAGGCTATTCCTTCTCCTCTTTGGCTATTCTTCTTTCAGAAACAAACCCTAGGCTTCTAGCACCACAGTGGGATATCAAACAAAGAAATTAAATCCCTGCTTTTCATCATTGAAATGGCAGGGATGAGTTCCATTACCTCCAAAAGTACACCTTCAAGGATGGCTTATTGGATCACAGTTTTGTAAGGGACCTTAGAATACTTATAATTCAACTGCTTCATTTTATAGATGAGAGAAATTCGGTGATTGATCCAAGATTATACAAGTGTCAGAAGCTGGTTTTGAATCCAGGCTGTTCAAATCCATACATTATGGAATATGATTTGGATAGTGATTCAATATAGCATAAAGTGTGAATGACTAATGAATGGAAAATTACTCTGAGCAATAAAAAATAACTCATTTATGGGTTAGTGTTAATCAGAGTAGTTTTAAATATAGCATATATGTGTACATACATATACACACATATGTATATGTTTCTGAGTGTTGAATATAAGTTATTTTAATAGCACTAGATTTGGAATCAGAAACCTGCATCTGAATCTTGGTACTACTGGTTGTTTGTTGTTGGTTGTTGTTCTTCATAATTAAAGAGGACCAAAATAACATCACTATGTTGGGGTCAATACATAGTGTGTTTGACTGTGGCTGATCAAAACAATACAAGTTCAGAAAGCTGTATCACAGGTTGGGCACAAATAATCCAAATAGATGTCAGAAGACTGTTTTCCCTGGGCAATTTAGTTAAACCACACTGAGCCTCAGTTTCCTTATCTGTAAAATGAGCGTGATATACTAGATAACCTTCAAGTTCCCTTTTAGCCTTAAATCTCTGATTGTGTCATTTTTACCTAATTTGATCTTCATAAAACTTATGAGAGAGATTAGTTCAAGTGTCATCATCCATTATATATAGTTTAATAAGTATGCCTAAGGTTACAAGATTAGTCAGTTACAAAGATAAGACTTTAACTCAGTTTTTTTAGCTTCATATTAAATATTCCTTCAGGGACTCTGTGTTGCCTTTCATGGTAAAGGATATTAGAGGTATTAGGACACCTCTCTCTGTCAAAGAGAGGCCAGGGGGAATAATCATAAAGGAAAAGGGGAAGAGAGAATAGAGAAGTAATCACCCTATTCATCTTGAATTGATGCCAAAAGTCCAATCTGAGATATTCTTAAAATAGTCACCACCTTTGTAATCACTGAATAATACACTTAGCATCTTTTCTTACCTTTAAAATGGGTATGGAAATAAATTAACTCCAAGTTCTTTTCTGGATGTAATATTTATAAAATCATGAAATGTCAACTGGAATGGAAATAAAGCATTATCAAGTCCAACTATTTTATTCTTAAAATGAGGAAACATGATCACATGGCAGGTACCTTGAAGCCACAGTATGAACCCTGATTTTTAATTTTTTTTTATTTTTATACTGCCCACAGGCAGCAGGAATAGAGTGTAGTGCTTGGAATCTAGAAAGCTTTAGTTCAAATTCAGCTTCCAACACTAGCTGTGAGACCTTGGGCAAGTCATTTTTTGCCTCAGTTTCCTCATCTGTAAAATGAGCTGGAGAAGGAAAGTATTTTTGCCAAGAAAATCCCAAAAGGGGTCACAAAGAGCCAGACATGAATGAAAAAATTGACTAAATAATAACAATTTCTCAATTTGTTTTAGTGTTTTTGCAGCATAGCACTGGTTAGTACATTCTTCTGGTTAAATAATGCTGTGCTACTCCTATACTTGCCAGGAAATAATTGTGGGGTGACAATGTTAGGGAAATAACAATAATACTTGTTTGTAGTGACAGATTTAAATAATGTAAAACTAGAGAGATAATTAGAACACATAAAAAGCAATAAAGGGGGAGAGGGGGTCGGGATAGCCTTCCCTCTAAGAAGGCTGCAAGAGAAAGCATGCTTCAAGGTAACACTACATGTTTAAACTACTCAAGAGAGAGAAAGTCTTCCCACCTACTGATGCCTTCTAAATCACCCATTCTGGGACAGAGTCCTGGTCACCTTGATCTAGTTTTGTCTCTGAGTTTGAAACAGTATGGGTGTGATATATTGATGAAATTATAAGTATGGAAAAATCAGACAAGGTGATGGTATATTTCTTATTGCTGTTCTTAGATAATAGCTTTATTTTTCCCGTGGGAAATATGAGTGAGTCAGAGCAAGCATAAGATAAGTGTTAGGAGTTATCCAAAGTGAACAAATAAAGATTGAAAAATTAAGGAACTCATATTCTTCAAATATCCTTTTAAAGAATATAGCCAGTAATATTAGCAGAGCACATTGCTTCATATGTCAGTGTAGGATTTTGACATTTGCTGATTTGGGTGAAAGGCTACCTTTCCACAGAGAGGGCCCTAAATAAGTAGTTCAAATAGTTTTGCTGCATCCATGTTAGAGAACGTGCTCAGCTAACTAAAGATGTTTCCAACTGTGACCCTGAAACTCTGATCTTTATATACTGACAGAGGACAAACCTAAAGCTGCCATGTTAGTTTTCTTCTCTGAGGAGAAATGTGAGTTTGCATTTGCTAACTGGGAAAGGACAAAAAGGGTAGAGAAAGAAATATCGCTCTCCAGACTCCTGTTGGTTTCTATAAACAGTGGGAGTAAATAAATTAAAATAAATTAAAAAAAGAAGAAAGCCTATTTTTCAAATTGTACCTGACAGTAATCTTTCAAGTGAGACATCAGACCAGAGTCTTGGTTACTTGTTTCCATTATATGTCCAGTGACACTTTCCATAAGAGTTATTGGGAGGTGAGGAAAGATACCAGGGAAGCTACCCTAGAATCTTGGCTAAAATCTAAGTGAGGCTATTTCATTTGGCTTCCAAAATGAATTCTTCCTGCAGTTTCAATTAGGTAAGACATTCTTCTTCCTTACTATCCACAGCTATACTACATTTAAGGAAATGCTATATCTGTCCAATTCAATTCCACTAAAGGCAGGTATGCTCTGGCTAATAAAGTCATTTGATACCTGTTGATTCAACTCTGTTTTTTAATTAGTATGGTTATTATCATATGCCTCTGATAAATCATGGTCTGTTGTTAATTGGCAGAAACAATTAAGGCAAGTAGTTAATATAATGAATAGAGTGCTGGACCTGCCATCAGGAACACTTGAGTTCAAATTATGCTTCAGAGACTTTCTAGTTATGTGACCCTAGACAAGTCATTTGACCACTGATTGCCTCAGTCTACTTATTTGTAAAACTGGGCTAATATTAGCATTCACCTCCAAGGGTTGTAATAAGGATAAAATAAGATATTTATACAAACACTTTATTAATCTTGAAGCATAATATAAATGATACTTGATCATCATCCTTATCCTTATCATCATTAAAATCCCCTTACATAGGGATTAAGCAAATGGATGATATATTTGTAATAGCTTCTATTAAACAAAAAAGAAGTTACCATTTTAAATGGATTTGGCTATGCATTTTGAATTACAAAAGATATTTGTGTACTCTCTAAACATTTCTATCTCTCCAAGTTTCCTACTCAGCCATTCATCTACATTAAACTTCAACTTTAATTTAGAGTAAGACATTTAAAGTGGTTTTAGCCATAATTCAAGGGCTTGTTTTTATGGTAGGTTTTGTAAGGTTCACGTCTTCTGTCTTTCCTCACCCTTTTCTTCTCTAATTGCTGGAAACCTTCTTTTTTCCTCACCCCCTTACCCCAAAAGAAGAAAAATGGATGCAATAGTTGTGAAAGAGGAGTGGAGACAAGCGGGGAAAGTCATTCAATAGCTGAAAGTGAGAGATTTGCAGAATGGAGGAATCATAGGAAGAGGATTATGAGAAAATCAAACAGATAAATTTACAGGGAGAAACAAATAATTCTCCCCAAGCATTTCTGTATCTTTCTTATCATTCTCTTTGTAGATTAGGGGCCCTGTAATCTCTCTTTCTCTGTCTTCTTTGTCCTCTACAAAATCTTCCATTCTTTTAAAACAAATCAAATCAAGAATTAACCTTTTAAGCATGAAATATCTTTTTGCTATGCTCTGCATGTCCCCCACAAATCATTCTGGAGAAGAAGCTTCTGAAAGGAGAGAATGCACCCATCCTCTGGTGACTACTAGTAATATTCTGGCAGCAGCCCTCCTCATTTATAAAGGCCTCTGGAAAGCTGCAATTCTATTCTGTTATAGCCTTTGGTAGAAATGAAGGCTTAGACACAGAAACACCTCCACAATTATAAGCAGCAGCAAAGTCACAGACCTGGAGGACACAACGAAAAAATAAAATTATTTGCTGGTAACAAAGTAATTCCCGGCCCCAAGGCCAGAGATGTAGAATCATATAGAAAGGTGGAACATCTAGAAGAAGAAGGCCCAAAGGCTCTAGGAGAGGTTTTAATCAAAAGATGGAAGTTTGATAAAGCTGTTTTTCATATTTTTTCCTCAGCTATTAGTGCTGGACTGGGCCCTAGAGTGCTTAATCAGTTTCAGGGCCACACTGACTTTGGAACTGCTCCACGAGCATCCATCTGATCAATCTGGCTTCAAAAAAGTCATGCACAAAGGAGCTAACAATATACAGTGTTTTTGTTTTTTGTCTGATGAAGGAAAAGAAAAATAATAAAAGCTTACATTAGTATAACACTTTTAGATTCCATATGTTTCCCAGCTGACTCCTTATAACAACCCTGTGATAGGAATAATGATTGTTTTAGGGTTCTTAGAAAAGATCACCCAGCTAAGCTAGCAAAGGCTGAAGCCGGCGCTGAAGACATCTCCTAACTCTAATTCAATGCTTTCTCTTTTACAATAGTTCTTTCAAAACAATTGTATTGGCAATACCAGATATTCTCATTCATTCATTCTTTCTTTCTTTCTTTGTCTCTCTGTCTCTCTGTGTGTCTCTATCTCTATGTCTCTCTCTTTTTCTCTCTGTCTCTCTCCTTCTCCCTCTCCCTTTCTCCCTCTCTCCCTCTTCTTCCCCTCTCTCTTTGTCTCTCTTCAAATCTGTCTTCTCTTTTTTCCAACTCTTTTTTCTTTCTCTTTTCTCCCTCTTTCCTACAACTCCTCTTTCTTTCTCTCTCCTTTCACCTTTTTCTTTCATGTCACTTTCTCTTTCTGTTAATTTTCTCTCTTCTCTCTGTCTCTGAATTTCTAAATCTCCTTCTCGTTTTCTCCAACTCTCTCTTTTTTGACATTCTCTTTTCTTTCCTATTTTTCTTCTTTCCTTCTCCTCTCACCATTTTCTTTTCTTGTTTCTTTCTCTTTTTCTGTGTTATCTCTCTCTCTGCCCCTGTATCTCTCTTCTCTCCAACTCACTCTTGATTTTCTCACTCTTTTTTCTCCTCTCTCCTCCCTCTCTTCTTTCTCTCTCCTCCTCTCCTCTCCTCTTTTTCTTTTTTGTTGCTTTGTCTTTCTGCTAACATTCTCTCTCTAATTCTCTTTCTTTCTGTCTCTGTCTGTCTGTCTGTCTGTCTCTCTCTCTCTCTCTCTCTCACACACACACACACACACAAACAGGTACACTCCTCTTACTTCCCCCCCACATTCCAATAGCTTTAAAGAAAGAAATTGAAGAAGAGATAATCATTCATCAAGGAAGTAAATTGTCATTTATTCTAGACATTCTTTTTACTTCAATTCAGAGATAGTTATTTATTCCAATAGATTATAATCCTCTTAAAAGTAGGGAGTTTTTGGTCTTTGTATCTTCTGTGTCTAACATAGTATTTTGTATTATTATTATTAATACCAAACTAATGATTTCATGTTTCCTCTAGAGTGGAACAATTCATATATTAGGTGCTTAATAAATGCTTGACTTGAATTGGACTTTTTACATTCTTCAGCAAGAAAACTTTCTCTACAGAAGCAGGTGGGCAAATACTCAACAACTATGAGTTTGAGGAAGTTAGTCAAGTTTTAACAAGTTAAGTGATTTGTTGGAGATACCCAGCTTAGCTCATATGTGTAAGAGACAGGATTTGAATCCAGGTCTTCTTGACATCAAGGTCAGATCTCTATCCAGTTTTACCATACTGCTTAATTAATGCTTATTAGATTTAATGAATTTTAAGTTAGATTCCCTTTGAGGAAATAAAATAGTTTGGGAAAACCAGTTGTTGGTGATCATGGACCATATCTGTGTTAAGTGAGGAAAGAAAAGAAGGTAAGAAAGAAAGTCAGAGGGAGCTCATCTAAATTTTTCCATCAAAGGATGTGAATAAGGGAAAGAGACAGATTGGCAAGCCAATGATGGTCATGAAGCAGAAATCACTGCCAACAGTTAATTGTTTTGTTGGTTGTAGTTGATTGATCTGTATTTGACTGTAGAATCTACTCTTTTATAATAAATTGGGTACTAAACTATCCAATTAAATACACAAAGACTCAGAGGAAGTCAAACCCATGAATTGGTCTTCCTGAGAAGGTAGGGCATGCTATAAACTAGGAACTAATTAACAACTCTTGGGAAGGGGGAAACAATAAAACTAATGGTTTAATGATAACTTCCAGTCCTGGATTTTGCTGTTGTTGAGTTTCAAGTATGTTTCTCTTTAGGGACATTTAATATATTAACACAAATTTCTTACAATGGTAAATGATAGGGTGAGCACTTACCTTTCAAAAGAATTTACCACTGGATTCCTTCAGTCAATAGATCCCTTGGTGTTTTTAAAATGTATTTCCTTTCATTAAAATATGGCACACCTAACTTTTTAGAATCACATCTATTTCATTTAGCTGGTCCTTTTTCCTTCTTTAAATAAAGCCCTTTAGCAACTATATAATTTAAACTTACCTAACAATTCCTGTCTTCTAAAGGAAGAACTCTGGTGCACTTTTTCACTAAGATTTCTCTGCTTTTGTCATTTCTTTTTTTTTTTCCTCACCTAAAACTGTCAGAAAATATCAAAATGTAGAACAAAAGAATGGAATGTAAATGCTGAAGCCTATGTGTGATTTCTCAGTTAATATGAACTGATTGGGTAAATGTGGAGGTTTAAATGTTTTAATGTATAGGAAAGAGGGACTCATACATCACCTCCCTGATTTCCAATACATCAGATCCCATATACCTTAAATGCCCTATTCCTTAAAGTCTTTGGAGCACGTGTTTAAAATGGTAAGGGACCTTAAAGGCCAGATGATACAAATTCTTCCTTTTATAGATGAAGAAATCAAGGCCCCCAAAAAGTCTTCCCTCATGTCCATGCTTATCTGGGCAGCTAAGTGGCACCATAGGGCACAGAGAACCAGACTGGGAGTCAAGAAGATCCATCTTCCTGAGTTCAAATCTGACCTCAGATATTTATAAGTTGTGTGATCCTGGGCAAGTCACTTAATGCCATTTGCCTCAGTTTCCTCACTTGTAAATTGAGCTGGAGAAGAAAATGACCACTGACTCTAGTATCTTTGTCAAGAAAACCTCAAATGGGATCATGAAGAATTAAACACAAATGAAATAGCTGAACAACAAAAGTTCATCTTCCTTCTCAAGCCACCTCCTAAGGAAGAATTCCTTAATTGTCCAGTTGATGAGGTGTTTTCTCTCCTAAAATTATCTTTCACTTAATTATTATATATTTGTATTTTTAACTCAAAAAACAAATAGAATAAGAAACTGAAGGTCCTTAACATTTAGCAACTTTATATAATAAGTTCAAGTAAAGCTATTCATTGGCTTTTTCTGATTGCCCTTCTGTTTTTTTTTTACTCCATTAAATAATTTTACATAAGTGTGTAAGTATATGTACTATATATGATAGTGTATAGAAAATAATTATATATAATAAAATATATTATATTCACAACATAGATATTCATTCATAAATAAACATGTACACACATATAGGCATACATATATGTACAGATATACATATGTATACACATGAGTATATGTATATATGCATGTGCATATGTATAGATGCACAGACACATACATATATGTGTGAAATGTGTGTATAATGCATTTGAGCACACATACACACATACAATTTACTTAGTATCTGTCCTGCAGGAGTATTCTGGAAAATCTTTAACAGTAAACTTTTGTAAGGGGAGGGAGGAGAAGTAAACATGACAAACTTTGAAGTTAAACTACATTATTAATGTTTTCTCCATCTCTTTCTTAAATTTAGTTATCAACAAAAAAAATCAAGCTCTTATTTGTCACATTTGATAGTTTCTGAGATGTAAAACTCCTGAAAATTTTAGAATTGCCTTTTGGAGGCTATTATGAATTGGCTTTAGAAACCCCCACATGTTCTGTATCCTCACTCAGACATCCTAGTCCTACCAGAATGCATATTTTTTCTTCTTTATATCTCAAAGAATATATGTTTGAGGATGGTTAGTTGATTCAAGAGGCATATTTAAGTAGCTTATGAGTACAATGTCACAAGCATATGGGCTGGTAAAAATAATAATAATAATAACAACAATAAAAAGCAAGCCTTTTTTTTTTTTTTTAAATAAATCAGATTCCTGATTCTGTACTATCTACAAGCAGAAAACCTAAGACTGATCCACAGGGTTGGCAAATTAGGGTAATTACAGTTCTAAAAAGACTGGTCTATGCCAGTCTTTGTACAAGTAAGAGAAAAATGACAATACTTTAGAGTGTGCTAGGTAAGAAGTAGCTCCCTCATCTCAGTAAAATGTAGTCTTCTTAATGAGGGGGACTGTTTCATTTTTATCTCTATATTTCTAGCACCTAGCACATAGGAATTCTTATTAAAGTGTATAATCAATTAATTAGTTTAACAAATACTTTATTTAATAGAGATAGATGTTGGAACTGTTATTTTAGTGATATAAGGTATATCTGTATATGAAAGCACCTTCTGCCAATGTAGATATATATCTTCTCTGCAACTTTTATCCTTATAGAAATACCCTAGAGTAAAGAGATAAAATCACTTCCCTGAGGTCACAAAACTAGTATATGTCAGTAATGGGACCTGGAACCCATTCTTACTGATCCCCAGGAAAGTTCTTTATCTACTGTAGAAAATGTCCTCTCATTTGCACAAAAACATATATATTCGGCATTTAATAATATTCCCTTGAACCCAAGGAATTAAGACAGGACTATTCTTTGACTCCTAGGCTGTCCTGTTTTGCATAACTATGAATACTTCTTTTTCTCTCATGAATTTCATTTTAATAATTTAAAATTTAATTTGATAAATTTTATATAACTTCATAATTTAATAAATTCAATAATTTTATGTATTTTTAAATGAAGTTCTGCAAAAATGGTGAAGTAGAGATGATATGTTTTCCTATCTCTTCACCTTACTGAGACTCCTCCCATAGTAGCCCATTTCTTAATAATGTTCCTTGATCTGCAAAATTGTCATCTCTTCTACACTATACACTTTGACCTGAACTAGGTGGCATCCTATGCTCCAAATATTTTCTTAACTCTTGTCTCTTCTCTCCTCTTGTTAAAAATTTGCCCATTTAAATCCATTTATTTTCATCTAAGCTGGCTAGTATATTTGAAAACAATCAAAGGAAGTTCTGATATGGTATGAATAAATGGTAGCTTAATATACATTCATTTACTTTGATCCAAGATACATGTTTTTAAAGTGTAACTGGAATAAACAAATTTTATCTCCACAAGAATGAATTTTGAATGACACAATTTTGGATAATGACAGACTAGTAGGGGAGATTTGGGTAGAGAGAGCCATTCTTTTTACTTCTACTCCTCAAATCATATTGCATTATTCGATGCCTATATATTAAGTATAAGCCTAACCATATAGCTTGAGGTTCTATATAATGGGTTTTCTTTCTCTCCTGACATACTCAGTGAGGATATTGTCCCTCAGGACTGGGAATTATCCAGCAGTCAGTCAGACAGCCACTATTTACTGAGCACCACAGGGTGCAGCACTCTGGAAACTAAGGTTGGTGGCAGCTACAATACTTTGCTCTTAGCATTAGTTCTTCTGACATGACAGCTCAGGGAGACTTTTCATTTTCAATTCTAATGTTGGTGGCTTAAAAGCCTACTTAAGTATACACAGGATGAAAGATCAATAATTCTTTGCTGTGTATATGCTACATTGAGACAGTTAAATATAGGGGAAGGCAAAGAATGGCTAAAAGAACTGTTAGATGGTTCAAAGGAACAGAAACTCAGAAAGATAGAACCCTTTGAGACTAAGATTGGCAGCCACTCATAGGCTTGCATTAAGCTTGGTTACAGTGTGCTGGTATACCCTCAACCAGAAGGGAAGGAGCAGGAGAGGAAGGTCTCAATGGTCCTTCCTCTGAGGTAGGAAAGTACACATGGACCAAGTTCTATGCATGCATATGGCTTCAGTATTATGGGGGAAAGATTACTATTAGAGTTAAAGACTGAATTAGAGAAGTGCTTCTTAAACTTTTTCCACTTATGACTCCTTTTTTGTTCAAGATATTTTTAAGTGAACCCAAGTTTATATGTGTATAAAATAGGTATACAAAGAAAATATTTACTGATAATAAATCATAATTTTACAACATCCACAACCAGTTATAAGACCCCATATAAGGCCGTGACCCACAGTTTAAGAAGCTTTGAGTTAGAGAAGCCAAGTTCAGATCTTGCTTCACCCAAGAATTATCTACCCCCATGAAATTGTAGATCCAGTCCCTAGCATTATAATTGATCATTTTAGTACTTATTATCAATGTTTTCAAATCTCTTTTGTATATTTTCTTAGTTATTATTAGAAATACTATTAAATGGTTATTATAAAAATGAGTTATACTTTCTGGGGTTTAGATGTTATGTCCATAAAATGATGGGATTGTTCTAGAACTCTAGGTTCTTGCTGAAGGTTCAAATCCCATTTGTGTTAGAAGTGTCTAGGCTATTCCCATTTCTTGTTATATAATAATAATAATAATAATAGCTCACCCACAAATTCACATATGTATGTATTTTACAGATGAGGAAACTAGGGATCATAGATATTTAGTGACTGAGAAAAATGGCAACAAATATGTTTTTTGGTTTTATTTCTCCTAACCAGGATAGTACTATAGTTCTAGTTCTTTCTATACTAAGTGTAATTCTCCTTCCCTTTCCTTTTTCCCTCTCTGAGCTGTTATGTCAAGAAAGAATGAGCTAAAAATTTTAAATTCCTTTTAAAGGGGGAATTATATTTTCTTCCCTCAATACCTTGACTATGGAGTATTAGCACTGCCCCATTTTATTCTAATGATAACAGCAACACACAGACTCATAGTAGTATGTGAGAAATAGTACCACTAGAAGATTGAGGACAATTCTGCAATCTATCTGGAATATAGTATGTGCTTATTAAATCATTAATTAACTCCCAATGTCCTTGCTTCATGCATATATTTTCCCCTCAACCTAAACTATTTTAATTTCACTCAATATCTATAACTCTCCTGTTATTAATGGATCTCTGGATGAGATGAAAGGACAAATAAAATCCAGTCCTTCCCTTCATGGGATCCCCCAATAAAGTAAATAAGCCATGCCTGTCTCTTTTTTTTTCTCTCTGTCATTTTTTCTTCTCTGACTCTGTCTCTCTGTCTCTGCATTTCTTTATTTCCTCACTCTAAATGGAAGAAAAGAGGCCACTCATGAATTTAAGCCCACTGTTAATTGACAAGGAAGCACTGAAGTGGGCTTGATTGCCCTATCTCAAGGCAATCTGGTACGTCCTCATCTTGATGCTATTCACATTGGAGCAAAATTTAGTTCAAACACCAAAACAGCTCTAGCCAGACTGTAGCTCAGAGTCCCCAAGCTCACACAATCTACCAGCATTAACCTCTCCACTAGCAAGGATTATTAGGTGTGTGTTACCCTCATTCTTTCCTCTTACCAAAATTAATTCCCTGGAGAGGTCAATTCTGTGATTGCCAAGGGTCACTCTCTTCTGGAATTATAAGAATAGTACCAGAATAGTTCATATTTAGATATATGTTAATAAAATGTTTTTCTTACCATAATCTTATGATATAGACAACTGAAGAAAAAACACCAAGGGTCAGAGAAGTTAAATGATTCACAAAGCTAATGGATATCCCAGCAGGGATGTCTGGTTCTTCATTCAATGTGCTTTCTCCCCTGCTATTCTAACGTTAAAGCATGCATGCTTCTTTCCTCTTCAACTCAAAAGTTCCAGCCCTTGAATCTAAGCAATTTAATTGGGGATTATTTATGTCAAAACAAAGCTTTGAGTATGCCTTCATCCATATAATCATCAGCTGTTAATGATAATCACAATACAGTAGGTATCAGGCAAAGAGGCTCAAGTAAATTATATGACATTGTTCTTATATTATTCTATATTGTCCATTATTTGGCTGAGGATCTCTGGGCAGGGTTAAATAGTGAGTGATACAACTGTGGCCTGGAAGAAGATTGTATGGATTAATGTACCAGTCCTAATGCTAATTTATGACAGGAAAATCTAGGCTAAAGCCTTGCTTCCAGTGCCTTGGCTATCTGAACCTCAAGTCCTTTAATAATCTAATAAGATAATATATGCAAAGTAGTTCACAAACTTGAAAGTGCTATAGAAAAAAGTTATTATTACTGTTGTTGTGAATGATAATAATATTATTAACTACTTTTTATCTTAGAGTTTTGATAGAAATGACCTGAGAACAAACAGCTATCCTCCTGTTAGGCTTGATATAATGTGAATTCCCAATTAATTATTTATCTAAAAGTAGAGTTTTTGCATTTGAGAGCAATGGGATTCTCTTAAGTGGAAATCTTCAAGGAGATCCTAAATACTCATTGTCAGAAAAACTATAAAAGGGATAGTTTTAGGGAGCTTGGGCTTGATAGTCTCTGAGATATCTTTCATCTCTTAGTTTCTATAATTCTATGTGACACTGGGCAAGTTACTTCTTAAAGTTTCAGTTTTCTTAGCTGAAAAATAGGGGGTGATAATCCTGATAATACCTCAGTTGAGAGACAGCATGGCATATCAGATTGAAAGTGGGCTTTTGATGCAGAAAGACAAGGGCCCAAATCCTATTTCTGACAAACATTGTGTGAATCCAGACAATCACTTAACCTCTCAGTACACCAGAGATTCTTGGCAAAGCAGATACTGATTTACATGGGTAGAAGAGTACCCTTCACCAACAAGAGTAGCCCCTTCTCTTTATTCCTGTCCCTTACCCCAAAATAAGACAATTTAAAATCTATGACTCACAGGATTATTGTCCATAATAAATAACATAAAGTATGTAAAATGCTTTGCAAATAAATATATATATATATACATACATATATATAGACAGTTGGTATGGAATGACTTGGCACTAAATATACTGGGAAAATTATTTAGTTCTATTGTTCCATTTTTTGTCTCTTCTTTCATCTAGAAAAATTTTATCTAGAAGCAAACATTAAAGATTTTACTTCTAAGAATATAAATACCTCTGTAGCTCTCAATAGTGTTTGTTCCTGAATAGAAATCATCTTTGTACAGCTATCATGTCTGGAAAAGGAGAGGAGGTTCATGGAACAGAAGTTGAATCCATTCCCAACTTTTCTTTTGTTCTAATAATATTTTGACTCCTTTTTCCCCACTGAGAGTCTCTGAGACATTGTTCTTAAGGTCATTCACTATTCATCACTCTTTCCTCCATTCCCAATCACTTAGCTACTATTTTAAAAAGCTTTGGTATGTGATTTGAAATAGTTTCAGTTAGCTAAGTCTCTGATGTGACACATCTCTTTTAATAAGGCAGGTCAACACCAAGGGATTTCTTGGCTTCTTCTCAAGGGGCCAAAGTGTCCCTACCTCTCCCCTTTGTACAAGTAATGAGATAAATTTTCAGTCTAGTTCAGATCCCTCAAAAGGCTCTTTCCTTATGGGTCACTGGAGGGAGATGGCTTTCTTGTTATTAATCTTCCTCATGAGAATAAGTAGCAAGCTCTGCTGCACCAAAATATGCAAGGTTTTAAGGGGTTCTGCCTATTTATAGTGCACCTTTTCTTTGCTTTGAGGAGCAGTGAGTCCACCAGTTGTGCCTCAATCTCACAAAGAGATCAGGAAAAAGTCTCCTTTTGTCCTACTAATTACTATTTAGCTGACTTTCTGGATGAGGATTTTGTTGTACCTTTACCCTCAGTTAGGCTGGCAAATTTATCCCAGGATAGTTTCCTAGGGAGAGATTACCCTATGACATATCAGAGAAAAGCCTATTTCCAGTGTAATACAACATGGCCAAGTATCTTGAATAAACTACTTTTCAGGTAGTCTCCACTTCATGTTAAATGAAGTTAAGTGAATATATGAATGAACTATCATGTAATTATCAAAATCAAACTTCTGGTTCTTCTGACATTCATCCATCAGTAATCTGAATGAGCAACCTTGAATGAGCAAGTTCCATGTCTCATCATTCCTGTTGGAACATATAATATCTTACCAAGTTCAGAACATTTAGAATAGTACTTCTTCTCATCAACATTCCCATTACCAACATTCCCCTATTCTTCTGATAAGAGATGGTCTGGTGATTGTACACCTACATATCTCTTAAAAGGGCTTTTTCCTTGCAGAGAAGAAAAGGTTAGCATATTCCATGCACATGCTCTAAATCCCCGTATTAACAGAACTAATTTCTTTGAGTCTGGCTCCTAATGCCATTATTCCGCTCTGTAGAATTCTGATTGCAAAGATGAGATGAAATAGAGAGTGTGTATCCAACTTCCAATTGGATGCTTCTAGGCCTAAGGGTGGTGTAGCAGCAGTAGGAGGAATATTGTAGAGAGCACTGACTTTCATTCTCTGTCTCCTTTGAACCAACTTTGGGTTTGAATACAAGAAAGAAAAAGAAAAAGAGATTGAACCAATTTCTATTATGATTTCTCTGGAATAAAATAGAAGAGTTTATCACCCTCAAAGGAAGAATAAACTCTAGTGAATTTTTTGTAAGATTTTCCCTCTTCCTTTCTCTCTCCCTCTCCATCTCTCTCTCTGTCTCTGTCTCTATCTCTCTGTCTCTCTCTGTCTCTCTGTCTTTTTCTGTCTCTTTATCTTTCTCTTTCCCTCTGTCTTTCCACTTTCCTTTCTCCCTCACTCTCTCTCTTTCTCTTGTCTCTTTCTCATCTCTCTGTTTCTTTCTTTGTCTTTGTCTCTCTGACTCTATCTCTGTCTCTGTCTCTGACTGTCTGTCTCTCTCTGTTTCTGGAATTCTTTAAATTAAGAGCAGCATAATGGATACAATCTGTGACTTGGAGCAAGGAGATTATTCTCTCACTTGAGAAACATGCTAGGCATGTTTCTGGGCAAAATGTTTAACTTTTTTGGACCTAAGATTCTTCATTTGTCATATGAAGACATTGGACATGATGATTTTTGAGATGCTGTGCAGCTCTAAATTTATGAGCCTTTGACTTTTCCTCTTCTTCTTTCTTATATCTCTACATGTTCCCTTAAAAAAAAAAAGAATGTTGTCCACAATATATGTCCAAGTACCTTTGGAATGCTTCTTATAATCCCGATACTGACCTGTCCAAGTCTTGTTAATGTCCAACTAACATTTATTAATCACTTATTTTGTGCCAGGCACTGCACTTGTCACTGATCACTCATCTTGAACCTCTGTATAATCTCCTTTCTTCCTCACATTTAAAAAAAAAAAAAAAGGACTTAGACTTGTAATTTCATTGACCTGGGAAAATTCAGGTATGGAATCTCTCTACCATTGACATGAAAGATCAGTTCCTTGCAGTGTTAAAGAATTACCTAGGACAGTGAAAGTTTAAATGAGTTGTTCACAGATACAAGGCATAATGTTTCAGAGACACGGTTAAACACTGCATCTTTTTCACTTTCTTTATACACAACTTCACCATATTTCTTTCCATAAACAATATATAGCACATCAAATGCTTTATATGTATTATTGTAATACATTTATATAGATTGCATATTAATAGTAAATCTTACTTTAATAATAAAACAAATATTAATCAAGCTAACATGCATAATATAAAATATTGATATATTAATATTAAATCATTATATGTTATATGTGTAGATTTTTTAATTAAAATGAATGATTACTTATTATTATAATATAAATTAATGTTTTACTATTATAAAGCTATATAGAATATAGCACACAAAATGCTGTTTTATCTTTTATATAAATCTATGATTCACATTAAATTATATGAGCTTATGTTATATATTATAACATATTTTTGTTTTATAACACATATTATCATATGTATTATTATCTTAGAATGGGTAATAGTTAATAGACGGTAACTAAGAAAGGCTCAAGGGAAAATGAGTAACTATGATGATGACAAAGTGCTAGGGTACTGGTTAGCTCAAGACTTGTTTCCTAGTCTAGGTAATGGACAAGGATTTATTATTGTTATTGTTATAATTATTTTTGTTGCGTTGTTAGAAAGACACTTGACACTGAAAATCAGATATCGAGGAAAATCTGTTAAAGAAGAATCTTATGGAATCATCTTATCGTTTCTGACCAGATGTGGGATCCATTTCTCTTCAGGAATTGGGAGAGCTGAGAATAGAAGTGAGAGAAGTTTTATACTTGTTAGCTCTATGCAGTCCCTCCCTTCAAAGTCTGGATTGGTCCATTGCCTTCTAGGTTACAATTTTTCTGATATGTCCACTATGTTTCCCCCTAAATATGTATAAGCATGTATAAGCATGTCCCTCCTTCTTTGACATACACCTATGTTCAAAAATGGTGGAAAACTCCTCTTACTGGTTGTGTTCTTTAATATTCAATTAGCCTGTTAAGCAGATGCAGTGGTGATCTGGTAAACTCAGATCATTGCCCCCAAGCAGTTTGAGCTAGATTGCCTATTATTTTAAACTTGTGTTTTTCTTAAAACCACAAGAATCCTTCTGATTGGCTGCATCCACCTCTGCCTTCCCAGCTACCCAATTCCTTGTTTGCTCAAGGTTTTTGAGAAATCAATACTTAATTAATTGTTCTGTAAAAACTTAATCTTCCTTAATTTCTCACATTCTGAAAATGCACTGGTCAGTAGTACTTACAGTATCTTGAAGCTTACAACATTCTGTGGAAACCTAATTTTTCAGTATTTCTCATATTATCCACTAAGACATGATGACCTTCTAAGAAAATATGTCCTTGATCTGTACAGAATTGCCATTTCAAAGCCAAACTTCCATTCCCATGAAAATATGCACTTTTAAAAACTCATTTTTGAAAACACTTGAGTAGAAGCCACACAATTTATAAGTTGTGGTCTTTTCTTTTAAAAAATCTGCTAACTGCATTCCTCAATGCAGTATGGAGAGAAAGCAATTTATAACACAACTGCTTTAAAGAATAAAGTTGGGGGAATCATTCTGCACAGATGAAGAATCTAAAGTTTGAATAACCATGGCATGGAAAGAGATCGTGGTTTCATTTTTCTTGACCTCTCTGTAGCTTCTGACACTATTGACTATCCACCCATTCTTGGTACTCCTTGCCCCTTCATCTTCCATTTAACTATGTGGTTCTGGATCACTGCTTAGCTCTTCATTATCACCTTTGTTGTTTCCTTTGCTGATTGTATTTCATTATTCTATATCTTTACTGAGGTGTTCTTCAAAGCTCAATTCTTGTGCTTCTAATTTTTTCCTTCATTACTTCAACTATAACTCTGCACTGAAAGCTTCCAAATTCTCTCTCTCTCTCTCTCTCTCTCTCTCTCTCTCTCTCTCTCTCTCTGTCTCTCTCTCTCTCTCTCTCTCTGTCTCTCTCTCTCTTCTCCTCTCCACTTTTCTTTGTTGTCCTATATTTAAGGGAAATGATTATTTCTCTCATATTAATAATAAATTAACTGAGATTTTACCTTTATGTTTCCTCATTCAGAAATAGAACCCTGTAGAAGAAGCTAATCTTAGTAGGATGTTGCTGCTAGATGAAACTGCCCAAATCCTAGGAGTTGAGACTTCACATTTTAATTGGGACTCCACCCAATTAGAAAATCTTTCAAAAATAATCTAATCTAGTTGAATTCTGGCCCACTGTGTTTTATTCAATCAAGAATAGGTGGAGACAGATTCCTTTGTCTAGATTTCTGGAATTTGGGGGTGGCCTGGGTAAAAGAGAAGAGTTGTGTCCTATCCCCTTCATTAGAATAGGTCTACCTCTCATTTCAGTATTCATTCTCTCATTAATTGTTAATCAATTAGAGTTAATTTCTACCTATTGGGAACACCCTCACTTCCTATGGCATAGGCATTGAGAGGCTTCCATTATTCATCTTTGGTTTATAAGAGAAAACCAAATGATCATTTTATTAATTATCTGCTAGCCATAATTAATAAAATTATTAACTATCAGAAACTATGTCTTTTGAACTTTAGAATGATCACATAGCACTAATTTCCTTCTAGATAGTACAAAGCCAAAATTTTGGATTTGAGATATGAAGATGAACAGCATATACTTAGGGTAATCATATGCCTTGAAAGTGAAGCAAGAACTGTCTAATCTCACTGATTCTTAGTAAAATTGAGAAGAGAGTGGAGTAACTTAGGAGCATTTTGTTAAGGCTCTTGCTCCTTTTTTGTTTTATTTTGTTTTGTTTTGTTTTTGGGTGGATGGTAAGCTTTTGAGTATCAAGTATAAGAGAACACCTAAGAAGTGACTGTTGACAGGAGGACATGGACAGTGTTTTGCTTGATGATCCATGTTTGTTTGAAAGGTTTTATTTTTAAATTTTTTAATGGTGAGGTCCAGGTGAGAGAGAGAAAAAATGAATTTTTATTTACTAAAAAAAATAATTAATTTAAATATGAAAAGAAGGAGGAGAGCAACAAGTCACCTGGAAATTTCTATGGTCCTAAAATTGAGGTAGATTTTCTGACCAATCTGCCTCTAGCATATCTGACTATGCCTATTGCCTAAGCTCCCAACTATTATCTTTACCCTTATGTCCCTGACTTACCTCACAGTAAAAAATCAATATATTTTTTTTTAAATTTCTAGGATAAAATAGGATTTTTGGAATTCAAATATGGCACACTAGAAAGCTTTCTTTCGAATCAGAGATTTTACCTCTTGTGTATCAACCCTGAGCTAGTCTCAGCATCTTACTATTTTGGCAACTTTCTAAATTCATCATAATTGGTCATCTTCTTTTGGTAGAAAAAAATGCTTCACATGAAGTTCTCTATAACTGGTGAAATCACAAACCTAAACTTCTCTTTCCCCCTTAATAATGGTGACCTAAAATAAAATACTGTGCTTCAGGTAAGTGGTAATGTAGGACTGCATTAGATGACCTAGTAGGGGCCATGGAGCAACACAAAAGCAATGAGAACATAGGAGAATTCTACCCACTGGAAGAGTGATATAGGAAAGGAGAAAGGCATGTATCAAAGATAAGTTTTGTCTATTTCAAATTTTGCCAAGGGCTATTCCTATATTCAGGAAACTTATAATCTTGCCAAACTGGACTGCTGGCTGTTTGTCATCTTTCATATCCTATTCCCATAACTTTATACCATCTGCCCTTCCCATACTTGCAATGCACTCATTCTTTATCTTTACATCCCGGACCATTGCCAGTCATCTTGACTTTTATCTTGGCACTGGATTTTGATAATTCCAGAAGAGAAAATGAGACTGATGACTTTGTCCTGCTCTGGTTCATTTTAATCCAATTCATAAACAAGTCAAGACATCCCCCTGCCATGCCATTAATCCTCTTCAGAAATGAAGGACAAACAATAGCAACAATTTTACATCTTAGAATTTCTAGCTTTCTCAAAAGTTCACTTTCAATGTCATCTCCTGTATGAGAGCTTCTCGGATACCTTTAAAACTCCATAACTTACTTATGTTTACTTTGTATGGATTTTGCATATTCTTTTAACTATACATGTTGCTTCTTCCAATAGAACATAAGCCCCATGACAACAGGGACTATTTCATTTTGTCATCTTGTCTGGCACATAAAAGGTACCTAATAGATGCAGGGTAAGATCATCTTCCTTATGCTTCCTCTTCTACTCTCTAGTTTCTTGTTCCAAAGCTCCAGAACCAAAAGTAACATCACTAATATTGTAGATTAGCTACTTTAGAGATTAAATGATGTTTTGTGAGTTAGTCTGAGAATCTAAGCTACTTATTACACTGTTCCTTTTTAAAAATGTTTTGTATATAATGGACACAAAATAATAAATGTTTCTTGAATTGAAATTGTTGGACTGGATTTGAACTCTAAATAATCATATCACAGAGGAACATGTTTACAAATTCTCAAACTGTTCACAAGTTTAAGTTTCATTGTTTTCAGTTTTTTTTCAGTCATGTCTCAATCTTCATGACCCTTCTGAGATTTTCTTGGCAAAGAGACTGGAGTGGTTTGCCATTTCTTTCTCCAGATCATTTTTACAAATGAGGAAACTGAGGCAGAGTTAAGCGACTTGCCTAGGGTCACATAGCTAGTAAGCAGATGAGTCTTCCTAACTCTAGATCTGGCATTATCAACTATATCACCCAGCTACCCCAAGTTCAAATTGGCATCTATTTTACTAGTAGTTTTTGAAGGGAAAAAATATTCTGAGGAAATGGACAGTCTTTATTATCAAATACTATACTTGTTAGCCTTAAGTAGCTCAATATTATTATTATTTCTGAAGTTATGAGGAAGGAAAGAATGTGACATACTAAATGAAGAATGACATCATCCTAAACAACCTTTCACTGCCCTATAGTTGTGTCTATTCAAATAATGTAGAGGCCAGATAATGTGCAATTTGAGATGGTACCTGAACATCTTCTATTTTACTCTGTGAATACAGGATGATGAATCTTCTGGAACTTAATACAGATTCACACAAAAAAGAGGAAAAAATATGTATTCCTGCTATAAACTGTCACTTTCCTCTAAGTGGAGACTTAAAGTCAAATACAAAATAGCTACAGACCCTGCCAAATAGTCTGGGAAATACCAAGATGGCCACCTATTCCTTAAACAGACAGGAGAAAAGTCTACTGGGTCTTTAAAATAACAAAGAAACTGTTTATTAAACCAGCCTACACAAATGGAGAGAATCTTAAAGTCATAATGTTTGCTATGTAAACCTAATATACTTCATCACACAAAGACTCTTGGGTTATAGGTTTATGCATGAAATGTCATTAAAACAAATTTTTTTTCACACTCTCCTTTTAAATGTTTTGGACCCCTCTGTGGGAGCTTTCACATATTTGCTTTTTTTTTTGGTTACTGTTCTATGGAAAGCAATGTTGTCTCCTTTTCAAAATCTGCTTTTCAGCAGAAGTAGAACAATAGAGCCACCCCCTGGTCAGAGATATGATTGCACTGTAGAAAGTTCTTGGAAGTGCTGAGCTCTAATGAAAGAGGAAATGGAAGAGAATGTGTTTATCTCATGTTTCAAATGACTAATAGGTTCTTTTTTGAGTCCTAAAGTTTAAAGATTTCCCCCCTCCTCACTTATTTTCTTATTCATTAAACTTCTGAATTTTAAAAGAATAAAAACCACTGAAAGACATTACTAAATCCTTAGGTCACTAGTATTTTCAAGACTCCCAATCAATCAATTAACATTTACAGAATGATTACCATATGCTGGGCACTATGTTAAACACTAAGGATAAAAATAGGCAAAAGACAGCCAGTCTTCAAGCTGCTCACAAGCTAATGAGAGAGACAACAAGCAAACTATTTTGTACAATCCAGCTTATATACAGGTAAAATGGGAAATAAGTAATAGAAGAAAGTCACTGAAATTAAGCTTTGGAAAAAGGCTTCCTCTAGAAGATGGGGTTTCAGTTGAGATGCCAGTAGGTAGAGATGAGGAGGTAAAACATTCCAGGCTTAGAGAAAAGACAGAAAATGCCCAAAGCTGAGATTGATTGTCTTATTTGTAGAACAGCCTGGAGGCCAGTGTCCCTGAATCAAACAGTATAGCAGAGAATTAGGTAAGAGAAGACTTGAAAGGTAGAAGGGAGATGGGTTATGAAGGGCTTTGAATACCAAAGAAAGGACTTTGGATTTGATCTTGAAGGAATTAGTGTGCCACTGGAGTTTATTGAATAGAGAGACAATATTGTCAGACAGAGCTTTAGGAAAAACATTTTAGAAAATGGATTTAAGTCTGAAGAGACTTGTAGGCAGACCCACCTGTAGGTGATTGCAATAGTATAGGCAGGAAGTAATGAAAGCCTGCATTAGAACTGTGGCAGTATCCGAGAAGAGAAGGAGGTGAATTAGAGAGATGTTGGAAAGGTAAAATTGACAGACTTCAGGAACGGATTGAATATGAGGAGAGAGAGATGGTGAGGAGTCAAGGAGGACTCTGCTTGGGAGGATGGTGTTGCCTCCTACAGTCATAGGGAAGGTGGGAGGGCGAAAGAATTAGGGGAAACATAAAAAAGAAAAAGAAGGTTCTATTTTGTACCTGTTGAATTTAAGATGCCTACTGGAAATCCAGTTCAAGATGTATGAAAGACAGGTGGAGATAAGAGATAGGAGGTCAACAGAGAGATTGGGGAACAAAGGGTAGTCTTCTGAATTGTCAGCAGAGAGTTGGTAATTAAATCCATGAGAGATGATGAGATCACCAAGTGAAGTAATAATAGAGGGAGAAGAGAGCCTAAGACAGGATTTGGAAGGACACCTCTGCTTAGAGATCATGATCTGAAGGAAGATGTTGCAAAGAAGATTGAGAAGGAGCTTTTAGATAGGTAGGTGAACTAAGAGAGAAAGAGGTATTCTAGAAACCTAGAGACTATCAAGGAGGAAAGGGTGATAAAGATCATCAAAGGCAGCAGAGAACTCAGAGAATGAAGGTTTAGGAAAAGCCATTGCAGTCAGCAATTAAGAGATCAAAGGAATCTCCAAAGATATCTAGGACAATGAACATAGTAAACAGGTAACCAACGTGTTTTGGTTGGATGAATGAATGACTAATTAATCTCTCTTACTCAGCTGATTCAATTATCTAACATTTTAGTGGGAAAGAATTAAAATATTATGCTAAGCTCAAATTACATTTGTTTAGTCAGTACTAATGTTATTTTCATAGTATTTTGTAGGATAGACATAAAGTATCTAGTACAATTTAAAGAGGAGAAAATTGAGTTTCAAAGAGACCTAACTCATTTATAAGAAAACAGTAAATTGTAGAGCTAAGATTAGACTTGGACTTCTGATTCAAAATCCAAAGTACTTATGTTGCCATGTGTGTGTATGTGTGTGTGTGTGTGTGTATGTGTGTGTTTGGCACTCTTTCTCTCTCTTTATGTGTGTATATATATACATATATATATACACACACAAATATGTGTACATCTTCATAGATGTATCATATATATGTATGTGTATATGAATATCAAACAATATACAATATACATGATATTGTGTATATATGATGTATTTATATTGTATTACTCAACAAAGTGCATCATATAGTTTATTGTATGCATGAAAACACACTCTCCCAAAAAACTCTGATGTCTGCCTTTATATTTCCAGCTTGATGTCCCTCCTACTTCAAATTCAGCATGTACCAAACTGAATAATAATTTTCTCTCCAAATTAGTTCTCATTCCTAACTTTCCCACTATATCAATGGCACCATCATTCTTTAAGTGATTTTGGAGGTTAACATTGACTTTACCCTATCTTCTCCTCATATGCAAATGCTTTTGTTTTTTTTTAATGACTTCTCATGATTTTATCCCTTCTTTTCTAAACTCTGTGACATAACCCTAATTCAACACCTTATAACCTCAGTCCTTGACACTTCCATTAGCTTCACTAACCAAATTCTCTTGGCTGCTTTTATTCTAATACATACTGTACAAAGTTGCAAAACATTACCTCTTAATAACAGGCTTTGAGCATATCATTCCCTTCTTCAGAAACTCCTAGTGCCTACCTATTACCTAACATCTAAAGTCCAAACTCTACTCCATGGCATTCAGAATCCTTAGTCATGTGGCAGTAACTGACTTTTCTACTTTATTTCCTTTAGGAGCTTTTTTCCAAAAGAGCAATTATAAGACTAGTAATCCTCAAAGCAAAATTTTGGCTGCTTTGGTCGCATTTGTTGACTCAGAGCAAGAAGACCAGGATTAAAAGTTTGGCTCTTCCCTTTACTAGTTCTATAAAGTTGGATTAGTCATTTAACCTCTCTGGAATTCAGTTTCCCCACCCAAAATGGTAATAATAGTATTTTTCCTATCAACTCACAGGATTGTTGAGTAGACTGAAAGAAATTATGTTTATAAACAAATTGATTTATAACTTTTAAGTATTAAATAAATTTAAATTGTTGTTATCCTCATAGTTTCCATCTTATGTTTAATTGAGTTCAGACAGATCCAAAATTCCCTGTGTTGTCCCTATTCTAGTATTAATAGTGTACTTTTATTTTTAATGTCTAGCAAACAATTGCAAAAGTGGATAAAGTGAATACTTGATATTGGACAGTATCAGCTCATCTTTCATAGCATCACTGAAAGCTTATTATAGACAACTCCATGTATAGGCAGGATGACAGGGATGATTATGATGAAGGAAGAAGAAGAAGAAGAAGAAAGAAGAAGAAAGAAGAAGAAGAAGAAGAAAAAGGAAGAAGAAGAAGGAAGAAGAAGGAAGAAGAAGAAGAAGGAAGAAGAAGGAAGAAGAAGAAGAAGAGGAAGAAGAAGGAAGAAGGAAGAAGAAGGAAGAAGAAGGAAGAAGAAGGAAGAAGAAGAAGAAGAAGAAGAAGAAAGAAGGAAGAAGAAGAAGAAGAAGAAGAAGAAGAAGAAGAAGAAGAAGAAGAAGAAGAAGAAGAAGAAGAAGAAGAAGAAGAAGAAGAAGAAAGAGAACAACCTCAAACACAGTATGTTTATGGAGAGGAGGGACAGGAAAGATTGAAAGATGTGTCTTTCAGGGCAACTAGATGGTGCAGTGGATAGAGTGCTGGCCTTAAGTCAGGAGGATCTGAGTTCAAATTTACTGTCAGACAATTAATGCGTTCTAGCTGTATGACCTTGGGCAAGTTACTTAATCCTAATTGCCTCAGCAAAAAATAAAATAAAAATAAAATGTGTCTTTCTCTGTTCTTGATAACAATAAATGGTTATTTGAATTTCTACCACATGGTGACTGACAGTGGCTGCAATACTTTGGCCTTGTATTTTACTCTACTAAGAATTATTCTACCATTCCACCATGCTTTACTAGTTTGAACCCAAATGCCATATATTTCATATATCAGAAAGACCAACCAATTTGCAATCATAGCATGACTTAACTCATGCAAACTCTAAGGCCAGTGGAATGGCAATCACACTACACCTTATGTTTGCAAGGTACTTTGACATGTGTGATTTGTCTTCTCCAATCAGATTGCAAACTTCTTCAGAACAATATTTCCTATCTCTTTTCCATCCTTGTTCAGTTAATGATGGACTATGTGCTCAACAATTCTTCATAAACGTCGATTTGTATGGCACAAATTCAGAGGGCAATATAAGGATACATACTTGTCATAATGGAGGAGATGTGCTTAGTGGTTATATGCACAATAAAACTTTATCCATTCAGAATATGCTATGAATATGATATTCTCAACAATTAAGTTTTCCAGATAACTTAATGTCAATTTTAGAAATTTGAAAGTAAAAGAAAATAAGAAAAATATAGAAACATTTAAGAGAATGTATATATTTATTACAGTGCTTATAGAATATTTCACGGTTGCCTAAATTAAATGGAATATGAAAGATATAATTCAATCTTTTCTTTGTGACTTAGATGGCATTTGTGAATTCTAGCTTTTTTTTCTATCAGGCATCCCTTTTTTCATCTCTAAAATGGAGCAGTTTGATTAAATAATCTCTTAAGAACACTTCCAGTTCTCATGTTCTTTGATCCTGTGATTTTACCTTACTATAGCTTTTGCTGTAGAGATGAATAGTATGGGAAATAAGGTTGACTATTCAAATGCCAAGAGATACCCAGAATTTATTTTTAAAAATCCCTAATCTTATTTTTCTTGTTTTTTTGTCTGTTTTCTTTTACAACATGACTAATATGGAAATATGTTTTGCATGACTGCACATGTATAACCTGTTTTGCTTGCCTTCACAGAAGGACGAGAATTTGGAACAAATTGTTTTTTTTTTTAAGGTTTGCAAAGCATTTATAGACCTTGTTTAATCTGACAACATTGAGGACATGAGGTGATAAAACAGTATCATAGGTAGAGAGTGAAAGATAATGGATAAACAAACAATCTAAGGATTACCCTGGTATATAAAAAAGACTAACAGAACCAGAGGAAAGCTTCCAGTCCATTAAGTGACCTTCTCACAGAGGATCTGTGGAAAGACATAGTTAAAAACCTCACAGGTGGAATGGGAATGTGTACAGGGAGGAATATCCACACTGTTGAGATATATTGAAATATACATTTTGAAATTAGATTATATTTAATTTTAGTCCCGATTTTATATCATATAGTTCCATCATTATTTCATGGTATATGCAAGGCTTTTTTTCTTTAACAAAATGGTAAACAACTTGAAGAAGGAAACTATATATCCTCTTTATTGCCCATTGGATCCTGACATGGGTACATAGTAGGTGGAACTCAAAATTTGAAAAAAAATGTTAAAAATTGTACACATAAGTGGGGGAAAATAAAATGCTAAATCAATTTAAAAAGTTTCTAATATCAGATGTTTTGTGGTCATTTGCTTGTTTCTTATAACATTCCAGTGAAGGATGCATAAATTGATGAACTTCATGGCAATATGATATGGCAGCATATTAACTCAAAAACAGAAACAACTTTCTCCTAAAAAGTGCCAGGTCTCTCTAGGAAATCCTATTCACTGTCATTGTCAGTGTCTTTTGATTTGTCAATAGTATTGGAAATATCAGCTTTATAATTCTTCATAGAGATCTTGTCAGTCTCCTTTTCCATTTCACTTGTTCTAAGTTTGTTTATGGGGCATGAAAGATCATTTTATGAATCCGTGATAGCCTGCTTTGAGTAGACTTTATTCTCTATCATATTTTCATCATCATCATTAGAGAGAATATGCTTCTGAAAACACGAACTTTTTCTCCTTTAAGCATTCCTTAGTATATATATATATATACACACACAAAATTCCTCATGAAATCTCTTTTGTAATATCTTGTGGTTTTGTTTTGTTTTTGCTGAGGCAATAGGGGTTAAGTGACTTGCCCAGGGTCACACAGCTAGGAAGTATTAAATGTCTGGAGCCAGATTTGAACTCAAGTTCTCCTGTCAAGTGCTCTATCCACTGTACCAACTAGCTGCCCATATCTTGTATTTTAATAGAAATTGACCTGTTGTTTGAAATGGTGCATTGACATCAGGAAGCAGAAAGAAGTACAAAATATGAGACGTTAAATATGTTCCCTAAAATTAGGTAGCTTTGCTACCTTCAAGTAAACTTATGATCTTGGAAAGTGCATTAATCAGAAATAAAAACAAAATCTTTGTCCATCCATGTGTGAATTCTCATTATTTTGAGTGAAATGTGACATTTTTTTTTAAAAAGCTGGTTTAATTGCCTTATTCAATTATTAAATATTTTTATTTTAAGAGATTCTGAAGCATCAGTTCACTCAATAAGAGCCCACAATTTTTCCTACTTAAACCAAAGGGCATTTGATTCATAGGTAATCTAAAGTAATAGTAAACCTTACCAATTTCACTAGCATTATAAAACTGATCAAGGAATAAACTGGCTTCTGAAATGACTTTTCAGAAACTGTCAGAAAAATATTCTGCCAATTTCAGTGATTATTTTCTCTTCACTATATCTCACTCTTCAATACCATAATAACCTTCTGAATATACATAAGATATATGTGGTTCAATCAACTCCATTACATTGTTAAACTAGATACACACATCCCATAATAAAGATAGCTAGGCTGTGTAAGGGATAGAAAGTTAGGCCTAGAATCAGAAAAATCTGAGTTTAAATGTAGTCTCACATACTTAGAAACTGTATTACCCTCAGCAAGTCTAATCTGTCTAACTCAGAATCCTTAATTGTAAAATGGGGATAATAATAGCATCTACCTCTTACAAATTATTTTAAGTTTCAAAAAAGATATTTGTAGATTGTCTGCTATGAAGTAGATGGTTGAAAAGTTATTGTATCCCTTCCGTATATATAGTGTTTAAAACTACACACACACACACACACACACACACACACATATTATTGTATATAAACATATTGAGTTAAATGTATTTTTAAAAGAAAATATATAACATTTCATATATACATACAACATACATGCATATAGGTACTACACATATATTACATAGATGGATAGATAGATACATGCATATATATGAATGTGCATAGCCTTTTCATAAGTATTGGGGAGGAGACATGATCATTTTAAATTTTAACTAAGAACCATAAAAATACAGTATTTCTCCAGTACACTGTTTTGGCTCTTTCAGTGGTGTGGTTCAGAAGATTTTTAGTTCCACCAAGAACCTGAAATGAATTTGACCAAGTAGTTCTTCTGGAACTTTATGCCATATATTCTTTTAATGTTATGTTCAGATCTCGGGGGCAGCTTGGTGGTACAGTGGATAAAGCAGAGTGTGGAGTCAAGAAGATGCCAGTGAAAATTCAGTTTTAAACACTTACTAGCTGTATAATCCTGGGCAAATTATTTAACCTCTAATTGCCCCAGTTTCTTCATCTGTAAAATGGGTATAATAGTAGCCCTTATCGCCCAGAGTTGTTGTGAGGATCATGACCTAATAATTGTAAAATATTTATCAGGATACTGGTAACTTAATAAGCCCTATAGAAATATTAGATATTATTATTTATCACTATTATTCTCATCTTTTTCTTTTCTAAGATTAATCCAACTCTCTTAAAATTCTTTCTTTTGTACTCTAATTTCTACATACTCCCATCTCTGCTTTGGTGTTTCTGCATGCCCTATCACATATGCCATCCAGTGGCCCATCAACCGTCTCTACCTTGGCAATCTTTTCCTGAAATATAAGCTAGGATTTCCTTGATTTAGCGATGCTAAAGTGGACAAAATGAATTCAAATCCTCATACTGAAAATGAATACTTGAGAGCTTGGGCAATTTATTCTTTCTGGGTTTCAAATTTCTTCATTTGCAAAATGAGGGGATTGGACTGAGTTGATACTCTCAAGATAACTTCCAGCTTAGAGATCGATGTTACATGTATATGTAAACAACATATATGTATATATGCAATATATAATAACAGCATAGAGTACTATATTATACTATTATACGATTATTTATTATCAGAATAATAGTATTGTATTTAAGATAATAAAATTATTGGATTTTGCCCTTGATCACTCTGTCTTGGTATAATATCAAGGTCATAGCCTTATTATAGTGGTAGACAATACCTATTTGCATGCCCACCCACTAACTCTCCCAGGTCACTATTGCCATCCTTCACAGCTGCTCAGACTTCCAGTTGCACTTGCTCTCAGGTCAGTTCCATAGCAACTACCATTAAAATGGTAGTACACAGGAAAGAAATATTCCAAGATGGGACATCTTTCGCTGTTGTTGTTGATTTTCTAATGTCTATCTTATCCTTCTTCCAGTGGAAGGAGATCCTGCTTTCAATGTCCCAGGAGGGAAAGCATTTTGATATTGTACTGAATTTAGAGTCAGAAGAATTCAGTTAAAATTCCATTTCCAATATGGTAGTTGCTATGGGAAACAAATTTTTTTTGTTGTTTGCTTGCTTGGTTCTACTAATTTCACTTAACATCAGTTCATGTAAGTCGTTCCAGGCCTTTCTGAAATCAATCTGCTGATCATTCCTTATGGAACAATAATATATAATAATAATAATAATAACATTTATATAACATTTTTATGATCTCTTTGGGATTCAGAGCCAATAGAGACACTGCTGGATCAAAGGGTATGTACTGTATGTTTGTGCATAGTTCTGTATTGCTCTCCATAATGATTGGATCAATTCATAACTCCACCAACAATGTATTAATATCCCAGTTTTTCCACATCCCCTCCAATATTTATTATTATCTTTTCCTGTCATCATAGCCCATCTGAGAGGTGTATAGTAGTACCTAAGAGTTGTGTTAATTTGTATTGCTCTGATTAATAGTGATTTAGAGCATTTTTTCATATGACTAGAAATGGGTTTAATTTCTTCATCTGAAAATTGTCTATTCATATTCTTTGATTATTTATCAATTGAATAATGCCTTGTATTCTTATAAATTTGAATCAATTCTATATATATTTTTGAAATAAGCCCTTTATCAGAACCCTTGATTGTAAAAAAAAAATTTCCCCAGTTTTCTGTTTCCTTTCTAATCTTGTCTGCATTGATTTTGTTTGTACAAAACTTTCTAACTTAATATAATCAAAACTATCTATTTTGCATTTCATAATATACTCTAGTTCTTCTTTGGTCACAAATTCTTTCCTTCTCCATAGATGTGAAAAGTAGACTATCCTTTATTCTTTTAATTTGTTTATAGTATCATGCTTTATGTCTAAATCATGAACCCATTTCAACATTATCTTGGTATAGGGTATGAGATGTTGGTCTGTGTCTAGTTTCTGCCATCGTGCAGTTTTCTCAGCAATTTTTTTGTCAAGTAACAAGCTCTTATATCAGAAACTGGAATCTTTGTATTTATCAAACACTAAATTACTGTAGTCATTGACTATCGTGTCTTGAGAATCTAATCCTATTCCACTGAGCCGCTACTCTATTTTGTAGGTAATACCAAATGGTTTTAATGACCACTGCTTTATAATATAGTTTTAGTTCTGGTACAGCTAAGTCTTCATTCACATTTTTTTCCACTAATTCCCCTGAAACTCTTGACCATTTGTTCTTCCAGATGAACTTTATTTTTTTTTTCTTTTGTAATTTCTTGGCAGTTTGATTGATGTGGCACTGAATAAGTAGATTAATTTAGGTAGAACTGTCATTTAAAATATATTAGCTGGGCCTACCCATGAGCACTTGATATTCTTCCAATTGTTTAGATCTGACTTTATTTGTGTGGCAAGTGTTTTGTAATTGTATTCATATAGTTCCTGACTTTTTCTTGCTAGATAGACTCCCAAACATTTCATATTATCTACAGTTATTTTAAATGAAATTTCTCTTTCTATTTCTTGTTGCTGGATTTTGTTGGTAACATAAAAATGCTAGAATTTTTTTTGTCATCAACTAGCCTAGAAAATGCTTGTTTCTCCCTGAATGTTGAAAGTCACACTGCTTCTACTTTAATATTACATCTCTAGCTTCTTCTGACCCTTAGGGAATCTTTTATTTTCATATTCAAGATGGTTCAAAAAAGTTTGAGCATCCTGAATTCCAGATAAATGCTACCTTGTATCCTATACTAAACAGAGATTACTATGGCAATTCTGTCAAAGATAACTCAAAAATAGGGTTTCAATTGGGAGACTGAGGGGGGTAATGAAATTGAGATGAACATAGATTTAGAGCTATTAGGGACCTCTGAGGTGATCTTTTTACAGGCATGGAAACTGAGGTAAAAAAAGGTCAAACGAAACTTCTTTTCCTCCTTCACATTGCACAGAGAGTTAGGCAGTATATGAACTGAGACCTTCCTAACTTCAAGTTCAGCACCAAGTCCATTATATCATGATGCCTCTCAAGTTTTATCATACTTCACAAAGAAAAAAATTTACATATGTGTGTATTTGCATGCACACACATATTGTATGAGTATACATATACACATATAAATATAAATATATATGTATATATATATATGTGTGTATATATATATATACATATCAGGAGGAAGTATGTGAAGAAATACCTTTCCAGGACTTTTTTGTGGTACTGAAATGCAAGAATATATAATTTACTCTAGCCAGGCTTACAAAGCAGACACATAAGAATCGACATATAGTCAATCTGTTGACAGGGAGAAGGTTGAAGACTCAGAGGGAAATGAAGTGTGACTGGAGTCTTGAATTATTTCCCTTCTCACCAGGATACATATATAAAGTTTGTCCATGGTAGAGCACTAGGGATGCCAGGCAGGGCTGGGCTCAATTTTACTCTTGCCTATTGCCTGTGACTCTGCAAAAGAAGCATGAGGGAGGAAACAGAAAATAAAGCTTCAGAAAGATAGAAAGAAAGGGAGATTGAGAGACAGGTAGGAAGGGAGGAAGATAGACAGAAAGACAGATGGAGACAGAGACACAAATAGAGAGACTGAGAGACACAGAGATAGAGACAGAGAGAAAGAAAAAGGACAAAAACAGGGGGAGACAGATACACACAGAGATGGAAGTCAGGATTTAGAGACAGAGACAGACACACATATATACATAGAGACAGAGACACAAAGACAGAGAGGGAAAGGACAAAAACAGAGATGAGACAGATACAGACAGATAGACAGAGAGACAGAGACAGAGACACAAATAGAGAGACTGAGAGACACAGATAGAGACAGAGAGAAAGAAAAAGGACAAAAATAGGGGGAGACAGACACACACACAGATGGGGGTCAGGATTTAGAGACAGAGACAGACACATATACACACAGAGAGAGAGACAGAGACACAAAGACAGAGAGTTCCACATAGAGACAGACACACAGAGATAAAGGACAAAGTGAGACAGAAAGATATAGACAGATACAGAAATAGAGAGACACAGAGAGGCAGAGAAAAGAGATGGGAGTGAGTCAAGTGGTCATATCCTGGTCATTGTTGGTTTTAACCAACTACAAGGATAGGATCAAATCTGCGATTTTACTTTTAAACAAAAAGTCAATTCTCCTGGAAGAGAAATCATCCTCTACCAATTCAGATTAAGATCTTCTCTGCAACTAATGGTCCTGGTGCCCAAGGGGGTTAAGTGACTTAACCAGAATCACACAACCAATATGTATCAAAGGCAAGACTTCAATTCTGGTCTTTCCAGGTTTTGAACACAATGCTCTTACATTATGGCACATTGTTAATAGAATATCCTAAATGCCCAAATTGTCTTGATATTTCGGGAACTTATATACTCTTCACTAGTCTCATACTGCAACTATATAAGTATGCATACAAATCAAGAAAATTATCCCATAAGTGTTCTTCAAATTATTCCAAAGTACTTACTATAACTGTAATTGTGACCTATTAAAAAAAAAAAGTTGTATTTAAAGACACAACAAAGTGCAACACATAGTGTGTTAGGCTTGCGGGAAGGATAAAAATGGGTTCAAATCCCTTTTCTGACACATACTAATTGTAAGGTATTAGATAAATCACTAGTATCAACTTCATGTCTATAAGACTAAAATAAGATAATGTATTTTAAAGTAGCATATGAAGTAACTATGATACTGATGCCTTTTTTAAAGTGAATATCTCATGTAATTATTTTAGCAAAATATAAGAAAAGAGATCCAAAGTATAGATGTCTGCTACGTCATTCATTTGATGATTCATTCCATCACCTAGCCCTGCTACCAGTTGGCCCTATCATGTCTTTATTAATGAAAAACATATATTCCAGTGATACAAATTATGGTATATCCATATTTTCTAATCCTATGCAATTTCTATTTTCTCACAAATTTTTTTATCAAGTGTAACATACTCACAAACATACATATGCATAGATGCATAGATCATATAGAGCAAAGACACATATACACTTTTACTGAACAACACACCGGCATGAATGCATGAACATATATAATACACGTGCACATGCACACAAGGCAAACACTTGTATAAAATAGGCATGTAACACACACAGCTCTACATGGTTGTGTATATGTATAAAATGTAGATGTAAAACCTATACATATGTATGTCCATAAACACACATATATACACAGATACATAAACCTATTGAGAGTCATCAGTGCACATGAAACAAAAAAAATAATAATAATAGCAATTCACATATTAAACACTTTAAATTTTATAAATTAATTTATAAACTTTGCACCTCATAACAATCTTGTCAAGTAGGTACTAATAAATACTACTATTTAAGGTTAACACAGGTCCTTTCTAATATTATGCCCATATTACAGATGAGGAAACTGAGGCAAACAGGGTTAAATGACTTGCCCAGATGCAATCTTAGTAAATCTCTGAGGTCAGGTTTGGACTCAGGAAGATGAGTTTTCCTGACCCCAGATCCAGCACTCTATCTACCGCTTCATCTAGTTGCCAATTCATTTTACTGAAAAGTAAACTGAGGTTCAGTGACATTATGTAAATCCCCTATGATTCCTTAGTTAATTCAAAAATTTTTTTCCATGCCCAGTGTGGTAGGTGATTTTCTAAGGGTAAGATCCTAAATGAGCCTGAAAGGTAGTTGTGCTAGAAAAGATACTACACAAGAAATCAAGAAGCTTAGTTAGGTTTTAGTACCAGCTGTGCCAAGAACTAGTTATGTAAAATTAGGGCAAATTAGTTAACCTCTCAGTGTGAATTTTCAATACATTCATTGATGATCTCATGCTTATAATAGCTCTAACTTTCTGTGACAGAGCACTCAATGTGTGAAAGACCGAAGGTATAGTAGAAAAATAGAGGAGATGGATATTTGTGAGCCTGGAGGTCTCCATAAACAAAATAGAGCTCAAACTGTCTTTTGAAGAAGGGACAAAGAGATAGCCTTGCAGATAAGGAACAAGTCATTGACAAGTGAAACAGTAGCTATGACCATGATGGATTATGAAGCAATGAAGAACATAGCCTGGTTGGAGGGTGGGAAATTAAGGAGAAAATACAACAGAGAAAATAAGGTATGTTTGCCAACATTCTCTCAGGACACACAATGAGGCCACATCAACTGCTAAGTTGATGGCAGGGCAGATGATTGAGTGTAAAAGCAGCTAAGTACGTGATGCAGAGAACACCAGACATGGAGTCAGGAATGCCTGAATTCAAATTTGTCATCAGACAATTACTCAGAACTGCATGTTTTGGAACAAGTCATATAACCTCATTCTACCTTGGTGGTCTTCTCTGTAAAATGGGGATAATAATAACATCTATTTCCCATGGCCATTATAAAAATAAAATGAAATAATATTTGTAAAGCACTTTCCAAACTTTAAAACAAGGTGTAAATGCTAGTTATTACTTTATTTTTTACTTCATTAGTAAGATGACCTAAGGGGCAAAGCAATTTTCACCATATTTCTCTTTTCCTATTTTATTTCCATTTTGATTTATTTCCAAGGGGAAGAATGAAGATGAGAGGAAGGAGAAAATGTGAGAAATAGGTGAAGTTAAAGACTCACCATCTCAGGATACAGAAAAAAAAGATGTAGAAGATATGACAAGGCAAAAAGGAGTATTGCAGTATTTAGGATTCTTCTGAACCATTAAAAATTACCCAGGCTAATTTTCTCCTCATTTCTGCTAATCTGTATGCATCTAAATCTGGAGCATGAGATGGAAGAATTGCTGAAGTTTGAGTAGAGGTAACAATAAGCTTGGAGTTAGGGAAGCCTCATATTCTAGTTCCAACTAATACTTGGGCAAGTAACTTTTTTTGGGGGGGGGGAGAGACAAGGGGTTAAATGACTTGCCCAGGATCACACAGCTATTAAGTGTCTGAGTACACATTTGAACTCAGATCCTTCTTACTCTAAGGGTGATGCTCTATCCACTGCAAATTCTAGCTGCCCCAAGTAACTCCTTTAAATGGACCTCATTTCCCCACCCTCTGTAATTTACAAACAAGGGGATTGGACCAGGTGATCTGCTGGTCTTTTGATGACTTCAATTCTTATTGTCCTACCAACCAACCATCGCAAATCTTTTAAAATGCTCTCAGTTCAAAGTACTATTGAATTCATGTCTGCAAGGAGTCTATTGTCCATAAGAGGGAGCCTTAGAACCACAATCTGAGTCAGCCTCTACAATCACACAAAAATCTTACTCTTGAAGTGGGGTAGAAGATCAGGCAAAAGAATTATTTTTATTTGGCTCCAGAGGGAAAAAAATACATACATTGCTCCTATTTGACCACAATTCATTGATAATATGCAAAGATGGAAATAGGAAATTATTTGCCTATTATCTAAATTACGTTATTAAAATCCATTGGAGTGTTTTAGGTCATTTCTATAGGATGATATATTTTTCAAAAGAATAGCAAATGACCAGTTTTGCATCTTCCATTGCTGGGATGTTTTCGTATTCTTCCCTCTTAGTAAAGCGACCTGCCGGACAAAGCAATTTTTATCAGATCTCTCTTGCCTACCCTATTTCCACTTCAACTTATTCCCAAAGGAAAGAATAAAGGGGGAAGGAGAAAAGGAAGAATGTGAAATAGGTGAAGCTAGAGAGAGAAGTATGATGTGTGTGTGTGTATGTAGATAGATAGATAGATAGATAGATAGATAGATAGATAGATAGATAGATAGATAGATAGATAGATGATAGATAGATAGATAGATATAGGCTTTTTTTTTTTCTTTTGAGCAATCCAATCTTTAGAATGCAGATATCTAGAAGTAAAAGAATAGTTCAGGGACGTAGAGGAATACCAAGTTTTATTTCTTGGTTGAGTTGTACTTGACAAATAATCTAATAAAAAGGGGAAAGGACAATTCATGGAGAAAGAACAATAGCTCTGGAATAAAAGAATATGGGTTCAAATACTTCATCTGAGGTTTATGAGCTGTGTGACCTTAGGCAAATCACCAAAACTCAGTTTCTTCATCTCTAAAAAAAGAGGGAGTTGAAAATGACCACTGAGGCTCTTTCTGTGCTTCAGTTCTGCTCCTAAGATCTTTTGATTTTTTTAAACTTATACACAGATTTTTTCCCCAAAAAACATTTTTGTTGCTATTCCTAGAATTGATTTCTTCTTTTTGACATTTCTGCAATGTTTCCTTCTTTCTTTCTTTTCTCTCTTGCCTTTAGTTTAATATGTCCCTTCATTTTATTTTCTTTAAACGCTCTATTCTTTCTCATTGTTTCCTTTCACTTCTTAAGCTTTTTCTTACTGCTTCTCTTCCCCCATGGCATACTGCTATTTCATGCACAAATTAACTTAGTCAGCTTTTTACCCAGGATATCAATCTCCTGCAAATATCCCCAATGTACTGTTTCAGTTTCATATGATTTGAAATACTGTGAGGAAGGATATCCCCAAATCCCACTTCTCATTCAGAGATGGAGAAGATTATCTCCTTAATCTAAGAGACAGCAAGCTGTGCAATCCAGTGGTCTGGGAGCCCAGGTTGGGGGTTTGGAAATAATTCTATTCCATACTCTAACACTGATTTTCAGCATGTGAAGAAAGGGAGCAAAGTGAATGGGCTAAAGCTGATTTTATTTGGGTTGGAGAAAATAGAGATGCTGCAACATGGGGCAAGGGTGAGGGAAGATAGAGGAGAAAGATTCTCAGAGCTGGACAGCACTTGAGAGATTATCTCATCCAATGTCACCCAAGTGACCTGAAACTCCAAACATTCCCAAGTGTTGCTTGAATCAGATTAAAAAGTAATTGAGAAATGTTTAATAAAACAAATAAAATTAAAATAAATAAATTAATTAAAGCTACAATAAAACATAGGTTATTTTTCTGTGTCATTTTTTAAGTGAATGTATAGTCAGTCAGCAAGGATTCTTATACCTTGGCAGCTCCTGTTTTCATTTGACATCATCACTCTCTCCCAATAGTTTGACTGAAGAAAGTGAGGTTTGGAGATGTCAAGCAATCTATTTAAAGTCAAACATGGTTATTAGTTAGTGGACTACCTGGGGCTAAAACCCAGATTTCCTGATTCATGAGTAGACTTACTTGCCCTTATACCACACTGATGGTGGCAACAAATTTAAAAGTTACTTTTTGCTAGATTTTTGCTATTATTCATTAGAAAGTATATTTCCAACTTGAGCTAAAGGAAAATAGAAAAGGAAACTCTCCATAATGTTGCTATTGCTGTTTATCTCTTTCAAAATGGTGTGTTTACCTACATCACCTCAGGGTACAATGTCTGTGAGGTGAGATCTTTTTATTTACCTGTTATGTTGCTTGTAGCTGTGGAAAGAGACTGGCTTTGTCACGTCCTTATACAATATTTTCTATGAAAGTTTCTTTTCATTAAATGAATAAAAGAAGAGAATAAAGGGAATAAAGAGAAGGTTTTCTACAAGTCCTTCTAAGATGAAAGCTATTTCATTTATTAATTTTTAAAAAGATGGCTTTCTCTGAAAACCACCAAGCAATATTAATCCTTGAAAGATCCATTAAAAAACACACACAGCATTTCCTCCTGTGCATATATGGGGGAGATTGGGAAGAAAAGTGGAAAGATGATTAAATATGGAATCAGAATAGATGAGATCAGAACTTGCATAGATTATTTACTAGCTATGGAACTATGAATAAGTCATTACTTCTCTGTAGCACAGCTTCTTTATCTCCAAAATGATGGGTTGGCTGACAGAAGATCTGGGCCCCTTTTAGTCCCAACACACTGTTGATTCTGTGACGTAAGACCCAAAAGGACAATTTAGAAAGCAGCTCCAATGTTCAACTCATTGAGTCTTTGTCAGGCCACAACAGAGAAGAATTTCTAAAAATTCAAATGGTCCTATGAAAATATTTCTTTAAGATGCTTAAGCAAAATCCTGACCATAGAAAGTTACTATAATAACAAGTAAGACCAAAACACATTCTGAGGAAGACAACAAAATCAAAGCTCCAACATCCAACATCCAAGAATGATATGAATTGTTTTCAGGTCACAGAAAAGCTCAAAAGGTATTTTGAAAATTTAGTAAGAGAAGTAGAACAACTAGGAAGAAAAATGAGAATGATGCAAGAAAAACATGAAAGAAAGAGTTCATAACTTGGTAAAGGAGACACAAAAATATGCTGAAGAAAATAACACCTTAACAACAGACTAGATCAAATAGTAAAAGACAAACAAAAAGCCAATGAGGAGAAGAATTCCTTGAAAAATAGAATTGGTCAAATGGAAAAAGAGACACAAAAATTTACTGAAGAAAAAACTCCCTAAAAATTAAAATTTTGTCAAATGGAAAAGGAAGTATAAAAGCTTACGGAAGTGAATAGTTTCTTAAAAATTAGATTTAAACAAATAGAAAATAATGACTTTAAAAGAAATCAATAAACAATAAAACAAAGCCAAAAGAATGAAAAAATATAAGATATTGTGAAACAACTGACCTGGAAAATAAATACAGGAGAAATAATTTTAAAATTATTGGATTACGGCGCAATGGATAGAGCACCAGCCCTGAAGTCAGGAAGACCTGAGTTCAAATCTGGTTTCAGACATTTAACATTCCCTAGCTGTGTGACCCTGGGCAAGTAACTTAATCTCAATTGCCGCAGCAAAAAGCAAAAAAATATATATTGCATTATTTGAAAGGCATGATCAAAAAAAAAATAGCCTAGACATCTTTCAAGAACCATCAGATTAAATAAAAATGGAAAGAAAGTATCAATCACCTCCTGAAAGAGATTCCAAAATAAAAACTCTCAGGAATAATATAGCTACATTCTAGATCTCCCAGGTCAAAGAGAAAATATTGCAAGTATCCACAAAGAAATAATTTAAGTATTATGGAGCCACAACCAGGGTAACACAAGATTTAGCAACTTCTACACTGAAAGGTTGGAGGGCTCGGAAAAATGATATTTTAGAAGGCAAAAGAGCTAGGATTACAATCAAAAGTCAATTACCCAGCAAAACTGGGTATAATCCTTTAGAGAATAAATATGAATATTCAATGAAATAGAAGAGTTTCAAACATTCTTAATGAAAAGACCAGACTGAATAGAAAATTTAATTTTCAAATACAAGCTGCTAGAGAAGAATAGAAAGGTAATCAGGAAAGGAAAATCCAAAAGGATTTAGTAAAGTTAAACTCTTTACATTCTGATGGGAAGATGATACCTATAACATATAAAAACTTTCTCATTATTAGGGCAGTTTATTACTGCCCACACAAACACTTAATAGCAGTCCAGAGATCTTTCTACTATTGTGATATACTGTTAGATTGGAAAGGGGAAAGATAGAGAAGTAAGGAACATAAATTATAAGCCTTAGAAATCATTCAAATTTAATCAACAGTACTAAGTGATGGATTTGTCACAGGACTTCAAAAAGATAAGGAAAGGGGAGATATCTGCAAAATTACTATCATGGAAAGACAGATTGTAACATTAATAAAGATAGAATAAGATGAGGAAACAGTTTGAAGATGATACTAATAGATTTGTTCTGAGTCTGTTGAATTTACAATTTAGATAGGTAGAAATAGAGAACTTAGAACACAGACCCAAGATTAACCTTTTGAGAAAACAGCTTAATACTTGCTCATAATTGACTTTTCTTCTGCACCCAACCCTGTGCCTTGCCCTGGTCAGAGCTCAATAGATATTTTATCCATCAGTGTTCACATTTGAGAGTCATTATCCTCATATATGTGACAACTGAAGTAATTAAACTGGGCAAGCTCTTTGAGAAATTAGCATAGTGAAGAATAGAGGGCAGAGTAATGGGAAGGCTGAATGAAGTTCTACTATGAGAGGAAGGAGAAGTGAATATTACTCTTGATAACTTTGAAATACTAACATAAAGTTTTCTAGTTAGTGAAGCAAGGGCCTCAAACAGAATATTCCTGGTTATAGCTTATGGTCAAACCATCAGACAGGCAAAAGACAGTGAAATTATAGGAGGAATCAGGCATCTGGGGATCAAAGGGAAAGTCTAAAGTAGAGCAAGAGATACAATTGTACTAAAATTTATATATTTTAACATAGAGTTCTGCCACTTATATGACTCATGGACTCCACATTCTTTTCTCTTCCTCAACAAATACATTATGTATTTAGCTGACAGCCAATGTTGATTCCAAAATTCAGAAAATCTGTAAAGAGGATGGAGTTAGGAACTCCCAGAAGAGGAGAAATAGTACACTAGAGATTGCCCTCGAAAGCATAGTCTGTCCTTTTCTATATTTCATCTTGTGTATTTGACTATAAATCATACCCAATCAAATGAATTTTCCACCTCTGTCTTCATGCTTGCCTTTCCTACATTTTGGACTTCATTTGAACTGTCAGAGCTTTCTTTTCTACCTATGATGTCAAGTATTCTCTCCATAAGAAATATACGGATAATATTTCTCCCATTTCACAGAGTTTTGTAACCCCAGATCCCAAATTATTGAAGTTGCCTCTTGAAGATCAAGTCTAAAAACTGACCACACAAGTATTTAGGCCAATGCGCTATACCAGTGTCACCTTGAAGCCCATAATTGCCCAGCATCCATAGATACCTCATTTATTCTGAACATAGAATCAGCTCCTGCAATATGCCTATTTATCTCAAAATATGCCTTTTAATTATTAAAGCATTCAGATCTAAACCTACCCATTTAAACTTGTACCACTAATCCCTTGGCCCAATGTCAACGCTTGCTCTTTCATGTAGTCACTCAAGCAAAATACCCATACTATGTTTTCCATTCATTCTAACTCTGCTTTATACTTCATTGCAAATACTCAAATGATTGCTCTTCAAGAAGTCTTTTTCATTAATTTTCAGTCTTTGGAGGTCATTCTGACCTCTTAAATGTCAAGGGTTGTTTTTACTTTTTTAAAATAAATATGCCAATGCTTAGGATGTAGTTTAATAACAGGGCTTAAGAAATGCTTTTTGAATTACATTAAATTGATTTGTATCCTGGAAGGATAAATCACAACTGTAGGCCATTAGGAGTCTTCTTCCTTTTAATGCACAGCTGCTGCTGTTTTTCCAAAATCTTTCAAACAGCCCCTCTCCATGCAGAAAAAAGAAAATAGAACTCAATAAACTGTATGTTTTTTTCCAACCGGTGTATTTTATTTTATTTTTTTTATTTTCTCGAAGAAGTTAGGGTGGCTTAGGGTTTAGAGTGCTGGCCTTGATGTCAGGAAGACCTGAATTTGAATCCTGGTTCAGATAATTGCTAGCAATATGACTGGCCAAGTCACTTAACCTTCTCAGTTCCACTTTCTTCATCTGTAAAATGTGAATAATAATAGCATCTACTTCCTATAGCTGTTGTAAAGATCAAATGAGATAACATATGTTAGGCATTTTGTACAGATTAAAGTGTTATGTACATGCTAACTAGTGTTATTCTCTGGACCCAATTTATGCCTTATGCCTTGCTGAGAAATAGCTTATAGTCAATTTTGAAAAGGGAAGAGAAGAAGTAAGATAAGATGCTCTCTGTTTAACTTAAAACACACAAACACACCTCAGATTTCATGTACTTTACAATTTTCCACAGGGTCAGCCCTGGACATGTAGTAGTCAAGAGGTGAAAGCATTGAAATTAACATTCCTTATTACTTAGTCAGTATAAATTGTTCCTTCCTCCAGGCAGATGGGCTAATGGATACTTGCAAGATTGTAGATCTCTCAGACATTTGAAAAGGAGTTGATTTAAGTCCTGATGAGATGGCACAAAGAAAGGGCATGATGGTTTCTGAGTTATTGTTGGCAACCTCAAAACACTTGAAGAGAATTCTTTAGTCATCAAAGAAGACTACTGTGTTTGGAGAATGTGCCAGGGTATAGTTCAGGGTCAGGTCATTGTAGAAGGTTTCTGGACATCTGCCAACAAGTTAAGTCATCTTTGTCTTCCAGATGATGGAAAATAGCAGCAACAGACTTCCTAGCTACATCTTCTATTCTCTCTAAATCCAGCCTATCACATATCCTTATGTCCCAGTGCCCCTGTGTTTCCTTCAGTGGCCTGAATTTATGTGATTTCCCTGGCCTAATGAATAGATTTCAGGTCTATTTACATGGTAATGACCTCTTACTTAAGAATATCTAAATATAGTCAGCTGGAATAAAGTGATGGTATAGCTCAGGATTCCTTAGTGAAGATTAGATGGTACAGTAGACAGGGTCTGGGCTTGGAATCAAGGAAACTCATCTTTGTGAGTTCAAATATGGCCTCACATACTTAATGGTCATCTGACCATAAGCAAATCACTTCATGCTGTTTACCTCAATTTCTTTATTTGTAAAATGAACTGGAAAGGAAAATGTCAAATCACTCCAGTATCTTTGTCCAGAAAACACCAAATGGGCTCATGAAGAGTCAGACATGAAGAAACATTTCAACAACAATGATGATAGTATTCTACATTTATGAAATACTTTATAATTTCAAATATTTCATCTACAATGTTTTAGTGTTATAACTATTCAGTAAAGTAAGTTTTAGAGGTATTATTATTCTAAGAGGCAGCTATGTTTCCCAGTGGATAGAATATTCAGTGCAGAGTCAGAAAGATAAGTTCAAATCCAACCTCAGATATTTTACTAGCTGTACAACTCGAGGCAAGCTACTGAAAAAAGGCTAAGAATAATATCTACCTCCCAGGATTGTTGTGAGCATTAAATGAGATAATATTTCTAAAGAACTTAACACAGTTCTTTAAGACATAATTGGCACTTAGTAAATGCTTTCTTCCTTATTAGTCAGAAAGCTTAAGTAACTTGTCTAGAGCTATAGTTAAATAGGAACCCACATATTTTTTAATTCAAAGTCCAGCATCCTCTCCATTCTGCTAGAATACTTCAGCTTTTCTACTGAACAGAAATTTGTGAAGAAAAGTGCCCTTGGGATTGGGGAAAAAGGAACAATAATGCATTGTTGGTAGAAATGTGAACTTGCTCAATCATTCTGAAGAATAATTTCAAACTATGTCTAAAGACGTATAAAATTTTGCATACCCTGTGATCCCACAATAACACCACTAGGTCTATAGCCCAAAGAGATTAAAAAAAAAAGGACTCTATGTTACAAAATAACAGGTCTTTTTGTGATGGCAAAGAATTAAATATTGAGGGGCTGCTCATCAATTGAAGAATAGCTGAACAAGTTGTAGCATATTATTATAATGGAATATTTTTATGCTGTAAAAATGACAAATAGGAAGGTTTTAGAAAAATTTGGGAAATTTTATATGAACTTTATATATGACTTTTTATATAAAGTAAAAAGAAGCAAGAATACATTCTGCAAAGTTACCTTATGATGATGATCAACTATGAAAAATAGTCATTTTGCTCAATACAATGATCCAAGACAATTCCAAAGGACTTATGATTAAAAATATTATCCTCCTCCCCAGAGAGAATTGATGAACTCTGAAAACAGATTGAAGTATACTTTTTTATTTTTATTGCTTTATTTTATTTGTGTTTTCTTTTGCAAAATGATTAATATGGACATTTTTTCATGACTTCACATGTATAACTGATATTACATTTTTTGCCTTCTCAAGGAGTAGAGGAGGGACGTAAAGGAGAAAGAGAATTCAAAACTAAAAGTTTTTTATAAAGAATGTTAATATAGTTTTAAGTATAATTGGGAATAGTTAACAAAATAAAACAATTTTTAAAGAAGACAAATGCCTTTAATTATCATTGGTTGTCTATTATCATTTGTTGTCTTCCCCAAATGCTAGCAATCAAGTCTATTTGATGTGACTATTTAGATATCTTGACTGTTAAAAAGCTATGGAATAAGCCTGCAGTGATTATACTGACTGGCACCAATCTGAGCTAAACAATAAATCATAGGCAGCAGGATGTTGGCTTTGGGGCTGTGAAGGTGAGGACACTCAATAAGTGACACAGGAAAAAAGTGAGAGAGAGATACCTGCTAAAATGGCAAGAGAGGCTAGAATTGTTCCATCAAGAAAACTGCAGAATGAAATCTAGAAAGTGAATACTTGTAAGAGATCTGTTTTCTGGGTAATGGAGGAGAGGATTAGGGAAAAAAATCTGCCTTATATCAGAGGGCAAGTGCAGTATAAAATGAGAAAATGGTTGCTTCCCAGGTAGAAAGAAGAAAAAGCTATGGTACAACACTAGATCCAGGTGAATTAACAAATGTATCTAAAGATCCAGTTGCAATCCAACAAAAATATATTGCTTATTTATTCTATACCAAGCTCTCTGCTAAATGGTTTCTGGAGGATAAGGACTTGTATTCTCAGGGTTTAGCACTGTGGTTGGCACAAAATAAGTACTAAATAAATGCTTGTCAGATTAAATTGCATTAAATCTTAGTCCTTTTCCGTTGTTTCTGTGACTCTGTCTCCTTTCTTGAATTTATTTTTCTCCACTTGCCTTTGTTATAAGATTCTCCCAAGACCATACCTTCATCCCTTTTGTTTTCTGTTCATAGATATTTCCTTTGCCAATTTCCTCCATTTTAATGGCTTCAGCTAATATAGATGATTTTCAATTCTATCTTTGGATCTGATCTTGAAAATTCTGTACACAACATATTGAACTCCCTATTTGACATCTCTACTGTATTGTTCCTTTTTCATCTACAATTCAATCTATCAAAAGTCTGATTGGTCTTTTCCTTCCCCAAATGAGGATGCCTTCTTGATTTCATTTGCTCAGAATTAAACTAACTGAAAAGTTATTTGCAGTCATAGAATTTCAGAATTAAAAATTACCTCATTGTACATTTAATCCAAATGATTCTAGAAGGAATGCCCCATTGTATCATACCACATAGGTTATTATCCAATCCTCACTTGAAAACTTTTAATGAAGGGGAATCCACTATCCAAAGCAGATTTTTCCATATTTAGGCAGCTCTAATCTTTAGAAAATTTTTTATTGTTGGGCTTAGTTTTTCCTGACGTAAAACATAAATTTTTCTCTTTGTGATTTCTAACCATTTCTTCCAGTGTTACTGTCTTAAGAATATTAAAATAAGTGTAATTGTTCTTACACATCGTAGCCCTTTATTATTTGAGGTATCAGTCCTCCCCTCCCACCAGTCACTGTCCTTACTTCCCAGACTCTTTTCTTCTCCTGGCTAAATATTCCAAGTTCCATCAAGTGATACTCACATGAATTATGTTCACTGCCCTTAACTTTCAGGGACTTTCTATGATTATCATGATCGTGATCTTTTTATCATAATCTTTTTTCAAATTTTAATACCCAGAACTGAAAATAATATTTAATTTTTAATATTTAAGTTTGATGAGGACAGAGTATAGTAATTCTTTATTCTTGGATAATGTACCTCTCTTAATATAGTCCTAGATCACATTAGCTGTTTTGGCTGCTGTATCACATTGGTACCTCATGTGAGTTGAGTTTGGATCATTAACACCCCTTACCCTCAAATCTATTCTCAGATTAGTTCCTATTTAATTATGCTTCCCCCTCACTGTACTTTTGAAATTTTGAACCCAAGTATAAGATTTTATATGTATTCCTATTGAATTTCAGTTATATTGTGTCCTTGTCAAATCACTTCTGGAATATTGTTTTTTGTTCTTGGTGCCATGTGTTAAGAGGAACACTGAATAGTAGAAGTACATTCAGAGTAAGAGAAACATGTTAATGAATAGACTCAGTGGCAAGATATAGATCCCAAAGTCTCCCATTGCATCCAACGGCCATTTCCAGCCATCCTGATCTATATCTTGTCATTGGACCCAAATGACTCTGGAGGGGAAAGTGAGCCCTCAGACACTTATTAGCTATGTGAATCTGGACAAGTTACTTATTTGCTCTCAGCCTCTGTTTACTTATGTGAAATATGAGGGCATTGTACTTGTGGCCTCAAAGTTCTGAAAGATTGTCATGGGAAAGGGAAAGTTGACTCATTCCATTTGAGTCCTGAAGGCAGAACTAGGTTCAATAGTAGGAAGTTGCAGAGAGGAAGACTTAAGTTGAATATAAATAAAGACCTGCTAATATTAGAATTATTCAAAAGCAGAATGGATTACCTCCGAAGATAGTATTATAGGTCTATATTTTAGATTTATTGATGCTTTTTCTTCAGTTCCACAGTTATTTCCCTGTATGCAACTCCTCTCTCACAATGAATCCCAGTTTGTAACAGATTTTTAAAAAGCTATGTACAACTAAACAATATGGGTGGCAATTGTGTAAAATGCCACAACAATGAAGTCTGGATATCTTAGAGGTTGGATGGTGCTTTATTTGTCCTCATGGCTCCAATTAAATCAAAGACCTGGGTTTGGAAATTTGCAGGAAATTGATTTCAGGAAGCTGATACAAACAAGAACTTTATTATTATATGACAGAGTAAACAGGCAAAAAAAAACCATATACACACTATATGGAATTATAAATAGACAGAGATTTATACTCACAGATGCAAGAAAAGTCACCCAATATGAGGGTAAGGGAGATGTATCGGAGATGAAATATACTAAAAGTTGGGGTTGAAGTACAAAACTACATACCCTGAAAATGGGTTTGGTTGAGAATAGGAAATCTGTGTCAGATGTAGAAGGGAGCATTCATCAAATTTAGATGAGATGGAGAAGTTCTCAGGGTTACTTTTTGATACCAGGCTTGGATAAGACTTGACTATGAACAGACTTGGGAACAGAAACTAATGGAGGATTTAAATTAACTCTTTAAGACAGCAGGAAGAAAATGATTCAAGGCCATTGTAGCCAGTCAAGAGTTTTATCCAATCAGAAGTTTCAACCATTATCTATCTTTCACAGAGTTAATGTGAGTCTGAACAGTGGAAAAGTACAACCCTGTCTTTTCTTATATGTTTTATGAGCATTAGGACCACTTAATCTAGATGACTTCATATTGTAGTCTTGTCATTATAACTGTAATATCGAACAATATGAACTTTATAATTATCACTGATGATAGTGACTTTCAGGGAATAGTATAGAGGGAAAGGGGCTGCTTGGTGGTACAGTGAATTGAGTGCTAGGCCTAAAGTCAGAAAGACTCATCTTTATGAGTTTAAATCTGTCCTCAGATACTTACTAGCTGTCTAATCCTGAAGAAATGATTTAACTCTGTTTGCCTCAGTTTCCTCATCTGTAAAATGAGCTGGAGAAGGAAATGACAAATAACTCTAGTATCTTTGCTAAGAAAATCACAAATAGGGTCTCAATGAGTTGGAAATGACTGAACAACAAAGATGGTATGAACTCTTTCTAAGGTACAGGTTACACTAGATAATCTTTGAGGTCTTTTCCAACTGTGAGAATATAGGTGACTATTATCATTCATTAATTTTTGTCTATTTAATATTTACTGAGCACTTATATTCTAGGCACTGAAGAAAAAGCAAAAAGGAATCATATAGTCTCTACCCTCATCTAGTCTAGAATAGGAGAGTTGTATTAACTTTTTTTTTTTCTTTTTTGCCGAGGCAATTGAGGTTAAGTGACTTGCCCAGGGTCACACAGCTAGGGAATGTTAAGTGTGAGACAAGATTTGAACTCAGGTCCTCCTGACTTCAGGGCTGGTGCTCTGTCCACTGCACCACCTAGCTGCCTCAGTTGTATTAACTCTTAACTGTGAACTAACTTCTCCAGGCAGGCAAGGGTTTGTATTTTTCTTCTGCTTCTCCCTATGTCAACACATACCTTATTTTATGGATGTCTTCCCAGGTTTAGATAAGTAGGGCATTTCACATAGAAAAAATGGCATAAATAATGACATCAAGGTAGGAATTCGCAAGTCTCAGGTAGAAAAAATAAAACTGGTTGGTTTGTGTAGGGAAAATGGGCTATATTGGGGTACTAGGAAAGATGCAATTCGAAAGGCAGTGAATAGCAAATTGATTGAAGTCTTTGAATACTGGCAAGAGAACTTTGAATTTTGCTTTGATAGTTATTAGAGAGTCCTTTCTTTACATGTTTTTGATCAAAGGAATGATGCAATGAAAATGATATTTGAGGAAGCATTGGCAGCATCTGTGTGTAGGATGGACTGGAACGGGAAAGACGGAGTCAGTCAGTAGGGGAAGGAAGATGAGTTAGAAGATTGCCACTACTCAAGCACAAGGTGACAAGGTCTGGTAGCTGTGAAAATAAAAATAAAGGGGGAAAATTTTGAGAAATATTGTGGGAGAAGAATTGGCAGAACTTGTTGACAGATGGAAGTGAACGAGAGAAGA
>JAJPUD010001504.1:90071-102227 GCA_023553655.1 Myrmecobius fasciatus | reverse complement strand
ATGATCAGACCTGCAATTTAGGAATATCACTTTGACAGATGAATGCAAGATGGGCTGGAGTGGGGAGAGAAGTATGCCAAAGAAACTGACCAGCCGGCTATTACCATCTTCCTGGTATTGAGGTGATAAGTGTCACCACCAGAGTGGTGACAGTGTCAGAGGAAAGAACTAGGCATATTTAAGAGTGTTATAAAGGTAAAATTGACAGGTCTTGACAACAGATTAGATTCTTTACAAAAATATCTGAGCACTGAATGAGGGATTGAGAGGATGACATTTAGGTTTGAAATCATAGTGCCTGGAAGAATATCAGTCCCTTCAATATTGGTCAGATAGGTGGATAGAGGGGATAGAGTGGGGCCTGGAGTCAGAAGAACTCATCTTCCTGAGTTTAAATCTAGCTTCAGATACTTACTCAGTGTGGCTGTGCAAGTCACTTAGCTCTGTTTGCCTCAGTTTCCTCATTTGTAAAATGGGCTGGAGAAGAAAATGGCAAACTACTCTAGTATCTTTGCCAAGAAAACCCCAAATGGGGTCTCAGAGAGTCAGACATGGCTGAAAAACATAACAATAACAATCCTTTTGTGGATTCAGTTATTATTTCCATGCTGATGATTCTCAATAAGAGATAGAGAGATGATGAAATAATATAGAACACAGGGCAAAACTGTGTGAGATCCAGAGATTCTCATGAGCTGGATGAAAATCTGGTAAAGGAGACTGAAAAAACAATGGTCAGATAGGGAGGAAAAGAGTTAGTAGCATCATGAAAACCTAAGGATAAAAGGCTGTTCAGGAAAAACAGATCGACCATGTTAAAAATTGTGGAGATCCTTAAAAGGATGAGAACCAATGAAACACATTAGATTTTGGCAATTAAATTATTAGTAACTTTGGAAAGAGCCATTTCATTTGAATGTTGAGGAAAGCATATATACTAGTTATTATAATTGCTGTTATATAGAAAGTAAAGGGGAAAGAAAGGGATCTAAAGCAACAGCAATAACATCCTGATCAAAATTTAAAGTGTCTTTTACATTGGGAACAACCACATGCTAATCATTATGTTAGGTATTTCACAATTATTATCCCTTTTGTTCCTTACAGCCCTGAGAAATAGGTCCTGCTATTATCCCCATTTACAAGTGAGGAAACTGGGGTAAACAGATTAATTTATTTGCCCAAGATCAAACACCTAGTAGGTATCTAAAGTTAGTTTGACTCAGGTCTTTTTTTTACTCCAGATCATCTGCTCTATCCACTGCTCTACATAATTGACTCATTCTTATTACATGGACTTTGCCTCAAACCAAGGGGGATGCTTATGAATACTTACTACAGTGATGAACAGGGAAGAGAAAGGTCTACCTTCCAATATCTCAGACATCACTGGGACAACTTACCTTGTAGCCTCAACTGGAAGTTCTGCACATCCTTTGCTATCTGGTTCACTAAAATTCTCTATAAATTTAGTTGGAGATTTCTGAAATAAATTTAGTCCAGACAATATAAAGCACTATCTGTATCCACTTCCAGAGGGTAGAAAAGGGCAGGGGTCCAAACTTCAAATATCTTGGATATAAATAGCAATTTATCTGTTTACTTACAAACTTAGAAAATTCCCTGAGGCACTGAGAGATTGTCTCTTGCTCAAGGTCCCACAGCTAGTGTCTGTGATGGGAATTGAATCCAGCTCCTTCTGTCCCTAAGGCCAAATAAAGCTCTCTTTTCTAAAGTGGTTCCTTCTCTTCCACAGTTTCTAACTTACAGTCAGGTTCCATAGAGCTCCCAGTGTAAAGGACACTTTAAATTTTGGTGTAAGGATGCTATTGCTGTTGCTTTAGAATATTTATTCTTTATATATAACTTTTAAAAAAACATTTTTTTAAATAAATGACTTTAAAAAGTCATTTGCAAATCATCTTATTTTGTTCAGTTATGGAGATCTGTTTTTATACACTTTGGCTTTGAACTCTGCCATTAGATCTGATTTTTCTAGCTTTGTTCACTATGCCAATTTCTGGTTGGATCTTGGTTTTCCTTGTTGGTATTTGTGATTATTCTTCTTGAATTCAATTGCTTTCTCTGTATTTATTTTACCATTTCCTGTATTGTGCCTTCATTTTTTAAAAGTGTAATTGATAACTTTTCATTTTAAATCGCCTACATTTCCCAGTGTATGTTTCTAGATCATCATCTTGAGAGCCACAGCTTCTAACAAAGAATAATAAAGAGGTAGAAAATTTAACAGTTCAGGAAAAATAAATAGCATAACAAAAATCAGCTGATAGATGCAGGTTTGTGCCTCTAGTTTCCTCCCATTCCTATAGAGATTCAGGGGAGATGGACTATCATGTTTCTACTTTGGGCTCAAATTTAGCTATTATTTTGTACCATTGTTTTTATTGTTTTGTGATTCTTTCCATTTACATTATTAAAGACATAAAAATTTATAATCATATTTCATATAATAATATAATATGTAATTATAATTAAATTATGGTAACCAAGTCCATCATTTTGTCAGTTTTCTTTTCATGAGGTAAAACCTAGGAATTAGCTTGATGTACATTTTTCTTATTTGTGATGGGCCATCATGGGTTGTTACTCTAACTACTTGCTTCTGTATTAGATATATTGCTTTCTGGTTTTAAGATGGGTAAACTTCATCCGGATTTTTTCAAGTGTTTTCACAACTACTCCCTGTCTCTTAACTGCCTTCTACAGGTAGCTTGTAGCACTATATCAATTGTACTGAAGATTTGCTTGCTGTTACTTGATAGCAATTGCTTTAAGTTATAAATTTGATTAAGTTGGCTAGAATGTAATATGTTACCTTCGGAAGAGAACAGTCTATTTGCCCTTTATCTTTACCTTCTGGTCTTAGAGTCACCTGCTGAATTTTGTTACCTATGTTACAGTTGCTCCCTTGCTGCTTTTTTTTTTTTTAACATTTTTCTTATTCCTGTTCTCCTTTTACATGCTTTGCCCTAGTGCCTCTTCTGTTCCAGATCACAGCAGACATCCCCCATGCCACAGATTCTCCTGTCTAAGGGGATCTCCTTCTTATCAATATTTTATAAAGTGCCCATATTCCATTGTGCCTGAGGAAGCAACATAAATCTAATTCTTCATTCACTTCAGGAGCAAATTGGGGCAAGGCTACTGGGAAAGAGAGGGCAAAGTGGGGATACAGCACTTTTGGAGAAAAAAGAGTTGCTGATGACATAGTTATCATTTATTTTTATTTATTATTAAAATTTAATAGCTCATAAGGTCTAGATTCAAAGTGTATAGGACTATAAATCCATTAGTTTTCCTATTCATTGACATAAGGAATGATCCTTAACATTTCCCCTGTTTTCACTATTAGAGAAAAGGACCTTTAATCTTTTGTTCCTTACATCTTCCCAACTCATTTGACTGATATGATTCTTGATGATTGCATCTAGGTTTTTGTTTTGTTTTTATCTGATGATTTGAAGAAACATACTGCCTCTATTTTCAGAGGTAAAGACTATGATAGTTTTTGAGAATCTATAATACCTACATCTAGTCTTTGTCTAGAAAGAGGCCAATGTCTATAATAATTATTTGGTTTATATGTTTAAAATCCTTTTTTTCCCTCACTCTCTTTATTTATCTTCTTGTCTCTCCCTCTTAACCCATACTCCAAGAAAATTTCTTGATAAAATCAAGGAGTTTTAGGTCCAGGATGAATTTCAGGGACCCTTTCTTTTGAAGAAAAGCATATACTTTTTCCCCCACTTGTGGCAATCAAAACTGCTCTATCTTTCCAATCAAGATTTCATATTAACCCTTGGTCTTATGGCAGGTCTGGTCTTTGAAACCACAAGGATTATGCAGAGCTTCTAACTATATTCCCTGACAGCAGGGAATATCTCCTTTCCTGCACACCCCAAGATAAAATTCTCTTCTTTCTTTTGATTCCCATTGCCTTTCCCTTTACAGGGATATGTACTGATTGCTGTAGAGCAGGGAATTCATGCTAATAATGAGTTCTCAAGAGCGACTTTCCTTTTTCTGTCTTCCTTTTTTTTTCCCCCTGAGTAGTTAGTTCTGAAAAGAATAATTTATCAAATCATTTTTATTCAACTCTGGAGGAAGAAGGAAAAGGAAAGGGAGGGGGGAGGGAGGAAGTCCCTTTTGCTGTTTTAATTGCTTTGCAGTATATGTGTGAGAATCTACTTCCTCCTCTCAAAGCTGGCAGTGGCTGAGGCCTGTCTGGGAACTGCTGGGTACCACTGATGAACAAGATAGCGTCTTAAATTATCTGATAGTTTTGATGCTAAGAAGTTAATTTAAATGATAAGCTGTAAAATTTAGGGAGAATTGAAGAGATTGGTTGTCAGCTAGGTGGGACAGTAGATGAAGCACTAGGCCTCGAGTCATAAAGACTCACATTCTTGAGTTCAAATCTGGACTCACATACTTACTAATTGTGTGGCCCTGGGCAAGCTACAAACCTGTCTGCCTCAGTTTCTTCAGTTATAAAATAAATTGGAGAAGAAAATGGCAAAGACCATCAGTACCTTTATCAAAAAAAATTGGATCATGATACAAATGAAAACAATTGATTTTACAGGATTTTCAGATTGAATTGAGACTTTGAAATATTTTTTGGAAGTAGTGAAGATTCAATTTTTTTTCTTTTCTGGGAAATAATGATTTTGTGTGCTCAAGGGGAAAAAGTATTTTTGCCTAGAGCTAATAACAAACTACTTAATTTACTTTGTTGGTTGGTTCTTATAATTAATATATATTGGATATGTCCTTGTGGAAGAAGATTAAAAGTTTGGAAAACACTATTTAGGATGAAAGTTTATTAGTTGGTACATTTTATTTATTTATTCATTCATTCATTGATTCATTTATTTATTTGCAGAAGAGAAGGTTAGGGGAAGATGGATAATTCAGTTTGTAAGAGTTTATCTGTAGGGCATAGAAATGACCAATAAGTCATCTTCATGGAGAACAGAACAAGAAGAAACTGACTTAGGCTTTAATCTGAGATGTGTAGGCTAGAAGAAAGAGACTCCTTATGAATAAAGATGATAAAAGCAAGCAAAAGGGAGCAAAAATTAAGTGCCTTTCTGTGTGCCAGATGCTTTACAAATTTTTTGCTGTCTTTCCTCATAACAACCATAGGAGGGAGGTGCTTTTATTATTCTCAATTTACAAGTGAAAGTAGTGAGGTGGGCAGAGGTTGCAACTTGTCTAAAGTTGCCCATCAAATTAAGGGTCTGAGGATGAATTTGAACTTAGGTCTTATTGACTCAGGAATGGCTATGTGGGCAGTGGAAAAAGTGCCAGCCCTTGAGTCAGGAAAAATCTTTTTGCTGTGTTTGAATCCAGGTGTATGAGTCTGGGCAAATCACTTAGTCATCTTTGTCTCTGTTTCTTCATTTGTCAAATGAGCTGGAGAAGGAAATGGCAGACCACTCCAAGATCTTTGTTAAGAAAATCCCAAAGGGACTACAAGAGTAGGACACAACTGAAAAATGACTAAACAACAAAAAACAAGACAATTTATAACAGGATGGTGATAGTGAATAATTTTTTGTTTTTCAGTACTATTTAGTCTGCAACCTGGCTGGACCATATATGTCTAAGACCAGCTTCATAATTATCAGTTTTGTCTTTAGCACTTATGGGAGAGAAGTTTGGGGAAGAAAATTTTAAAACATAATGCTAAAATCTCATCTAGATGAGATAATTTATAGGTGCTAAGTCTGACAACCCCCTTAATATATATTTCACATTAAAAAATTTAAAACCCTCTAACTACTATTTCTGTTAAATTGTTTAATTGGTGGCAAATGCAGTCTTATTACTTGTCACTTATATCTGATAAAGAGCTAGTGTTATTTTTTCCCCTTGTTAATTCAATTTAAAATAAATTCCATCACTTTAAGTACATTAGGGTGGGAGGGAGACCCAAAACCTTTCTCTCTTGAAAGCAACAATGGAGCAATCTATTATTAAATGTAAAACATGATGCTAATGAAACATGATGGCTTATACTTCACAACACAAAAATCAGGAAATCTAGAGCTCTGTTTCCCACAGCAACCACAGAAGAACAACCCTGTTTTTTTGGCACATATTGAACACTCCACATCACTGAAAATGTGGTTAATTTTCAATTATTACACAAGCACAAAGGGGTCAAGTTATTGTCACCATGGTCTCAATAAATGGTGGGTTTTCTTACCTTCTCATTATTTATGATTTAATCAAGAAATTGAGTGATGAAATTTTTTTTGGTTTTGCTTCAAAATCTCTAGCTTTAAACAAGAAGAAAGAAACTGCAACACATATGTTCTTTTACCTTCTGACTGGTACTGCTTTGGTTTATAATACTAAGCAATGATCGCTAGACTATGAATTAGGAAGACTGGATTGGATTTTTTTTTCCAACTAGATGTCACTGTGGATAGAATGCTGGACTTTAAATCAAGAAGATCTGAGTTTGAATTCTACCTCAGACACTTTCTAGCAATATTGGCCTGGGCAAGTCACTTGAAAAATAACAGAAGAAACAAAAAAAAATCTCTGCCTCACTTTTCTTCTCTGAAAAATAACATGGGGACAATTACAGCATTTACTTCCCAGCATTGTTGTGAATCTCAAATGAGATAACATTTATAGTGCTTTGTAAAATATCAAAGCTCTGTATAACCTATAGCTCTTTTGACTTGCAAGATATATGACTGCCAAAGTTATTTGACCTCTCTAGGTCTCATCTGTTTTATGGAGAGGTGGTAATACACAGAATTCACTTCACAGGGTTAAAGATAATGAAATAAACATTCATTGATTAGGGAATAAAAGAATAAATATATGAATGATGTATGAATATAATGAAATGATTGTGCTAAGAAATTATGAAAATGAGGAAATCAGAGAAGTATATAAAGATATTTATCAAAGAATATGCTATGAATTTGGAGAACTATATATACTATACTATAACCAGAATAATATAAAAATAAAGCTGATCACTAGAGATTATAATGACTAATCTTAACTCTGAAGGATAGATAGACAAAGGTATCACCCTATTTTTCTTAGGGAATTAAGAAGACTGGATGTGAATAAGGGTGCCAACAAAGTGTGCTCACTATGTGGATACTTTTGCTCAATTAATTTTCATTTTTTAAAAGAAAAAAATATTGTTCTGTGTGAGAGAAATGAAAAGGGGAAGATTTGATAGTATATAGTAGTATTTCTATAAGTTAATTTGATGTAAAAATTAAGTGAATAAGACTTTATTTTTAAAATATTATTTTGAAAAACTAAGATAACTATATACAAGCTGGCCATTAAGATTATCATTATCAAGAACAGTAGTAATTAAGAGTAGGAGTAGGGATGGTAGTGGTGGTAGTGGTAATAGTGATACTAGTAGCAGCAGTAGCAGTAATAGTAGGAGTAAGATAATGGCTTTCCAGTGACTAAATAATTGCTTTGTTAAGTCAGCAAATATTTATTTAGCCCTTGATATATATATGCAGAGACCATTAGGGGTAATTTTAATAGATTTTTTTTGTATTATTCATTTCTGGAAGTTCCTATTTTGTCTCAGACCTATAGTATGACTCTTGCCTCCAGCAATTCTTTGCATTTCAAAAAAGTCATAAGTTGATTTTATTGTGGTTATTATGCTTAAAATTAAGAACATCTTTTTTTACTATTCTAATAATTTGATTAATTTTTTAAAAACTGAATTTTATGTTATAAGACCACCAGAGGATATAAATGAAACTACTCCTCTCTCTTTTAAAATATATCCAAAATATTCTCTGGGCAATTCTTGAATTCATCATAATTGGTAGGTTAGGGGCAATGATTGGATCTATGGTTTCACTGATATAAGGAACTCTTGGAGGAGAAACTTCCTCTACCATTAAAGGTGAGGAATTTTTTTTTCAAATTATATTCTTAGCTGCCTGGAGGGTTGGAAAACAAACAAAAAAAAATTATCCAGGTCAAAAAACCAAGATCTATCAGAGGTGGATCACAATTAATAAAATCATTATTTTGAATTTACATATTTTATCCTGTTAAAGGTCATTTATCTAGGCTAGACATAGTATTCCTTACTGAAAGACAACTCCCATAATAATGATTGTTTCCTTTGTCCTTGTGGCAGTTAGGTAGTATAGTGCATAGGGTGCCAGACTTAGAATCAGGAAGATCTTAGTTCAGATATTGCTTCAGATATCCACTGACTGTATGATCCTGGACAAGCCAGGGTCTGTTTGCCTAAGTTTCCTCATATATAAAATGAACTGGAGAAGAAAACAGCAAATCCCTCCAGTCTCTTTGCCAAGAAAACCCCAAAAGGAGTAAGGAAGAGTCAGATGCAACTGAAATAACTAAATAGAAAATTTCTTCCTCCATAAGTAACATTTTGTAAATATCTACCATGCCAACTGGGTCATGATCTATAGACAATGGGAAGAAAGAGAAGGGAGATCATTCTTTAGGCCCAGCATAAGCTTTATGAAACATAATGCATAAAACAGAATTGAATTTATAAACTAATAAGTATTTAGCATAGACTCTAAAAAGGTCATTGCTTAGACCACTTAAAAGTACATTCAAAAAAAGACCACTTATTTGGTGGAGTTTGCTCTTCTGAGAGTTCCTTATACCAATGAAATCACAAGTCCAATCACTATGGAGTTCCTGCTGATTGTAATGCATTCCTGTCTTACTCAGAGTGGATTTTGGATATATGTTAAAGGAGAAAAGTTTAACTTAGTAGATGAACCATTGTATTCTATAGGAGTCTATGTTTTTTCATTTTAAAATAGGTAAAATCCAATATAATAATTCTACAAGGAAGTCTCTAACATATACCTTCAGGAAAATGACATTTTATATCCAAGCAATCTGTAAAATTCAGAATAAAGCATATTTTGTGGGGAGAGAAGAAATGGAAGAATAGAGTAATGACATCGAACTTAAGAAATCTAAGATAGTTTCATAATGGGAGAAAAGGAAAATTGAATCTGCCTCTTCCTTGAGGATTACTAATCAAATCAACTTTGGATTTTTCCAGAAAAGTTCATAACAATCTACTGCCTCTGTTTAGATTGAAGCTCTCTTTCCTGAGGTCAATTCCCCCTTCCTCCTGGAGGTTCTGTCCCTCTCTCTCATCTCTCTATCCCATTCTACTCTCCCATTCTATTATGCTTACTGGAATCATTGTTCTATTGCTAAGGAATAGCAATCATTATAGAAGGTTTTCTTAAGGAATCTAACAGGGAATGGGAAGAAAAATACAGGATGACAGACAGCCAAAAAAAGGATAATATTTTCTAGGTGTCATTGATGCCTCTCAAATTATTATCTATCATTATTATTGTCTTGTTTTGTTTTGTTTTATGAGTCCCAATTATCCAATTATATGTGGATATAACAGTCCAAAAAAGCATGATTTGGGTTTCTAATGTCAGATATTGAGTCATTCAATCTCAGGCAGTAGTATTCCTTTAAATCTGAAGCTGAATACCAAGGCTTTGGGCTTGCATTTGTCTCTTTGTTATACAATACAACCTCAGTGCCTCCCAGCTTCTTAAACTGTGGTTTATCATCCCATTTAGGGTCTTGTAACTTATGTGGGGGGGTTCACAAAATTATGATTTATTATCATGTTTTATTTGTATACTTATTTTATATACCTATATGCCTGACATCATGTAAAAATTTCTCAGGTGAAAAGGGATTGCAAATGGAAAAAGTTTATGATGCCCCGCCCATTCAAATTTATATGATTTTCATCTCATATTTCACTAAATCCCTTGAAGATTTTAGATTATAATTTGACTGGAGAGACTGTATAGTCCAGTGTTTATAATGATGATGATGGTATAAACACACAAACTTTTGTATGTATATGAATATATACTTATGTATACACACACATATATGCTTTTTTTGTTGTTTAGTTGTCATGTATGACTCTTTCTGATCCCATTTGAGGTTTTCTTAGCTAAAACACTAAGCAAAGATATTGGAGTAGTTTGTCATTTCCTTCTCCAGTTTATTTTACAGATAAAGAAATTGAAGCAAACAAGTTTAAGTGACTTGCCCAAGGTCACACAGCTAGTAATTATCTGAGGAAGATGAGTATTCTTGACTTCAGACACACTTCTGTATGTAGTGAGCCACCTAGCTGCCTTCATGAATGTTTGTATATAGACAGACATATACATATATATATACACACATATATACATAAGTATACACATATATAAATGTATACAAACACTTTCTCATGCATAAAGAATTTCAAAGATTTTAATCATTTGTAGTTACTTCAGATGCAGCCCTAATATTGTTTTTGACTCCTTCTGTGTTCCAATGTGTTTTCATATCTCCACCACTGTATAGTATATTCAGAATACGTGACATTGTTATATTTCTATTTTTTCTGCTGCTACTCATGTTGTAATAGCCATGAAAATTGACCATCTTCCTGTCAGGAAGTTTTCTCAGAGATCCCTAGACAGTTTTGCCCACTTTCTTTTCTTCAGGAGTAACCCATTCCTTTTTTTTCTGTCATTCTACCCATGCTGCACTGCTTTTAATTTTATTATTATTAAAATGTTTCCAAATCATTGGTTTAACAAATATCTATTATGCTCTCCCAGTGTAGGATGCTGCACTAGATTTTGTAGAAGAAATAAAGAAAAATTAAGATGGAATTTTGTGCTTGCATGTGTGAGCCTGTTTGTGTGTGTGTGTAGAGTGGTGGTGTACTCTTGTTGGAAGTGATAAAACATATAGTGAAATATACAATTTAGACTATGATAAGTATATAGATCTATAATCTATATGACTAAAATTTATACTTTTCTTAGAACCTAGCATAGTGCTCTCTATATAGTAAGTGCTTAATAAATGTTTCTTAATATAGTCTCCTTGAGGGTAAAGACTTTTTTTTCTCTATTGTATCTTTGTATACTCATCATTATAAAACCTCACTGGCCTGCATGAGTGAATCAATTTTAGTACAAATACTTCAGCACTACTTTCTGTACTTCTGATGAAAGGAGCCATAAACTCCAAAATCTCTATTTAAGAATGGGGTCCAATGTTTCCTCATTTCTCACCTAGCTGCAATACTACGTCTCTGCTCAATCATATTGGTGCATGATAAGCTCCTTAAAGACAAGGATTTTTTTGACCCCTTTTGGTATTTGGATTCTCAGCACTTAGCATATTGCCTGACACGTAACTCTCTCTTAATTAACATTTATTATCTATTGACTATCCTAGCCCCTAGTTCAGTGCTTTGAATGAATCAATTGATAAATATTTGTAGGATTAAACTGGACTCGAAAAAGGAACAAAATGGTCTATGAGAATATTGGCATTTGTTCTTGACTGATATATATATATATAAATAAGTCACTCCCTGAATTATAAATATCTTAATTTTGACATCCCCCCAACACACATAATCCGATTGGCCTAACCAAGACCACCCTCCTCTGGATGCCTTGGAAGAATGTACAATGGAGTGGGAAAAGTACTTTCCCAGTAACTAAAGGTCTTTAAGTAGAAAGTACTCTAACTCTGAAATGAGCAGAACGAGGAGATCATTATACACGACAACAACAATACTATATGATGATCAATTCTGATGGACATGGCTCTCTTCAATAATGAAATGTTTCAAACCAGTTCCAATTGTTCAGTGAAGAAAGCCATGTACACCCAGAGAGAGGGATATGAAATGTGGACCACAACATAACATTTCCATGCTTTCTATTGATGTTTGCTTGCATTGTGTTTCCTTTCTCTGATTTTTTTTCTTGTAGATACGATTTTTCTTACACAACAATGATCAGTGTGGATATGTATACATATATATTTGATTTGTAAAGTATTTTAACATAATTAACATATAGTGGATTTTCTGCCATCTAGGGGAGGGGTAGGGAGTAGGGGGGAAAATTTGTAACAGAAAGCTTTGTAAGGGTTAATGTTGAAGAATTACCCATACATATGTTTTGCAAATAAAAAGGTTTAATAATTTAAAAGTAAATAGATAGATATAGATAGATAGATAGATAGATAGATAGATAGATAGATAGATAGATAGATAGATAGATAGAT
>JAJPUD010001504.1:60963-78328 GCA_023553655.1 Myrmecobius fasciatus | reverse complement strand
CTACTACTACTACTACTACTACTACTACTACTACTACTACTACTACTTGTTCAGTCTTTCAGTCACGTCCCACTTTTTGCAGCATTACAGACCCTAGCATGCCAGTAATGTCTGTTGAGTTTTCTTAACAAAAATATCTGAGTGGTTTTCAATTTTCTTCTGCAGTAGATTAAGTCAAATAGAGAGCTTAAGTGACTTGCCCAGCTAGTAAGAGATCAGAATTAAACTCTGGTCGTCCTGACATCAGGTCCAGCACCAGCACTTTATCCACTGAGCCATCTAGCTACTACTTCTATTCCTCCTCCTCCTTCTCTTTCCCTCTCCTCTTTCTCCTATTTTCTCTCCTCCTCTTCCTCTCTCTCCCCTACTCTTCCTCCACTTTAGCCTATTCTTCCTTTTCCTCTACCACTGCTTTCCTCCTCCTCCTGTTGTAAGAATCAATGCTTTACAAAGGCTAGGTATCAACATTCTTGTGCATATGTTTTTCTTTCCTATGTAGGCTGCTTAAGACATAATTGTTTCATTTTTGGCTTTGAAAATATTTTGCTTTCAAAATGTTTTGCACTTTATGGGGGGGGGAGTAGAGAGATATCTTTGTCCTCTGATATACTTGCTGTAGGGAACTTAATAGAACTTATGGCAATATAACATAGGGGACACAGAGCTGGCCTTGGAGTCAGTCAGCATCACTTGGTTTCAATTTCACCTTCACCACATTCTGTCTGAATATCCCTGGGCTAATCCATTACAGTGCTCAGTGCCTCATGCAATTCTGTAAAATTCTCAATTGTAGAAAAAATACTGCTATGCATTGGTAGGGGAAATTCCTACTGGAAGTGCAATATATTGTTGATGTAACAGATCAAGTTTAAAAAAAAACAATTTATAATTTTGAAAAGTTGCTAGTTCAGTAAGGTTTAAGTAACTTGTCTGTGATAACCCAGCTAGTATTTGTTAGGAGTCAAGAACAGTTTAAGGAACTGTTTCCTTAAAATGAATCTAGCCTGTGACCTTCACTGAATTTGTCTGCATTTTTTAGCAACAATGCTGAGTAGGAGGAAGGAATGGATTGAGGAAGCATATTCTTGGAGACTATTCTGCATCAGCCTCAATAACCATCATAATACATAAGTGAGAAAGAACACAAAGCTGCCTAATTGGAAGACTTCTGCTGAAAGGAAAGCTGGTGACATCAACTGGGGTCTTTGGCTTTGGGGCTGTTAAAAAGGTTTTGTGTGGGCTGTGCTGATTGGCATGATTACAGGTTCCAGAAATCAAGCTGTCAGCTGCCAGAGGAGATAGGCTGGACCATACGTACATACTCCATGCTGCAACCTACTCTTCTTTACCATTCCAAACCATAACACGCCACAATATTTTAACCTGGATATTCCAAGGAGTCTAATGGAAGGAGAGAAGAGGTCCTTCTTTAAAATAAAGCATAACAGAGAAAAAGCAGTCCTATGCCAAGGGAACACTGTGACAGGAAATACAATTACACAATGCAAAGGCTAAAAAGATGCTGACTATAAAAGAGTTTGGGGTTGTTCTCATGCATTCTTGGAAACCTACTAACTTGACTTGTCAGAGTCAATCAGTGCTGCCATAGACACTGAACAGACTCAGTGTCCTCTGATTGTAAGCTGGCCAGTTCCGTCCCCTGCCAGCTGAACTCATTGAGCCAGTTCTTTCTCTTTTCTCCTGGATTCACATCTTTTTTTTTCCTCTACTAAGGATATACAACCAGCAGGACTGGTTTTTAGCCAGCACCCAGATAGATTTCTTATGACTAGATATGGAGACAGCCAATTCATAAATTGGAAGGCTTGCAATGCTTTCCTGAATTGTACTGAGGTGTAGAAGTGTGTTCTTGTAGTAAGGGATTTCTTGTAAGTGAAAAGTGCACTTGAGGCCATCCTCTGTTATAATTGAAAGCTTTCCTTGGAAGACTTGGGCAATAAGCATTTTCTGTCAGAGAGGTTGGGCTAGTTTGAAAAATACTAAGTACACAAAACTGTTGACTAATTATCTGCCTTCATAGAAAACTCATATTCCTAAGGAAGCTTTGCTTTTTTAAGGACATAATGTTTATTCTTTTCTAAGGACATTATGTTTATTTTTTTGCTTTGCTTTTGGGTAGGAATATGTTTTGATCTGTGTGAGGAATTACGTGTGTGTGTCTATAAATGACAGAGACAGAGACAGACAGACAGAGAACTTGTATATTCTTTCATATGAATATACAGAACAGATACAGAAAATTACATAATTTTAGAATTGTAGAGACTTTTAGAGGTCGCCTATTCCTAACCATACCTGAATTAGAATTCTTTTTTTTTAATTAAAGCTTTTTATTTGTATAACATATATATGGATAGTTCCCCAACATTGATCTTTACAAAGCTTTCCATTACAAATTTTACCCCCAGTCCCCTTCCCTCCCCTAGATGGCAGGAAGTCCACTACATGTTAATAATGTTGAAATGCTTGAGAAGTTATGCAAGAAAAATCCTATCTACAAGAAAAAAAAGAATCAGAGAAAGGCAACACAATGCAAGCAAACATCAATAGAGAACATGAAAATGTTACGTTGTGGTCCATATTTCATTTCCCTCTCTCTGGGTGTATATGGTTTTCTTCAGTGAACAATTGGAACTGGTTTGAGACAATTCTTTGTTGCAGAGAGCCATGTCCATCAGAATTGGTCATCATGTAATACTGTTGTTGCTGTGTATGATGATCTCCTGGTTCTGCTTGTTTCACTCAGCATCAGTTCATGCAAGTCTCTCCAGGCCTCTCTGAAATCGTCCTGCTGGTCGTTTCTTACAGAGCAATAATATTCCATAACATTCATATACCATAATTTATTCAGCCACTCTCCAATTGATGGGCATCCCTTCAGTTTCCAGTTTCTAGCCACTACAAAAATGGCTGCCACAAACATTCTCTGAATTAGAATTCTTTATACAACTCTCCTACAATTCTTTTGATCTAGACCTTTGATTTCATCATTGTAGAGAATCTTCCTTTACTGAGGCAGATTGAAAACTGTTTTATTACTTGGGATCTTAGAAGCTGTCTGGAGCCATCAACAAGTTGGGTGATTCATTTGTATTTCCCACAGTAATATATAACTACCCTAAATCAGAGTAAGAGTTTGAGTTCTCTTTCATTCTCTTCCTTCCTTCCTTCCTCCCTCCCTCTCTCCTTCCTCTCCCTTCTTCCTTCCCTCCCTCCCTTCCTTCTTTCCTTCTTTTTCTTCTCTTTTTCTTCCTTATGTCTAATGCATTCTACACATTCATGGTGGCATTTTTTCCACCAGATTCCACACTCAGCAAAGTTGGATTACCACCACTAAGTCAAATTCCCATAGTACTAGGCTTTTAGGGAGTCCTTCCAGAGAGGGCAGACTGCTTTTCATTGTCTATTATGCTTTCCTCATTTTCTTCTTCTCTAAGAAAACAGAAAAAAATAAGATTCCCCAAAAGGAATAATAGTTGAATGCTGGGAAGGTTTCTGGGATAGTACTCTAACCTTGCCACCCAGATGCTTAGTAACAAGAGAGTGGAACACAGGCACATATCTGGCAGGCAAATTGAAAATATGTTTAGAACTTTTTAAAGAGGTTGAGAAATTTGCAATGTACTTTTTTTCCCCTTGGAGGAGCTCAGAAAGTAGTACAGTGTGTTCTCTCAGATGTGGAGAAAACTAAGAGACTTCATTTGCCATCTTCCTGTACACTCCCTTGGAACCCAAGTGAACTCCTAAATCTTAAGGGAGAATGAGTTCCCTAATGCCACTTTGAAGCTTAGACCTTATGTGTTTGCCAGCTGAAGGTTTTTGTTTCACTGCCTCAAAGTCAAACAAACAGCTTAGCAAAGCTTTTGGCAAGGAGGAAACGAGTTATACCTATGCAAGTGGAAGGATTGTTGTGCACAGCTTCATCTTCTACGTTGTTTGGCCTCCTCCTTTGTCCCTTCAAAAAGAAGTCCTAAAAACATCCTGAAAAATAAGATAACCAAGTACCACATACTTGATCCACTCATGCTACCTGAACATTCTTCTTCAACTGTAACATCTGTTTACTTCTCTGTATTTCATAAGGAATTACTTGCCAATTAACTTCCTTCAATGGGGAGTAGGAGGATAGAGCCTAAATGTGTGATGGACTTTGGGAGAGGGAATGAGTTAGATTATTCCATGTTATAATAAAATAGTATAGAAGAACATTTTACTGGTGTTTAAAGGTTTACAGAATTTCAATCCAGAAGAGATCTTAAAAGATAATTTCATGCAACCTCCCAATTTTATAGATGGGAAACTGAAGTCTAGAAAGTCAAAATGCCCCACCCAAGGTCACATATGTCATATAAGCAGAACTAGACCTTGTACTCATGTCTTTTAACTCTGATCAATGCTCTTTACTCTACACCGGTCAAGAAGAATCCATTACATGTCAACTTTATGCCAGTTATTGTACTAATTGACAGAATCATAGAGGAAAAAAGTGAATCTCTAATCCTTATTTTGAAAAAGTTTACATTGTTTATGACTTAAACTATTTAGCAAAGTAGCCAAGGAAGTCATAGAATCAATCAATCAATAGATAGATAGATGGGTTGATTGATAGACAGTTATAGGTAGTTAGTAATGGATATGAGTAGATATAATTTAGAAGTAAATGCAAAGGCCATCTTATTTAAATCCTTCCATTCATGGATGATGAAACTAAGATCCATGGAGATTAGAGTTGAACACAATTCCTTAACCTAAAGAACCAGCACTATACCATTGCTGCCTCCCAGACAACATCAGTCAGAGGGTTAGGAAGTGGTATTTTTGAAGCAGGTGCATGGAGGAAAACCTATCTAAGTATAGCTCCAAATTCATCTGCTCACTTTAGACTATATGTTTATAGAGATTTGAGTAAAGTCTGGTCATGAGAAAAGGGTAACTTATTAACCTTTGCTTTCTACCCAACCCTTTTTAGGGAGAACCATGTTATTTGCATATAGTACACATATTATGGATCTAATTCCAAGTAAAATAAATTTTTATAATATGTCTTCTCACATGTGGCTTGTGTACATTCAACTGTCAACTGACATTGGTTTAGAAAGTTGTAACTTTTATGAAATGAAATGGAGGCATAGGATATCACACACACAATACTCATACACTTACTACATTTTAGGCAAGTCTTTTCTACCAGTACTTTCCATGATTTTATGAAATATGAGCAGCTGCCACGCTGGGAAAATCTTGAGCAATAAGAAAACCATCTTGGTAATGGAACTTGCCCAGATGGATTCACACCAGGTGTTTTATTGCATAAAAATGCCCTGTAAAGACAAATAAGGACATGGATTAACAAAAATGACTCCCCTTACTAATGTCTAGACTGCAAAGTCCAGCTATATGAGTTGCTGGAGAGTGAAATTCCCCTGGGAAGATGCAGACTTTGTGATATTGAAGAAGGTTGTAGGAAGGGACATGTAAGGTGATCTCATAATATGTCCATACCTAAAGAGAAAGCCTTATTCATTTAAAAATAAATAATATTCTGAGGTACAGTTAATAGAGTCTCTGACATTCTTACTCTACCCTACATATTGGAATTTAATCCCCTTATAGAACTGTGATTCTCTGATTATATCAAAACAAATTGACTACAAGAGAATTTAGTGGATAGAGAGCTAACTTTTGAATCAGGATGACCCAGGTTCAAATCCTTACTCAAATCATATTACATATTTTATTATGTATTACAGATAATAGCTGTGTGACTGTGAGCAAGTCTCTTAGACTTTCTGAGCCCCCAAGCAAATCTCTAATACCCTAAGTTTCAGAGAAATTTTCTTCCTATATTTCTGGAAGGGGCTTCCTCCCCTGGGTGGAAAGTAGAGGTCTTGATATAGATGAAGATCCACTTTAGGAGATAGAGAAGAAACAGTCATACATGAAAAAGGAAAACCATCAGATGGAAATGCTATGAAAAGTAAAGTGAGAAGAGTTATCAAGATAGCCTAAATGGTTCTCCACAGTGCTTAGTCTAGCTGAATCCTGTACCTTGTATTTTTTTTTTATATGCTTCCTGGAAATTTCCAGTGTAGTGCTATTTATGTAATAATACTATCTAATGTTGATATAGTACATATATACATTTTTGTGTATATATGAATTTGTAGGCATAGATGTGTTCATATGTATATATGTATGTGCATATGTAAATATGCACATATATTCCAGGCACTGATGTTCAATTAAAACTTACATTTTCATTATGCTTTAATGTCTCTAGAGTACATCTTTCACACCCACCCTATGAAGTAAGAAAGATTCCTGTGTTCTGGAGTGATGTACAGGGGAAGGCATTAGCTTTCCTGCAATTCAATAAGCAATCCAATAAACATTTATTAAGCACTTACTATGTTACAGACATTGTGCTAATCACTGGGGACAAAACTAATAAAAAGACAAAATACAGTCCTTGCCCCCAAGGAGCTTACAATCAACAAGAATTAAGTACTAAAACTAAGCAATTCCAAGGGAAGCCAGCAACTTTACATTTCAATCTGCATATAGAGAGCTAAATTATAGTACAGCTTTATGTTTGAGCTGAGTGCTTAGCATGGTAACTAATCACCATCACCAGCTTTGGAAGATACTCCCTTTTTAGTTCAATTCATACTTATTTGTCCTCTTGCATATCTCATCCCCCGGATTTCTCATGAGCCTGACCTGCAACATAGATAGCAATTTCCATTGCAATGAGCTGGAGAAACAATCAGTGCAATTTAACAGATGGATTGGGAATACCACATTAAATCTAAATTAAAATCCCGCTGAAACTACTATGTTGTATCTGTAAATATCTAAATTAAACATTGATTCAACAAATATGAAGGGGCAATGGAAAGAATGTTGGAGTCGAAGTGGTGAATTCAGATCCTAACTACCATTTAAAAGTGGCACTCTGGGCAAGCCATCTATTTTCTTTTCTACAGTCTATAAACTGGAGATAATAAAACATATCTCATATAATATATCTGCTAGGCAGACTTTATTTGATTTTTGAAGTCTAATTCATACATCATCTAACTAGGATTACTTGGATCCAGGGACAAGATGAGAAACTATAGCTATGGATACTTTTGGTGGGGGGGGAGTAAAAATATTGAAAATTGTAAACTAAAAGAAACAGTAAGTACAGTGATGAATAAAAATAGACACATGAACAATGCATGTCATTGGTAAGTAAACCTCCCCATTTGTAACTGGCTTCCATTAGAAGGTAAGATTCTTGAGAATAGAGACTATTTTATTTTTTGTAATTGTGTCCCAACCATCTATCATAGGATCTAGATGTAAGAAGCATTTAATAAATGTTTGTTAATTGATTGATGAGTTGCTTGAGGGAACTTAAGGGAAGGACAAATAATCAGATTTTAAAAATGTGAAAATGTTTAAGTAAACATAGAAAAAGAATATGCATTATAAATCATCCACATAGAGGTCACAATGTTTAGTAGGAGTTTTACCTTTGTTTTATCCTATTCATTTTTTTTTGTTTAAATCAGTGACTTTAATGAAGTTGCTATGCTTATCAAAAATGTTGATTACATGAAATATGGATGAGTGATATGCAAGAACTGAAAGATAGAATCAGGATTCAAATAGATAGGCTAGACAAAGGAACCTAAATTAACACGAAGAAGTTTAATTGGAATTAATTGTAATGTCCTGAACATTGGTTTAGAAAAGTAACTACACAAGTGAATAATAGAGAAATGGCTTGATAACAGTCTAAGTTGGGAGGGGAGGAAGGCAGATGTTTCAATTTACTACAAGAGAAAGGTAAGTCAAAGTATGAAAAAAAGTGAATGCAAATTTAGGTACTATCATTAGACAACTTGATTTGGAAACAGAAAATATGGGCTTGAATCCTAAATCTACAATCTACATGACATTGGACAAGTCTTGTAACTTTTCTGTATTTCAGTTTCTTCATCTATAAAATGAGTGCATTAGAGTATATGACTTCAAAGTTCCTTTTTTTCTGTAAAACACAGAATCTTAGAGCAAAGTTTCTTAAACTGGAGTTCACGAACCTGGTTAGAAAAAAAATAAATATTTATTTGAATTCAATTTGTTTTCTTTTTTAATTCTAAGTATATAATTGATGCATATTAAATCATTATTCTGAGGAGAGCTCTATAGAATTCGCCACAGTAGAAAAAGAGTCCCTTACACACAGAAAGATTAAGAACACCTGTCTTAATATGGAGAACAAGAGAATATATGACAGTCCCATTACATTGTTAGTATAGGAAACTAGGTGATATAATCATTAGAGTGTTAGCATTGGAGTTCAAGAAATTTACTTTCAAATCCTGCATTAGAGACATAGATGCATAAATTCAGAAAAGTCACCTACCTCACTATCCCTTCAGTTTTTCTATTTATAGAATGGTTTAGAATAGTTTCTACCTCCCAAGATTATTGTGAGAAACAAAAAAGACAAAATATATAAAGTAATTAATAAACCTTAAAATGTTTTATATATTATGATTATTATATATTATATGTAATAATGGTAGTTATTATATCACACTTGAAATGCCATATTTAGTTCTGAGGACCACATTTTAAGGAGTACATTGGCAAATCAAATTTGGCTCAAAGGATGGTGATCATAATGCTGAAGGGTATGGAAAAATTGTTCATATAAGAAAGAGATGAAGAAATTGGAACATTTGTCATAATGATGAAGGGTATGAAAAATTGTTCATATGAGGCAGAGATGAAGAAAATGGAACTTTCAAATGGAGGCTGGATACTTGGGTAAGCAGGAAATGGAAGAACATTATATTACCTTTGATTATTATGATTACTGATTATTTTGATCACATTACCTTTGAATTAACAGCTGTCCTTAGGAAGAGAGATTAAATTTATCCCACATATGTCTAGATATATCCTACATTCTCTCTAGAGCAAAGTTTCTTAAACTGCAGGTCATGATCCCATATGAGGTCTAATAACTGATTGTGAGAGTCAACAAAAATTTGGCAACAGTAAATGGTATCAAATATTTTGTCAAGAATAACCAAGTACACCCATCTCAGTATGCAAATTTTCTTTCATCCTTAATAAATGGTAAAATTATGTGTATACCAAAGAATTGTTTTAAAATAAATTTCTTTATGATTTATCATCAGGAACTGTTTGATTTGTATAGCTATTTTATGTATCTTTATTACGAGAATCATTTGAAAATTTCTCAGATGAAAAGGGATTGCAAGTGGGAAAGTTTAAGAAGTTCTATCCTAGGGGACTGAACTAGGACCAATATATGTGAATTACACAGAGACAAATTGCAGCCTAATTTATTGAAAAATTTTATCCCATTGAGACTTTCCTGCAAATTGAATGAACTTCTTATCCCTGGATATATTCAAAGGGAGGCTTAATAGTCAGTTTTCAGGGATGCAAAAGGAGGAATGGCTACTTGAGGTAGGGAGGCTGTACTATATAACCTCTAAGACTATGTTTCTCAGTGAGAATGAATTTGGAAAGTGAAATCTTTACAAAAGGGATTTATCCTTTGTTTAATCCAGATCTGTTAAAGTTTTGAGATGATTCAGCTCATCTTGATCTCTTCCCTGTTCACCTATACATGACCTATAAACTCATCCTTGGTTGATGGGCAGCTGTTTCCCCTAAGGAGACTGGCTTAGTTTTCTCTGTTTGGGTTTCTTTGAAGCAGAGGGACTTATACCCTCTGGTTTTGTTTGTTTATTTTGCTTTTGAAGCAGCCTCTGCTTTTTTTTTTCCTCTGAGTATCTTTTTACTCCTTTTTGAAGTTGAATCTTCAAAGACAGGTGGGACTGCTGATTTCTCTGTGCTCAAATGGTTGGAGAATATAGGGGAGTTGCCTTCCAGACAACAAATGTTTGTTTCCTTAAACTGATTTGCTGTTTGGCCTCCATGTTGACTGTTGAGGAGTAACCCTTTGGAACTAAAACTTGGGGTTAGCCTGCATATGTTGACATTATAAGTAATTATAGCTTACAGTAATCACTACATTTACATAGTGGTTCAAGGTTTATGAAGCACCTTAAATACATTATCTTTTTTGATACTCACCACAACATTGTGAAGTAGGTACCATTTATTGTCATCATTTCACAGGTGAAGAAACTGAGGCTGACAGAGTTTAAATGATTTTCCCAGGGTCACACAGCTAATAATTATCATAGAAACTTGGCTTTAGAAATAAGTTTACAGCTAATTGATTGAGCTTGAATTTAAATGAGCAAAATACTAGCAAATCTTAATAAATAAAATTAAAATTTTATTTGCCTGCTTTATTAACTGAAGAAATATTGTTAATGCCATATGAAATGAGGGGTTTAAATCAAATGCCAATCATCAGGGAACATTATGAATATTTTGAGTAAGTCTGCAATGTTATTCCATAAAATTTTAGAGGAGTTTCCTGGAGAAATGTGGATATTTTGCCATTATCAAGGATTATATTGGCAGTCAATCTTACACACATCCTGACTGAATGTATCACTTTCAGGTCTGATTATAGGAGCTCAAGGAAAGTTTTAATACACTGCTGTTACCTGGCTTGTGTTGCACCTTCCTTAATCAATGTAGATCAGTACCATCTTGGAAACATTTTTTAAAGCGTTTCCTGGAGCACTGACCTAATGCCTAGGGTTATATAGAAGCTGTAAGGTGGGACTTGAATCTAGATTTTACCTCTTCTCTCAGCTCTTTATCCACTAGAGAGGCTGTGATGAAGCTGTAGTAGAGAGACTGCTGGACTTGGAATCAAGTTCAAATTTGACCTCAGACATTGCCTAGCTGGTCAAGTCACTTAAACTCTATTTTCTCATTTGTAAAATGGGGATAATAATAGCATTTAATTCCCAGGGTTTTTGTGAGGATTGACTAAGAGAATATTCGAGAAATTTTTTAAAAAGAGTTTTTGGTGCTATGTAGGCACTTAATTGATGTTCATTTCCTTCCTATACCAGTCTGCTTTTCTCTTAGGTAGAGAGATGGGAATCTGGGAAGAGAGAGAGACAGAGACAGAGAGAGACAGACAGACAGACAGACAGACAGAAAGAGGCAGAGAGAGGGAGACAGAGAAAGACAGACAGAAAGAGAAGAAGAGAGCATTGAACTGAAGAATACCAGAGCTTCAAACTCCTTTTGTCTAAAAAAGAATCCTCCTATTTGCCGGAACTCTTCATTAAGAGTTGTCCTGATAAACTGATACCATTTCTCAACCCCCTTCCTTCTTCCTTAGCTTCATTCACTTACTCCCAATTATTCCCCAGACTGCTCTGAACAATTCATTCTCTTCCCTTGATGTTTACACTTTTCAAACACTTGTAGACAGTTACTGCACCCCACCCCGGACTCCAGCTATTGCTCTGCCAAGTTACCCAGCCTGACTTTTCATCTTTCCTCATCAGTCAATGCCTCCATCTCTTTAATCATTTTTTTCTTGCTGTTCTCTGAATTCCATCCAATTTGTTGATATTGTTCTAGTTCTGAGGTGCCAAGAACGGAGTGTACTGTGTGATTAAGGAGCTGTGTCCATCACTTCTTGGGCAGATGGGATGGTTGTCACTTTATAGGACATGGAGGATGGGTGTTTGGGGAAAATGAGGAGAGGGTAGGGAGACCAGTAAATCTTCAGTAGTAATTCTATAATCCTTTTCCCTTAGGAAAAGTAAAATGAGCATTTAATTAAAAGAGGTGTTTCTGGCCTTGTGGCTAGCAGCTGCTATTTGGGGGAGAATGCAGAAAGTTGCATTATTTAATGAGTTGAGGAAACACAGGAGCATAGTGTCCATGAATCAGCCTGCTTCTTGCTTGGGGTGGGGATGGGGTAAGGGGGCAGTGGCAAGCTGAAAACTACATTTGCTTTGGAAATTCTTTGGGGTTTGTTATCCTTAGGCAAAGAGGAGAGAAATTTGATACGAATTGTTTAAAATGTGATACCTCAACCACCCACCCTATTTATGTTAATACTCATTTCTTAAAGCCAGTTACATATGCTACAATTTGTCTGCAGATTTCCATATGGGTATGGTTGCTATAAAGGTTTTTCAATTCAGTTTCAATTTTTAGCATTAGGAAAGGAGTAAGGGAAAGCTCCAACTTAACTAAGGGTGTGGAATGTAAAGTCTACCCCCCACCCCATTGATATTCTATAGCCTGTACTTTGCAGGTTAATTAGAAAATTCAGGTTAAATATGAATATTTAACCAGATACTTTATTGAAGCTGAATTTAACTGCAAGCTTCACACACATATTTACAAATGCACACATATGTGTATATGTATGTATATGTATACACACATATATGTGTATAAATATAAATACATATCTACATGCATATGGAGCTTTATGCTTATAATTAACATTTTATTATAATCATTGAACTGTGCTTAAGCATTAATAACTGACAGCTATCATTAATGAGATGCATACCATCCTGTAGTAAGTGCCATGGTCTAATGGATTGAGTATTGAATTATGAGTCAGAACATAGCACTTCCTATATGAAAAAATAGATAGGATGGGAAATCTACAGGCTTCTGAAAGAAGAAAACACTTGGAATGAGAGCAATTTTTAAAAGTTTTTTTATATATTACAGTCCTGCCCCCTACCACACTCCTGGAAGCAGGTCCTCATAACTCATATTTTGCTGTCATGGAATGTTACTAGGAGCTTGGTCAATAGAAAATACTGATGTTTAAAAATTGTGAGCAAATCTCTCTGGTATCTGGGGGGAACAATAGAGAATATAGAAAGGGAAAGCAGTTTAGATTGTAGGGAAGTATGAAAGTAGAATTAAATCTGCCAAATGGAGAATGAAACAGCACCCAATCATAATCTGTCACCTCAAGTATTTTTTCAGGGGTAGCAGGAGTACAGTGGATTTCTGATTCTGGAATCAGAAGTTCTGTATTCAAATGTTGTCTTTGACACTTACTAACCCTGTCATGTTGAACTCCCTGAACTTCAGGTTCTTCATCTGTAAAACAAAGGTGTTTGGCTCTAATGGCCCTTGAGGTCACTTGATTTATGATCTATATTAATATATCACTACCCAGATTTTCACTGATGATAAATTCTTAGATAAAATATTGTATTTACTTTATTATGTTCCTACATATTATTATTTTGAATTAAAAGGAAAGAATGATAGAAAATAAGGGTTGGGATCAGAGGAAGGGGAAATGTTCATATCTAGGTTTTGATTCCAGATCATACTTAGTAAAATTACTAATCTTCAAGATTCAGTCATTTCATTCATGTCTGATTTTTCTTGATCCCTTTTAGAGTTTTCTTGGTAAAGATACTGGAATGGTTTGCTATTTTCTTCTAAATCTCATTTTACAGATGAGGAAACTGAAGTAAATAGGGTTAAGTGACTTGCTCAGTCATACAACTACTCTGAGTGACTGAGGATGGAGTTGAACTCAGATCTTATTGACTCCAGGCCAGGTGCTCTAACCGATATCCACCTAGCTGCCCTGATCTTCAAAATGCTACTTTCCAATTACTAAAGCATTTTATATTAATCATAGCATAAGATCCTTTAAATAGAAGAGATTTTAGCCTTTATCTAGTTCAGCTCCTACATAAAGCAATAAACACCTGAATAACATCTCTGGCAAGTTGGTCATCTAGCCTTTGCTTGGACACCGTCTATGATGGTTTACTCCTTGGATACTAAAGCAATGCATTTATATTCTGTTTTTGTGTATTTGCAGATAGCTCTAATTGTTAGGAAATTAACTCAAGATTTCTATACACAATTATATAATAGTAATTAAGTTTACTAGAATTAAGAGATAGTAATTCTCTCATCTTTTTTGACAGTTGCATATCTGGGAAGTGTGGATATTGAAAATGAGAGAGAAAGAGAGAGAAGGAATGACAAGATAGAATCTAAAACTGGAAAGGATCTTAGTACTATGTAGTAAGGAATCCCCTATAGGCAGTGGTCCTGAGAGATGATCATCCAACCTGTACTTGGATTCTTCCAGAGAAGTAGAAATACATCACCTTATAACACACTGAGTTGTTTTGGAAGAATTCTAAATGTTTGAAAGGTTCAGATTTTTTTTTTTGGGGGGGGTAGAGGATAGGAATGAAAACCAGGGAGAATTATAGTGAAGAAGACAAACTAGAAACTATTTCTTCTTTTTAACACTCCTAGCACTTTTATTCCCTTCTGTCCTTCTATCTTGAGCAGGGAGAAGTCTAAGGGATCTATTCTGGGTTTTCTGCCTCATGCTAAATGTCCTGTCCTTTCTGTACAGAGCCATCACAGAGCTAAAAGCAGTTAGAAGTTTTTCCATGCCCTAAAAGCCGATACAATGGGTCAGTATATCTTTGGAGTTTTTGAAATTTCCAAGGGAATTCTAAGCATGCAATCCCTAAGATGACCTCTTTGACTTGTTTAGCCTCAATACATGCACATAATTGATATGAGTATCACCTGCAAGAAAACACCATAAAATTGGCCAGGTCAATCACTGCTAGAGTCCCCTCATTTTCCATAAATCTTTTATTTCTGGGAGTCTTTCCCTCCCAGATTGATATTTTTTTTTAATTTATTTTTTTTAATTTTTATTTTATTTGCATAACATATGTGTGGGTAATTCTTCAACAATAACCCTTACATAGCTTTCCGTTACAAATTTTTCCCCCCAACTCCCCACCCCTCCCCTAGATGGCAGGATATCCACTACATGTTAATTATGTTAAAATATTGGCAAATCGAATATATGTATACATATTTCCAAACTTATCATTGGTGTGCAAGAAAAATCTTATCTACACAAACGATATATCAGATAAAGGAAACACAATGTAAGCAAACATCAATCAAGGAGTATGAGAATGTTATGTTGTGGTCCACATTTCGTATCCCTCTCTCTGGGTGTATATGGCTTTCTTCAGTGAACAATTGGAGGTGGTTTGAAACATTTCATTGTTGAAGAGAGCCATGTCCACCAGATTGATATTTTTGTGACAGTAAATTGGATCATCTTTTGTCTCAACTCATCTGTCTCTTAGTCACTGAATGAGCATTACCTCAGACAAACTGAGACCTGGGACTTTAATTTAGAAAGGTCAAAACCACTCATTGCATCCTGGACGATCACTAGTCATCTTGACCTTTGTCTTATTAGACTTCTTTGATTCTGGAGGAGAAAATGAGGCTGACACTTTGTGCACTTAAATCCAATTCACACATACAAATCAAAGTATCGCCATCGTGATATTGTTGGTCCTTTTAGAGAAAGACAAAAAATGAAATGAAAATAGCTACAAGGACAACAGCTCAAGTGAAACCATTCCCTTGCAGTTCCCTTAGACATTCCCTGCCTCTCTAAGCTAAAATGGTAATATTATTATCTTTTGTGTTCCTTCAGTCTTATACTTTTTTGTATCTATTGCAACAGAAAGTTTATGTTTAGTAGTTCCTTTTTTTTAAGTTTCAGATTTGAGATTTAAAAGATTTTGGCCTTAGCAAAAGTCAATCAATAAACTCTAACATAGTTCTGTGCTACATTTCCTTTTAATGCTGTAGTTGTCATAGAACCGGAAAAGAATGTCCTTGTTCCTGGTTTTCCTGCTTCTATGGCACTTACTTCAACTAAAGTCCTCCCAAACTTATTTCTACCAGTTCTTATTCAGAGATGATGTCAGTATACAAAATCTTATATCTGCATACCAATGATGAGAGGTACAAAGCATGGCTTTTATGCTGACCTTTTCATGTCATGGCTTGCAGAATAGGACAAATAAAAGAGCAACAGTATTAACTTATAGAGAACATGGATTATACATATTTAGTATTCCATGTGACTTGGACAAATGAAGTTATAGCATTCATTTCTCAATTTCTAAATTGCTTTACTAAAATCAAGAGCAAATTTTTCCTATATTTCAGTTTCTAGAGATATGGAATGTACAATATATATACACAGTTAAACACAGAGACAGCACTTTTTAAAAATACTTTCATAATATTTTTAAAATCTCATGCCCAAAGCAGATTGAGAGCATGTCTATCCTCACTTAGATCCACCCCACCCTCCACAAATTTACAATAAATGTTCTTCATAAAATATGAATACTAAAACAGCATTGCATTTATTCCAACATTTGCTGAGGTTCTCATAGAAATGTCACTGATAGGTTGCTCTGTCATCATTTCCTGGTGTAACAGTTGGTACACTAAAATGTGTCAGGGAAAACTTCCTATGACACTAATTTCTAACACACCAGGGGTGGGTGTGGGGATGGGTGATTAATCAAAGAAACATCTCATATCTTTCTTTGATCATCATCTGTGAGAGGGAGAAAAAGAATATAAACAGAATGAGCCAGCAGCAAGGAAGATCTGAAGGAGTGCAGACTGGATCCATCGAGGAAGACTTATTTTATTCTCTAAAGGAAATATTTTGATCATAATTTGGTGGTTGAAGGAATCATCATTAAACAGAACCTACTGTCACAGGGGGTTAGACAGGGCAAAGTTCCAAACTTAAATATTTTTTGTATTCCTATATCATAGCAAGGAGAAATGGATCCCAAATATTTTTTCTTTATCCTCCCCCTTATTTCTTTTTTCTTTCTCTTCCCTTCTTTCTTTTCTATTTCTTCTCCTTTTCACACTCCTCTCTCTTCCCCATTGTTATCAGTGTACTTAGAGTATGGCCACAGTGATGACAATGGCAGTATTCTAAGTACTTTTATTATGAATTCTATAATACATTTCCTATTTCTAAAAGCATCATGTGGAAATTTAATGTTTTATAGTTGTGCATGTCAAATTCATAAAGCATAACTAACTAGACTTTCCTCAAAATCATATATATTCATATATAAATAAGCACAAATATAAGTATTGTTGTTCAGTCACGTCCAACTCTTTGTAACCCCATAAACATATTGTCCAAGGGGTTTTCTTGGCAAAGATAATGGAGTGCTTTGCCATTTCTTTCTCCAGTGGATTAAAGCAAACAAAAATTAAGTGACTTATTCAGAGTCACATGTCTAGTAAGTGTCTAAGATCAAATATGAACTCGGGTCTTCCTGATTCCAGTCCCAGTACCTTATCCACTGAGCAAGATACCTAGTATATAGCTAATATATAAATCTACAGCTTTACCTATAGCTCTGTGCATGTGTGTATATTCATATGTTTATCCATTCATCTATCTTTCTGTCATCTCTGTATACTCTATCTAATCTATCCATCTATCTATCTATCTATCTATCTATCTATCTATCTATCTATCTATCTATCT
>JAJPUD010001504.1:15739-60953 GCA_023553655.1 Myrmecobius fasciatus | reverse complement strand
TCTATCTATCTATCTATCTATCTATCTATCTATCTATCTATCTATCTTTCTATCTATCTATCTACCTGTCTGTTTATATTCCTTTTTGAGATAAGTAGGATTCTTAGATTTCACATAAACAAGAAAAAGAACAACAAAAAGAATAAGTAGTACTGACCAGTGATAATTATCTGATAGCACTAAATTATTCAACAAAATTCAGCATACCAATAAACTAACCATAATACTAATAACTAAAATACCAATAACTACCCATCAATATCTAAGTATTAGGGATACAAAGAGAAAGAATGCCATCATGCTGCCATATAATAATCTTTCTCTATTATGGTCAAGGGCTCTATGAATCATTTGGGAAATCATAGGCAAGTCATAAGACCTTTCTGAGTTAGAGGTTCTTCATATGTAAAGTAAAGATATTGCACTTGAGTTCTCTTCTAATTAACTTTTTTTTTTTCTGTCTGTGTAAGTTGGAGACATACTACTGAGTTCTTTGAATGGCAGCCTATAGAAGAAGCTGTACAACTGGAAAAAATCTTAGACATAATAGGGCCCAATCTCTTCCTTTTGTAGCATTTTTGGGGGTCAGTTTTATAAATAATAGGTAATCACTGAAAGTTTTCAGGAAGGTCTGTTATATGTTCAGTCCCATGCCTTTGAAAAATGACTGATGACTCTTTGAAGGTTGGATTGGAGGAGGGAAGACCTAGAGACCTGTAAACCTCGAATGACAGTACTGAAGAGACCCTATAGACTCTTTACTGAATCCCACCTACACCTCAGCAAACTCCATCTCTATAATACTCACAGAAAATGGCCATCCAACTTTTATATAAAAAACTCTAATGAAAGGCATCACATTACCTCAGAAGGCAGTCCAATGCAGTTTTCAACATTCTTATCATAATGAACTGTTTTCCTTACATCAAACTTGTCTTTCATTAGTTTCCATTTATTGCTGCTGCATTTGGCTTCTAGATTCAAGGAGACAAGTATAGAATCTCTCTGACATGACATATCCCTTGAAATATTTGAAGAGTGTAAAATCTCTAATCTAAATAAGCATCCCTAAATCTTTCAAGGGATCATCTGCTGGCATGATCTCCATTCCTCTCACCACCTCTCACCTAGTAGTAATGGTTTTTTATCCAGCAACTTATTTCTAGCCTCTTTTGTAATATTCTTGAATCATTCGACACAATTCTGCTTGATTATGGAGTTATAGTTTTGGAATTAGAAGGAACCTTAGAAAACATACCTTTCATTTTACAGGCGATGAAACTGAAATCTTTGGAGGTTAAATGATCTATTCAAAGTCAGGGAGGGAGGACTCTCCTTTCATGCTTTTCTTTTGGAGTCACTAAAGCTTGTCTTTATCCTTCCCAAAGAGTGTTGCCCCAAATTAAACATACTAAATAAAAAAGAGAATAACTGGGTAAAAGAAATTATTACTATTATTCTGGACATTTTACCCTATGATATCATTACTTTATTTGGCTACACAAAACAAACAAACAAAAACCTGTTGTCTTATGTTGAGCCTTAAAGACCACCAAGCCAACAAATTCTGTTCCATAGGAATTTTTTTTATCACTTGCGAAGTTTATTTTTTAACTCAAATTAGGAAATTGTACAAAATAGCAGGTAGGAGATACTGAGGATTTTGACTATTTTTATATGGAGTCATTGGACACAAGGGAGGAGACGAATGAGAGGAGCACAGTGAACAAGAATTGATAACTTAATGGATAGAGAAATGGATAGAAGAGAAAGAGAAGGGTCAAAAGGACCGAGTGTAGGTGTGTGGGCACGTCAGGGTGGGAGCACAAGAGAGAGATAGAGATTACAGAGACAGACAGACACACACACACATAGAGACAGAAAGAAGGAGAGACAGAGGGAAGGAGAGAGTGAGAGAGAGACAGAGAAGAGACAGACGACAGAGACAGATGACAGAAAGAGAGAGAGAGAGAGAGAGAGAGAGAGAGAGAGAGAGAGAGAGAGAGTTAGTTAGTTTGGATAACTGGGAAATTAGTTTATTCCTTGAAGTTTTGTTAGCTGTTAATTAAAGATTTTACCCCTTGTTACCAGAGCTAACTCTAAGCAAATCTGTGAAGCAAGAAAAATGTCTTTTGTCTTTCCCAGATCTTGTCATATTACTCTTCTCTCTATTCTACATCCTAAGCACACTGGTATTACTTGATCCTGAACCCTACTTCATATTAGCTGTCAGCTAGCTGTCACCTTATTCCTGAAAAATTCTAGTCAATGATGGCTTGAGGCATTTCCCCTTCTAGGATCACTCTTTTTTTTTAATAAGATCCAAATAAATGAGTTTCTAATGGTGAAACTTCAAGTACTAGAATAGTTGGTGTAGATATTTTCGACTGAGGAAGTTATCAACCACATACCCCATTCTACTCTAGATTGGTGCCTGCCTCCTCTATCATCTTTGTACAAATACTAACAAATTCAAATATAGACTTCATTTTCTTTTGATATACAGGAGAATCTCCTGATATACAAGCAATGACTATGATTTATAATATATTATTTTCTCTAAAATTAGGCAATTTCCTTTTGAGTTTCTTTTATTTTTCTTTTAATTCTTGATCCTTCTTTGTCTTTTTTCATTCACCTCCTTTTGCTATTTTTTTCTCTTCTCTCTGTTTAAGTCTTTAATTTATTATTCTTTCTCTAAAATTATTATTACCCTATGAATTCTTGGATTCTGCCATGCCAGAAACATGTTGCCTGATCCATAAACAACTTAGTAATGGCAGATATATGATACAGGATAGAGTTCTGAACTTGAATCAGGAAAATCTGTGTTCAAATCCAACCTCAGACACCTACTACCTGTGTAATCCTGGGCAAGATGAACAAAAATCTTAATCTCTCTAGGACCTAGTTTTCTCTCTGAAAATGGGAGTAACAGTATCTCTTAGAGTTGTTATTAGAATCAAATGAGAATATTTCTAAAATGCTTTGGAAACAATAAAACACTATGTAAGTGATTATTATTATTGTTGTTGTTATTAATAGGTAGAAACACAATACATTAGTTGACTTTAAAATTTCATACATTTTCTAATATTTTCTTCCTATTGTTCTCTCTTTTCTTTTGCTTCAAACATAGTAAAACGTAAACCATATTTTCTCTTTTCTCCATTTTTGTATTTTTTTCTGTTTGCTAAAAACTAAGATTTTTTTGTTTTTGTTTTTTATTTTTAACACATTGCTTTATGAATCTTGTTGAGAGAAAAAAATCAAAAAAAAGGGAAAAAAGCATGAGAGAGATAAAAAAACAACAGAAAACAGAAGTGAACATAGCATGTGTTGATTTACATTCAGTTTCCTTAGCTCTTTTTCTACATGTAGATGGCATATTTTGTCCAGAATCTATTGGGATAGCTTTGAATAACTGAACCATTGAGAAGAACCAAGTCTTTCACAGTTAATCATTGCACATTTTTTTTTGCCTTTTTGCTGAGGCAATTGGGGTTAAGTGACTTGCCCAAGGTCACACAACTAGGACATGTTAAGTGTCTGAGGCCAGTTTTGAACTCAGGACTTCCTGACTTCAGGGCTGATGCTCTATCCACTGCGCCACCTAGCTGACCCTCATTGCACATTCTTGAGGTTATTTTGTACAATGTATTCCTGGTTCTACATGTTTTGCTCAGCATCAGTTCATTTAAATTTTCCAGGCCTTTCTAAAATTGACTTGTTCATCATTTTTTATAGAAAAATAATATTCTATTACCTCATAAACCACCACTCATTCAGTCATTCCCCAATTGATGGGCATCTACTCATTTCTAATTCTTTGCTACCACAAAAAGAGCTGCTACAAACATTTTTACACATGTGTATACTTTCCCCCTTTAAGACTTCCTTGGGATACAGACCCAGTAATGGCACTGCTGAGTAAAAGAGTATGCAGAGTTTTATAGTCCTTTGAGCATAGTTCCAAATTGCTCTTCAAAATGGTTGGATCAGTTTATAATTCCACCAACAATGCATCAGTGTTCCAGTTTTCCCACATCCCCTCCAACATTTATCTTTATCTTTTCCTGTCATCTAAATCCATTCACTAATCTGGGAAGTGTGAAGTGATACCACAAAATTGTTTTATTTTTCATTTCTTTAGTCAATAGTGTTTTAGAACATTTTTTCATGTAACTATAAATGGCTTTAATTTCATCATCTGAAAATTGTCTGTTCATATCTTTTGACCATTTATCAATTGGGGAAAGATTTGTACTCATAAATTTGACATCATTTTTATATATTTTAGAAATGAGAACCTTTATCAGAAATACTGGTTATAAAGATTTTTTCCCAGATTTGTACTTCCCTTTTACTCTTGTTTCTGTTGGTTTTGTTTGTGAAAAAACTTTTTAATTTAATATAATCAGTGTTGTCTCTTTTACCTTTCATTATGTTATCTAGTTCTTTAGTCATAAATTTCTTCCTTTTCCAAAGATTTGATAAATTACTCATTGTTCTCCTAATTTGTTTATAGTATCATCATTTATGCCCAAATCATGTATCCATTTTGACCTTATTTTAATTTGAAATGTGTGATGATGGTCAATGTTGAGTTTCTGATATATTATTTTCTAGTTTTCCCAACATTTTTTTGTCAAATACTGAGTTCTTATTCCACAAGCCGGTCAATAACATTTACATGGCAGAAGTAGTTAGAATAATTTTAGTGCATCTAAGAATAAAAAACCCATGACCTTTTTTATTCTGGTTTTTACTCATTAGTTTCTATATCATTCTCACTACTTTCACAGCTACCATTCTCATTCAGATCTTCATCACTCCTTAAGTGGACCATTGTAATAATGTTCTAATTGCTTTTCCCATCCCAAATCTTTCTCTGACCTGAGTCCATCTTCCACACAGCTGCCAAACTGATTTTCCTAAAATACATGTCTGAATATGTCACCTTCCTACTTAGTAAAGTCCATTGGCTCTCTATGATAACTAGCATCACAATTAATTTCTTTGGTATCTAAAGCACCTGACAACTTGACCCTTTCATATCTTATGAATGTGAATACATATTATTCTTCACATCCTGGGATTCTTGCTACTCCTCACAAATGATATTTCACCTCCCATCTCCATGTCTTTGCCCTGACTCCATACCTGAATGCCCCCTGTTCCTAATAACATCATCTCTTCTTTTCCCTCTAAAGTTAATGCACATTTGCTTTGGATCTGTTAATGTATTCTCTCTCTGTCTCTTTCTTTCCCTCCTTCCCTCTCTCTCTCTCTCTCTCTCTCTCTCTCTCTCTCTTTTTCCCTCCCTTAATCCTTTCCTCTCTATCCCTTCTTACCCCCATCTCTCCGTCCACTATTTTTTGTCTTTTTATCTATGAAATTACTTCATGGCCCCCCAGGTTCTGTTTTGATTCTATAAATCCAGAATTTTTATGATCTTATATTACATGTGTTGAGTGCTACAAGATTATTGCTATTTGAAAATATCTGTCCATCCTCCCAACATTAACTTTGCTCAAAGTAACAACAAAATATTGCCCAAGGATATTTTGGAAGATGGATGCCAAATACTAGGAAGAATACTATACAAAATTAGACATTCCTTCTTCTGCTGAGCAGTTCCATTCAACCATTACTCTTACTAGTCTTGTATATTTATTTAATGATTATTTTTCATTTGTTTAACCTTTATATTGATTCTGGCAAAGCATGTTGTTGGGTTTTTTTTGGTGGGAGAAGAGGAGAAGAGACAGAGCAGAGTGAACACTAGCTTCCTTTTGCTGGACTAATCTGGAAGGTTAATAAATAGGTACTAGGGTACCTTGTACTATTTCCTACATTTATTTTATATTTTCCCAGTTCCTCTATTTGGCAGTTGAGTGGGCTGTTCTCATATAAGATTTACAGGAAATGTTGCTTCCTCAGCTAAAGAAATATTTAGACAATGGCAGAGATAGACGTGTTGTACCCCTCCACCCACTCTAGACCTTCTGGCTTATTCTTGTCTTTCATGTTAGAAATGAGGCAGGAAAAATTTCTTGGGTTTTTTTATTTTCATTTTCTTTTCTTTTCTTTTAATAATATGAACCAGTGTGACCCTTCTTCTTATATTGCCTTTCTGGATGTTTGTTTTTTTTCCTTTACTAATTCCAATTGCTTGGAATCTGGTAACTTTTGTTTGTTTGTTTTCCACTCAGTAGGGTCTTTGAATTTTAGGTTATTATATAGTGGTTCACAAGAGACCATTGCACAATGACATCTTACAAACAATACCATCTAACCAGAGAGTTGGAAAAGGATGGTGTGTGTGTGTATATGTATGTGTACACGTGCATGCATCTAATCCAGCCTGGGCAGAATGATTTCAGAAAAGAAATCAAACATAAGTCCTAAACAGACAAGAACATTAATAAAGAAGAGAAGGAATGAAATAGAAGAGAGAATCAAAATCAGTCCCTTCCTTTTTGTTCTCACTGCCATCAACCTTATTTGGAATCTCATTACCTCTTATTTAGCTTCTTCTGATAGCTTTCTACCTGGTTTCCATAACTCCATTTTCTTTCTTCCCCAAAGCTTCATCCCACAACTACCAAAATAATCTTCCAAATTCAATCAACAGATATTTATCGAATGCATACTGTTGGTCAGACACTGTTAGATGCTAGTGAAAGAATGACACACTCTATTCACAAAGAGCTTGCATCCTAATGGAAGAAGCAACACTTGCATATATAAATATGCTCTTATTGCTGTTCAGTCATTATAATGGTTTTGACTCCATTTTGAGTCTTCTTGGCAAAGCTACTAAAGCAGGTTGCCATTTCCTTCTCTAGCCCATTTTATAGAAAGGAACTGAGGCAATCAAGGTTAAGTGACTTGCCCAAAATCATACATTTAGTATCTGAGACCAGATTTAAACTCAGGAACATGAGTCTTCCTGACTTCAGACCCAACACGCCATCCACTGCACTACCTACCTGTCCTTGTATATAAAAATCTGTGCAACATAAATATATAGGGAATTAATACAAATAAGCACAAAGCATTTATTTTTTTTATTTCACTCAAGATTGGCCTTGCCACTCTCCTACCCCAAATCTCTAAGGCTTTGTTTTTTCAGGTGCGTATGGTTTGGGGACAGGATGAAACATACTTTTTTTTTTTTTAGATTTCTTTTCTTTTCTTTTATTTGCATAACATATATGTGGGTAATTCTTCACCACTAACCCTTACATAGCTTTCTGTTACAAATTTTTCCCCCCAACTCCCCACCCCACCCCTAGATGGCAGGATATCCACTACATGTTAATTATGTTAAAATATTGGCAAATTGAATATATGTATACATATTTCCACACTTATCGTTGTGCAAGAAAAATCTTATCTACACAAAAGATATATCAGATAAAGGAAACACAATGTAAGCAAACATCAATCAAGGAGTATGAGAATGTTATGTTGTGGTCCACATTTCACATCCCTCTCTCTGGGTGTATATGGCTTTCTTCAGTGAACAATTGGAAGTGGTTTGAAACATTTCATTGTTGAAGAGAGCCATGTCCATCAGAATTGATCGTCATATAGTATTGTTGTTGCTGTGTATAATGATCTCCTGGTTCTGCTCATTTCACTCAGCATCAGTTCATGCAAGTCTCTCCAGGCCTCTCTGAAATCGTCCTGCTGGTCATTTCTTACAGAACAATAATATTCCATAATATTCATATACCATAACTTATTCAGCCATTCTCCAATTGAAGGGCATCTATTCAGTTTCCAGTTTCTAGCCACTACAAAAAGAGCTGCCACAAACATTCTTGCACATGTGGGGCCCTTTCCTTCCTTTATGATTTCTTTGGGATATAAGCCCAATAGAAATGCTGCTGGGTCAAAGGGTATGCACAGTTTGATAACTTTTTGAGCATAGCTCCAAATTGCTCTCCAGAATGGCTGTATCCGTTCACAGCTCCACCAACAATGCATCAGTGTCCCAGCCCTCCCACATCCCCTCCAACATTCATCATTAACTTTTCCTGTCATTTTAGCCAATCTGACAGGTGTGTAGTGGTACCTCAGGTTGTCTTGAGTTGCATTTCTCTGATCAATAGTGATTTGGAGCACTTTTTCATATGACTATAAATAGTTTTAATTTCATCCTCTGAAAATTGTCTGTTCATATCCTTTGACCATTTACTGATTGGAGAATGGCTTGAATTTTTATAAATATGAGACAATTCTTCATATATTTTAGAGATGAGACCTTTATCAGAACCCTTAAATGTAAAGATGATTTCCCAATTTATTGCTTCCCTCCTAATCTTGTCTGCATTGGTTTTGTTTGTACAAAAACTTTTTAACTTAATATAGTCAAAGTTATCTATCTGGTTTTCAATTAAGAGTTCCCGTTCTTCTTTGGACATAAATTTATTCCATCTCCATAGGTCTGAGAGGTAAACTATATTACGTTCCTCTAATTTACTTATAGTATTACTCTTTATATCCAGATCATGAACCCATTTAGATCTTATCTTGGTATGTGGTGTTAGATGTGGGTCAAGCCCTATTTTCTTCCACACTAGTTTCCAATTTTCCCAGCAGTTTTTGCCAAATAGTGAGTATTTATCCCAAAAGCTGGGGTCTTTGGGTTTATCAAAGACTAAATTGCTATAGTTATTGCCTAGTTTGTCTTGTGATTCTATCCTATTCCACTGATCGACTACTCTATTTCTTAGCCAGTACCAAATGGTTTTGATGACCGCTGCTTTGTAATATAGTTTTAGATCTGGTACAGCAAGTCCACCATCATCAGCCTTTTTTTTTTCATTAATCCCCTTGAAATTCTTGACCTTTTGTTCTTCCAAATGAACTTTGCTATTATTTTTTCTAGATCTGTAAGATAGTTTCTTGGGAGTTTGATTGGCATGGCACTAAATAAGTAAATTAGTTTGGGTAGTATTGTCATTTTTATTATATTCGCTCCGTCTACCCATGAGCATTTTAAGTTTTTCCAATTGACTAGGTCTGATTTTATTTGTGTGGAAAGTGTTTTGTAGTTTAGTTCATATAGTTCCTGACTTTCCCTTGGTAGATAAATTCCAAAATATTTTATACTATCAACAGTTATTTTGTGAAGCATACTTTTTTAAACCAATTTGATTCTCATTGCCCACCAATAGGTCCCAGGCAAAGCCCCATTTAGTCATTGTTTGGGTATTGATTGACTCAGATTGAAAGTAAATAGCAATCATTTCTACTTTGGCCAGAAACCCTCAGAGTCGTCTCTTCCCAGATTCATTCATTCATTTATTTAGTTTTTTTGGACAAGGTAAAAGAAGATTCTTTGCCTCAGTTGCTACCTTGCCTTAATCACTGAATGGGTGCAGCCTCAGTCAAACTGAGACCAGTTGAAGACATTAGCTTAACAAGGTCAAAGTCTCCCATTGCATCCAGGACCATCTCTGGTTGTCTTGACCTATATCTGCACCCAGATGGCTCTGGAGGGGAAATGAGGTAGGAGCCCTTGCACATCCTCCCTCACTTAAATCCAATTTATTTTCATGTCACAGCATCACCTCCCTGATGTCATGTTCCTCTTCAGGAACAAAAGACAAACCATCATCAATAACAACAATGATATCAGCCTAGAAAATTCTCCATAATCTGATATTTAAGTGTTTTTTTCCATTATTTCTTTCATTCCTTTTATATTCCTGTAAGCCTAGAATTCTGTCTTTCCTAATCTTATTACATTCCTCCACCTCCATGCACTATTTAAGACTCCCATATCTAGAATGTACCCCTTCTACCTGTTAAAATATTTCTCTTTCTTGAAGGCCTCACTCAGAAATGACTTCATCTCTGAAATCTTTTCTGAATTACCTGGTTCAAGGAATATCTTCCACAAGCTAGCCTCCATAGACTATTAGGTCTGATTTCTCCTTTGACCTTAGTATATACAAACATATTCTATTTGCTTATGTACCAAAGTACTTATTAGATTGTAAACTCCTTTTAACAGCACCTAGAATATTGTCCTCCATTTATTAGGTGATTAATAATTGTTGTTATTTTTAATCAAATTTATTGTATATATTCCTTCTGGTAATTACTTCCTTTTTAAAATGATGATGATGATCATAGCAATAATAATTAACCTTTCTATATTTTTATTATGGGCCAAGGATATACAGAACATGTTACATATAGTTTCTTATTTGTTTCTCACAATAACCCTGGGAAGTAGTTACTATTATTATTCCTATTTTACAGTTAAGCAAACTGAGGTAAAAGGAGGTTAAATAAATGACTTGCCCATAATAATACAGCTGGGAAGTGTCTGAGATTGATTTAAACTTGGTTCTTTCTGACTGCAGGCCCAGGACTCTCTCCATTGTAGAATCCACCTCCCTCTTTTTTCTTCTTTGTCTCCATTTGCCTCTTAATTTAAGTGTGATGGGGTGATAGTTTCCCCTCACACTTTCTAGCTCTTGGATTCAGTCTGACAGTTGGAAATAAATTGATTCTTTCTGTTGAGAGACAGAATATTTAGCTACATATTTAGAACACAATCCTGCATTTGGGCTGGCCATCTCTAGAGGCTCTGCTTGTGCATGCTGTTGGGCTGTGTATGGTTAATGTGATTTCTTTTCTTGAAAGGAAAAATTAGATCAGAGCTTCCTCATTTCCCTGAGTTTAGGAGTAACACATGCCAGGATTAATAGGTATCAATTTTTCAGAAATATTAAAATGTGTTCACCATTGTCAGAACAATAAATCATTTACCCTCTCCATTCTTCTTACTCTACAATAGGCAAGCAATTACTGACCTTAAGCACAAAATTAAACTTTTGAAATAATATTGGTTGATATTAAACATTACATTCTTCATCTGAAAGTATCACTTCTTTCTTTGCCAGTCAACTTGCTTATGATGAAGAATAACAGGAATCCAGTGCTGTCTGTATTGGGGCTGTGTATCTGAAAGCTTAGTTCAGTGATAGTAAGGTATCAAGGAAAGGCCATATGCTTAATGCCTCTCTCCCTCACCCCCACTTCCTTTCCAATATTCTACCAGATGGGGCAGCTAGGTGGCACAGTGGATAGAATGCCAGATCTAGATTCAGAAAATTCATTTTTCTGAGTTAAAATCTGGCCTCAGTCACTTACTGACTATATGAACTCATGCAAGTCAATCAATCCTGTTTGCCTCAGTTTCCTTATCTGTAAAATGAACTGGATAAGGAAATGGCAAACTACTGCAATGTCTTCACCAAGAAAACCCAAAATGGGGTCACAAAGAGATGGGCGTAATTGGAAAATGATTTTTCATTCCATCTGTCCTTTAATTGACTATAATAAAAAAAATCCTTTTTTGATATCCCAGAGTAGGACTTACTGCAGCTTTTCTAGAATATTAGTGTCTACCTTAATGATAATTGACCCCTAACAGTGAGCTTAATTACAGTTAAAATATGTTTCTTTAAACCTAGGCAAAACTGTGATAAACACACCTTTGGTTTTGGGTGAGGCAAGAAGTTAACTGATAGGTAAAGACAGTAATAAAGACCTAATGACACTAGCTGCAGATAAAGCATTGCTGCTTGAGAGGTTGTCTGTGTGTGTGGGGGGGGGGTTGGGGAGGGGAGAAGCAGTGTTGATTTTATATGTTAAAGTCTTTTGATACTAGCTATGACCTCTAAATCATCTGGGTGCTTTCACCTTTAGGTAGCGAACTTTTCCCCCCTGTATTTGAATAACTATATTACAATATAATTGATTTTACTTTTAATCCCTATGCATTTTATTTTGTATCTTTAAAAGCATTATCCCAAGAAGGAGTACACTGACTCCATCAAATTGCCAAAGGAGTCTAATGACAAAAAAGTCAAGAATTTCTATAAATTCAATGACTTCTAAATTTGGCACCCTGAACAAGGCATCAGTTGCCTTGTTTTAAATTCCTAAGGATCTTACCCCCAATTTCATAGTATAATGTGATAATATTTATTCTTTTCTTCCCAGACCGTATAGCCAAAGTGGGGTATATTCACTGTTTAATTGGGGCAGGCAGAGTGGATAAATCAAGTTAAACCAAAAATCTGTGTTGGTTGTGTCTGGTTTCACTGTTAAGGAATTAAAAATTATTTTACTCAATTATGTACAATACTGTGATGGAGTCAGCTGTGGCATGCCTAATTTGGGTGATTTTACCTCTTAGCAATATTTGCATAGGATTTAATTAAAGTTGTGGCTATTTGATTCAGTTGTTAAGAAAGTCAAAAATACCCGTGGAATCCATGCTGCCAGCCCTGCACATTGCTTGGCATGTAGCAGTTGTTCAATAGTTGTTGATTGATCCTTTGGCCTTCTAGATGAGCCTTATGAAGTCCAGGCTATTCAGCTGTCAGAAGCTAAAATCAGAGCAATAGAATTGCAAGGAAGACTCCTTTCTTCTCCTTGGATGTTGAAGATGTTGTATAATGCCAGAAGAGAAACTCAGACATCAATGCTTCTTTAATCTATATCTGAAAGATTGCCTTTGCCTAGAGCTATGCTGATTGACCTTCTGGGTAATTTCAAACTCCTAGCTCTAAATCTGAATTAGAATCTTCAAGAAAATATGCAGCTTCTTTGTGAAGAAGACATTCAATACAGTTCAACAAGTGACTCCTGCATGCCCAGCCTGATGCTAAGGAGTGTAGGAGATGAATAAAATATGGGATCAATGCTCTGCTTTTCCTTATGATCTGGTTGGGAAGACAACATCTGCATGTTTGGAACAACTAGAAAGCAGTTTTAGGCAAGGCACAAGTATGAAAGTGCCACATGTTAAACTGGGCTGGATTAGATGTACTCTGAAGTTCTTTCCGTCTCTCAATTTCTAAATAGAAATAATTGCATATTAGGGTATATATGAGTTGCTCTCCCCAGACTATTGTGATTAGAAACTGATCAATGATATAGGGAAAAGAAAATGGCTAATGCTTTAAGAAAATATTCCTCAATGGGCACATGATCTCAGCGATAGGGGTACTCCCTCTCAGAGTAGATATGTCAGTCTTTCCTTGCCTTCTCTTCCCTTCTCTTATGACCCATGCCCATATCAACCCATTAAGTTCTATATAAAAGTATTACTGGGGACCTTCCTCTAGGTCTTTTAATATCTCCTTAGCTATTAAGGTACCACACTCCATCTTTAGCATCCCTCCCTCTTCCTACATCACCATCCCACCTCTTGTTCCCCCTAGCATTACATTTCTTAGATGATCTATTATATGTGACTTCTTGTGAGCTTGCCATTGTTAGTAGTAGTGAGCAACCTACTTACACCTTCCATGCTTCTCTTCATTGTCCTTTGGGTCACTTAATTTCTATCCTTCAACAATTACAGTATGAATGCATGCATTTATTTGTATTGGTGTGGGCTTGTGTATGTGTAAATAGCTGATAGTTTTGGAAAGCACTGCACAATTTCCTCTTAAATAGTTCACCACTCTACCTATTCAATTTTAAAATAAATTCATTATTCATCAAAAGGGCATGGTCAAGATATATGACTTAATGGTCAAAGGCAGTGGGCCCTCCTTTCAACAACATATTATAATCTAGGCATCGGCATTCTTGCATTTTTCCTATGTGTATTGTTAAGCCAATTACCTTTACTTTAAATAAAGGCCAATTTCAGGGATTGGAGTAGAAATACACCTCTTATTTATTACTCAAAAAGTAACAATAAATGTTCTTTATATTGATAGTTATGTGGTGGGTGTTAGCATTGTGCCTCCAAAAACAGAAAGCAGAGACTAATACATAACTTTTGTATCCATGTAGAGTTTATTGAAAAGTATAGTATGGTAAGCAGGGCCCCTGAGTGATTGAGAAGGCTGCCAGAATATAATTGCCTTTGATGTTTTCCCAGTCCTGTGATGAGTTCACATGTCTCCACAACAATGATGAGCTCCCACTTCTGTAGAATTTAGGAAATTGTGAATCTGGTGTGGGAGTGATTAGCGGCCAAGTTTTATTAGAAAAAAAAAAGACTCTTTTCTTGTGTAGTTTATCAAGAAAGACTATTTTTTATCTGCCCTTGATGGTTGTGTGGGGGGCACTGATTAAACAGAGGAAAAATCAGGTGACTATTTCCCTGAACTTGTGAATGGTCTTTTGGGCACCCTGTTCTCCGTACATATACTCAGTAGCCCTAGACACAGATGGATGTTATCTGAATGGGAAGTCTATACTGGAAATTTTCTCATAATTAACTTAAGAATAACCTTGAAGAGGTCACTTTTATATTTAGGAGGGAAGAGGGAAAGAAGTCTGCATAGTAAGGCTTCTCACAAAAGTTATAATGTCTGGGGAGGAGGACCATCAAATTTTTGATGAGCAAACTAAGATATATGCTTGTCCCAAAGTCTATTGGGATGAATCTCTCTTTTGGTTGAGTTGGATTATCTCACTCCCATTGGGAGAGCTCCTTCATGTTGGCATATATCCTCTTATGTGTACTTTCTCTCATTTTCCCCCTATAATTTGGATAAAGGTATTATGGTATTATGTGGGAAAGAGTCTTAGGTCCCCTTCCCCTGAGAAATGACAAAGAAACAAGTTAGTTCCAACTCAATCGTATCTCCTAGAGTAATAATATTTAAGGCAATGGCTAAATATAATTTTAGCTTGATATCCCTTTTTTTTTCTGAAAATTGACCCTCAACCTCCTGCTCCCTCCTGGCAGGAATGAAAATCTCCCTCAAAGAAGGGTTGGAGAAGAGGTGAGAAATGTCTCTTTTGCCTCCCTTAAAGCCACACACAAGGACAGCATCTTTGCCATGCTACAGGTGTGGGACCCACTCTCACTTATTCCTACACTTATGTTATGACATATTTCATAGAAAATATGTAGGCAGAAAAAATACAATATATCAATCTAGCAAATGAATATCTCAAAATGAGATTAAAATGGGGATTTCAATATATAATAAGGAATTAATGGATAAATACTCACAAACTGGGGCTAAGTCTACTACTTAGTGCTCCTTCTAAAGGAAGAAATTGACATGTTAGTAGCATTTTGGATCATTTCATGTGAGGTGGCAGTCTCATATCCAAGAAAAAGGCCACTTGAAATACAGATTTTTTTCTTTAGCCATGGGTGTTTTTGAGAATGACAGGTGGTATTTCTAGAACGTGGTGTAGTTAATATAATTTCATTCCTCCAAAGGGTAATTTTTAGAGAATTCCTCATCCATTTTAGTCCTGTTTTAGCATCCTCTATGAGACAGAGCCTCCTTAAGCCACACCCTATTATCCTGTTTTTTTTCTTTCATTGGATTTTTTTTTTTTTTTTTTTGAGATTTTTATCTCCCTATCTCACTGAGGCTGGAAGTACAGCAGTTACTCAAAGGACTGAGTTTACTACTGTTTGGAACAGAAGATTTGCTTGCTGTTTGTCCAACTTGAATTGGTTGGCAACTTGGTGCCTCCTCATTCATAACAGCTATATCCTCATTCTTAAACAATGCAAATACTCAATCAGCTTAATCTTCCCCTAACTCAGAACTCCTGAGTTCTAGCAAACTACCAAACAGCATCCCTAGTAGCTGGAATTGCAGTTTGTTATACCACACCCAACTTCTCGCTTGATATTGATGAAAAGATTTTTGAACAGCTGTTAGCTGTTTTCTATGTCTAGTATCTTTTGGTTCTCTTAAACTCACTTAATCCCTGCTACTTCATTTTCCTCAGCTATAAAATGGAAATGATAATAGTAGCCATCTCCCAGGTTACTGTGAGGATAAAACACTTAGTGCAGTGTCTAGTACATAGTAGGCACACACTTGATAATTATTTCCTTCCTTCCTTTTTAATTCATAACATGAATCTTAATAATTTTATGCTCTATTTGCAATGCAAACATATTTATTGAACAAAGATCTTACATATAATATGTCAACATACAGATGAGTGATATGTAAAAGAGAGCAGCTACATGGTAGTAGGTAGAATGTCAGACCTGCAGTCAGGAAGATTCATCTCCCTGATTTCAAATTTGACTTCAGACACTTTCTGTCTGTGTGACCCTCTTCAAGTAATTTAACCCTGCTTGGCTCAGTTTCTTCATCTGTAAAATGAGTGGAGAAGAAAATGGAAAACTACTCCTGTATTTTTGTCAAGAATATCCCAAATGTGGGCACAAAGAATCAGACGTGACTGAACAGCAATGACAAAAAGATATGAAAAAAGCTGAATTTTCATTTTACCCCTATTAATTTAGAGGTATGATTGTAAGAAATGGATGGGTATTTGTTTGGTTTCCATAGTTGTGAAGGCTGAATTGAAGAAATGGGACTTGAATTGGAGGGCTGAAAGCCACAGAACACCATTAGAGGATGGTGGAGAGTGCAATTTATCTCCCCCAAAAGAATGTAAGCCCCTTAGGGGCAGGACTAGGTTTTGTGATAGGGTAGTGGCCTAAGATTTGAAAATAATATTTTATCCCCAATTGATAAATGGCCAAAGGATATGAACAATTTTCAGATACCGTAATTAAAGCCATCATTAGTCATATAAAAATGCTCTAAATCAATATTTAGTAGAGATATGCAAATTAAAACAACTCTGAGATACCACCTCATACCTCAAGATGTTAGGAAAAGATAATGATAGATGTTGGAGGGAATGTGGGAAAACTGAGACACTAATGCATTGTTGGTGGAGTTGTGAACTGATCCTACCATTCTGGAGAGCAATCTGGAACCATGCCCAAAGGACTATCAAACTGAGGATACTTTTTCACCCAGCAATGCCACTATTGGGTCTGTATTCCAAGGAAATCATAAAAAAGGGAAAAGGAGCCACATGTTTGTGGCAGCTCTTTTTGTGGTAACAAAGAATTGGAAAATGAGTAAATGTCCATTATCTGAGGAATGGCTGAATAGGTTGTAGTATATGAAGGTAATGCAATATTATTGCTCTATAAAAATGATGAACAAGCTGATTTTAGAAAGGCCTGGAAAGATATACATGAGCTGATGCTGAGAGAAACAAGCAGAACTAGGAATACATTGTACACAATAAAAGCAAGAATGTACAATGGTCAGCCTTGAAAGACTTTGTTCTTCTCAGTGGTTTAGTCATTCAAAGGAATCTCAATAGAGTTTGGACATAAAATGCCATCCAGAAAAAGAACTAGAGAGATTGAATGTAAATCAACACCATATTATGTTTACTCCTTTTTTCCACTTTTTTCCCCTTTTCTATAGTTTTTCCCATTTGTTCTGATTTTTCCCCACAACATGATTCATAAATCAATGTGATTTAAAAAAGTGAAAAAAAAAGAAAAGAATCCTTTGTTCTTTGCCTCTTGTTGAAATCCCCTCAGAACATTCGTATTTTTTCACCATACCTCTCCTTATGACTCAAGATAAGAGAAGGGCAAGCTAAAAGTTCCCATGGCAAAAGTCCTGTTTACTGGGGCCTTACTTCCTCTCTGGATCCCCTCCTTATTCTTGAGCAAACATCTTTGTATTGTGCTGTTTTGCCTCTCCTAAAAAAAAAATCCACATTAAGATTGTAAGATCTGATCAATGGGAGGAAGAGCCATTGGTTGGTTGGGGACTCCATGTTAGGGTCTATATAAACTTCCTAAGAACTGCTCACCTTTGTACTCCCTTATTGAGGCCATTTTGGTCAACCCCGGTTATGTCCTTTCAAATGAGAAAACAATAAATTCCTTTTTGCCTCTCCTAAGACAAGTCTTTAATTAAGGGCCATTTTGAATTTTCATTCTTTATCATGGCCAAGCAATTCTTCACCTAATGTTTTAATGAAGCTCTTTGTGTTTAGTCAAATTGGTCTTGCCTCACACATCTGAACCAGGCTTTCACTGGGACAAGTCAAGGCTTTTGTAGCTAGATAGAACCTATCAGAGTTTGTATTCCCCTGGCAAAATCTTCAAGACATCAGAATTCATCTCTACATAATGCTATAAAACATAAGAATAGGACTTCTGTGTGTGGTATTCTGTAAAATAATTTTAAGCAAAATCTAATATTAATTAATACAATCAGCTCTTAAACAACTACCTACTCTCATTATTTCTAAATTAGTGTACTTTCTTCCCCCACACCATTCACACCCACATAATTGCTCTACTCTGCAACGTTTTCCTTTTGTGACACTTGTGCCTGTTAGCAAGCTTAGCCTTGTTTCTTTTAACTTGATAACACCTGTTGGAGTTGCAAATGTTTATGAACAATATATACCAGATTTTGTACCACACTTAGAGAAGAGCTGGATTGGTTAGTCTATTTTGCTATGCTTTTAAATATCGAGGTCAAATGCAGGCACCTACTATTCAAAGTCAGCTTCCTCATAAATTATTTTTTATATAAATGTGAATACATGGGGAAAAATACATTTTAGTCTGTTTGCCTTAAAATAGTCATTTTTAGGAAAGTTAATGGCTTTCTGAAGGCTCCATTATCATTCAATTTACAAATCACAGAGAACCCTACAAAATTGACTCCAAGCAGATCCAGCATGGAGGTTGAGTGTAGGGATGCCTGACTTAGTGCTGGGAATAACTGGCTTCCAATTCTGTCTCTTGCCACTCATTTCCTTATTAGCCTTGTGACCACAGGCTAGTTATTTATGCCTTAATTTCTTCTTCTATAAAATAGGGAAAGAAATATCTAATACTTATTTCATTGGGTTGCTCTGGAGCTTAAATGAGATAATGTATGAACAATGCTTTGCTAACCCTAAAGTACTAAATAAATGTTAGCTATTATTATAGACCTCATGGTCTGAAGTTGAGTGTGAAGACTGACATATTCCAGCATTTATGAATTTCCATTTTTCCTCTAAGATCACACATTGTTTTGCTTTGCTTTAAATACAGCTTTGTTTTTGCATGGCTGAGAGCTCCCAAGTGGCTGCCTAACACCTTCATCTCCCTGGCTGATAGACAGTTGCTAGTCACTTAGAAAATTGTTTAATATTTCTTCTGTGCTCCCAGGAGAGCTGGTAGCCCTCCCAGTCCCCATTCATCAGTCCCTCTCTGCTCCCTCCCTAGAAATTTCTGTGTCCTTTGTATATCTAAATCCAATGCTTTTTCTTTTTCCATTTGACTAAAGAAATCAGCATTTAATAAGAACCAGAGAAATATCTGTGCTAATCCTGCTGCCCTCAGGGGAGTGGTGTGAGGATTCTTGAAGCTCTTTTATCAGCTCAAAACTGTATTTCTCTAACTAGAACCCTCCTCATATCATAAATACTTGTCACACAGGTGTCCTCAGCTGACAAGATAATGCCTTATCAATCATAAATTCTCAACTTATGCAGAAGCCCATTTCCATTCTGTTTGTTTTGTCATTCTTGTATGGTACAAAAGAGAAGTTAGAGACATTGGAGAAGAGCACCGAGTCAGTATCTCCCACCCCCTTTCATTTGAAAAGTCAAATGACACATTTCTCCCTCACTTTAAGCAACAGATTGTCATTCATGCAAAAGCAGTTTTTCCTAATTAGACCATCATTTTGTTCTAGGGTGTTGGTAAGAAAAAAAATGACATGAACGTTGTCTTCTGGCAAACTCCAAGTCTCAAATTGTTTAGTAAATTTTTGTGGAATGACTAAAATCCTAAGAGTATTAGCCAAGTTGCCAATTATGTCAAGAACATTTCAAAATTTGATTAAAAACATCAGGGCAAACATCATTAGAATATAAGAAAATTCATTGAAATCCATTCAGTCCTCAAACAATTGGAATAGTGCACACCCATCCAGGGTAAATCACCTCAAAATCAATATACATCCTCTGGAAGATGACAAGTTGACTTGACTCACACTGGATTTGAAGCTTATGTCCCAGATACTATGGAGGTAAGTTTGATATCTCTAAGTAAATCCCTTTTGGCTCATCTCCTCTACTTAGGTACTACCATTTTTTTTATATATAAGTACTTGGATTGCATTTTTTAAAAAATGTTGCTTAATAAATAAGGCAAATGTGACACTTCTCATAGATTTACAAGACCTGTGAGTCATTCCTACCTTATTTAATTGAAAGAAGAACTGAGATGATTTGAGACTAGTAATGAATGTGCATTTTCTCTGTCTTTCTTAGGCTCTGGCCTAAAATATTGTTCCTTCTCTGCTCTGACTACTGACCGTTCTGGCTTCCTTTAAATCCCCACGAAAATTTCATCTTCTACAGGAAGCCTTTCCCAATCCCTCTTAATTCCAGTGCCTTCCTTCTCTTAATTATTTCTTCTTTCACCTATGTGTAGTTTGCTTCACATATATTTCTTTGCACATTGTCTCCATTGCACTAAGTTTTTGGAGGAGGGACTGTCTTTTGCCTCTTTTTGGATTCCCAGTACTTAGCACAGTGCCTAATATGCCAAGGCACCTAATAAATATTATTTTGCTGTTGTATAGTTCAGTTCAAATGAAACTCAAAAGGAAACTCTGATTTTTTTCAGGATTAGGTTCCAGATGAAGTATAAGTGAATGAAAAAGCATTAATTAAGTACTTTGTGAAAAATCACTAAGCTAGATATAGGAGATAAAAATTAAAAAGTGCTTTCAAGGAATTTATATTCTAATGGGAGAGACACCGTATAAAGAAAGCTTCAGCTTCAAGTCAAATGGTGAGGTCCTATGGTCCTCAGAGTACAGAGAAAATATAGATAGTAATACCTCTTACATAATGTCATTTTTACTGATAAAATCATACTAGTTTTGGATATTAAACTCTTGTTTAATAACCAAGCACTTTGGTGTCAAGAATTTTCTTTCTGGGGTCTTCAGTAGCTGTGAATGAAGCACACAAATAAGCAAATGTCAGGAGACACCCATGGGAGTAATTTTCTGAGATGATGTCAGGGAAAGCTGGGCTAAATAAAAACAGGGTTCTTAATGAAGGATGTGCTACCATGCCCAAGACTCTCAGGCTTACCTGCCCAAATGTGGAATGAGACAGAAGTTGGTATTGATAATGTTGAAGATTCATTCTTTCAATAATTGCTATAGGACCTAGTCTTGGAAGCAAGATAGTGGATTGGAGGATATGCTTACTCTAGAGGAGCTTAAATGTTATTCTTAGGTGTTTGTAATTTATTATGTAAGCCATCAGGAGCTACTCATGGTTTTTGAAAGGGAAATGAGATGATTGCATCACTCTCCATCCTGCCTATTGCCCTGTTAGTAATTTTTCCCTGGGTTCCACTTCTATCAGATCTTTACTCTGCTTGAAACCTGGCAATAATTTAGAAAGTATTGAGACTATAGTTATCTCTTAGGCAATGGTGTAAAATTCAAACAAAAACAATAATTATTAAATATTTAAAAGTATTCTTGTAGCTATATATTAACTTAGAAAACCAGTCATTAACACTATATGCTTTATTATATTTGTACTTTTTTGTTATATATTTCCTAGTTACATTTAAATCTGATTCTCCCAAACTCAGGAGTGTTGCTGACCATACATGGTCTTTAAGACTATGTGTTTAATACCTCTGCTCTCAGGGTTTTGAAAGCTTAGGGAGGGAAAGACAGTAGCTAAATCTCATGCCTAATAATTTCCCCTTAAATCTTCTTAAAATCCAGCCACTTTTGCATTAGAAAATCTTCAAAAGTCCTCCATAAGCCTAGAGATATCAGAGATAATATAAATTGGCAGTCTTCTAACTTTTTGTTTCAAGTAAAGAGCCAGAATCTTAAATTATGCTTTAAGTCAATGGTGCATTTTTAGGTCACATGACGAAAAAGATAGTGAAACAGTCATTTTACTCTTTTTCAAATTTTACTCTTTTAAGTCTCCAAAAATAGGATTATTCACTAGCTTCAGGTGGCAGGTGAATCCATATAATAAAAACTAAGATCTCTAACAAAGTAAAACATTATCATTTAATGCCAAGAATCCTTCATTGTTAAAATTCTTACCAAAATCTCATAACCCTGCCCAGTGGTTTCCAGGATTCTGTCAAAGACTGACTCAAAAATTGGAGACGATTTTAGGAATCCTGCATTGCAGATACGTTGTGATGGCCCACAAAGACCCCATAACAGATCTCCACCAAATCCATGGATGAACAACAAAGAAATTATGATTTCTATGTGATCTTGGCAAGAAATGGGGGGAACTTCAGGTGAAGAGAAAAGCCAGTAGAAGTGATGGATTTAGTCCAAGAAGTGAAAATGGATTCTCAACCAACAGAATAAAAAAGTTCTCCCTGAAGAGAAGGGTATATACCTGCCTTGGTTACTTTATGATGGGTTTAATTTGGACATAGTTAATGAATTATGAGGCTACCTTCTCTCAAAGTATTGTGCTTGCATGTACAATTCTAACCCAAGAGGAGGGATGTATGAATTCCTATAGGCAGCTAGTACTCAGAAGCATGGAAAGGGGGCATGGACAGAGGTGAATTAGCATGGACAGAGGAGAATGATGATGGCAAGGTTAGGGGCTAAAAGGGCCTGCATGATTTGGGCTACAGGGTAATTTCTTCCACATACCACTGCTTTTATCCCAAATTACTTCCCTCATTAATGGAAGCTTCATAGAGAGAGGCACAGCAAAAAGAAGGGATAATCAGGCAAGATATATAAAAGCAATAACAGAAATTGGCAGAAAGAGAGAAGGAAAACCTAGTACTTCGTAAGCTTTAACCCCATGAGGAATACAAAGAGATTAAAAAATCAGAGAAGAAAAATTCCAAATAGATTGGAAGGGAAATGTATTAATCAAGAGATCATAGCAAAGAAAACTTCTTAGAAAAAAAAGCACAGTAAGAAAAATCTAACAAATATAAGTAGTTGCTAGAAGAGATTTTGAACCAAATAAATTTCAGAGGAAAAATAACTGAAAGACAAAAGGGGGAAATAAATAGATAACCCATTACATAAATAAATGTGATAAAAATAAATCAAGTTTAGTAAAAGTATAAAGAGCAAAAGTGTGGGAGGAGGTACTAGAGAAGAAATCCTGTGTTACAATTGTATCAAACTAATTTAAGCAAAACTAATCATAGACAAAGATGGCTAGGAAGTACAATGGTGACTTGGTTCACCTCAATTCAGGAAGATTCATTGTCATGGATTCATATTTGACCCTGTCAGACACTTACTAGCCATGTGACCCTGAGCAAGTCACTAGACACTATTTGCCTCAGTTCCCTCAACTGTAATATGATCTGGAAAAGGACATAGCAAACCACTCTAGTATCTGTTCTAAGAAAACCCCAAGTGAGATCATAGAAAGTCAGACTCAATTGAACAACAAAAAGTCATTAAAAAAAAGATTGATTTAAAGAAGGAATGAGATAAATCTAAAGAACAAATGATGGAAAAGATAAATCTAATTTTAAATTTAAGTGAATCATCTGATCAATTAAGAAAAAAGAGATGTGTGAAGGATTGAAAAAGGAAAAAAAAACCCAAGTAGTTGCTTATGAGAAATACATCTAAAAAGATGCTCACCATAAAAATAAGCATCTTTAATAAAATTTACTATGCAATAGGTGAATAAAAAGTGCATGATTTATAATCCTTCTATCCTCAAAGTTAAAAAATGTACATTTTGTTATTTTTTGGCTTTAATACATCTCCAGTTTTCATAAAGGTGCAATTATAGGTAATAAATATGTATATTCCTTTCTCTTCCCATTCAATAATTTCCAGAGATCTATTAGATCTTAACTTTAGAAAATTCATGACTGGTTCTTAACTTGTTTCTTATTTATTTTTTGCTTGGATTTTTAAAATATATTGAAATCCTCAACTACTAATAGTTTTTTTTAAATCAATAGAATAACTTCAAATATTCAATACTATGCCATTTGAAGAATATATGTTAAACATTGATAATAATTGACTATCAATAGTACCTTTAAAGATAGTATAAACATAAATTTTTCGTTAACACTTTTAATCATTTATAGTTATTGTTGTCTTATTTCAGATCATGATTGCTACCCCTGCCTTTTTAAATTCACAAAAAGCATAACTAATTTTGTTCCAGCCCTGTTTTAATTCTGTGTGAATCTTTCTGCCATGTGTACTTCTTGTAAAAATCACATATTGCTAGATTCTGCTTTGTTCTGTGCTATTACCCACATCTTTTTTTTTATGGATGAGTTAACCCCGTTCACAGTTTTAGTTGTTAATTGTGTTTTTGGTTCCATTTTATCCTTTCTCTACTATCACTCTTACTATTCTTTACAAAGAAGGTGTTAAAAGAGAAATGTGCTGAATATTACCAATCTATATTTGGTATTATTTTTTTCATTTTTTTCTCTTTCTTTTCCCCTCATGCTGTCCTACACCACGTATTCTTTTCTTTCCTTGCCTTTCTAACTTCCAAAGTTTTAATTTGTTTTCTATATGGTTAATAATTCCCTACTACACTTCCTCCTCTGCAGTATCTTCTCAAAGCAAAACTCTCCTCCCCACCCTTTTCTTTCCTTTTTCTATCTTTATATTTTGAATTTAATGTATTTCTTTAATAAACCCCTCATGTTTGGGTGTATTTGTGCATATGTGTTTTCAACCCTCTTCTGTCCTATTCAGATGAAAATAAAGTTCATATGTAGTCTACTTCCTCCCTTCATGTTTGAAGTCTTCTTTCTTACTCACCCTCTTTATAACCCTCCTTTTTGCTTCATTTCCTAAAGTATTCTTTTTCTTCCCTTCCCTTTTCTTTTTCTTTTAAGATTATAAAGATTTAAAAAAATTGTTCCCAGGCTTTTTGTCTTATTTACTCTCTAAATGCCTTTTTTAAAAAAATAGAATATAATCATTTCATCATTTTACTTCATTGTTCAGTTGTTTCGTCTTGTCTGACTCTTCATGATTCATTTTGAGGTTTTCTGGGCAAAGGCTATGGAGAGATTTGCCATTATCTTCTCCAGCTCATTTTACAGTTGAGAAAACTGAGGCAAAAAAAAAAAAAAAGATTATGTGACATGCTTAGGGTCACACAGCTAATAAGTGTCCAAGGTCAGATTTGAACTCATGAAGATGTGTCTTCCTGACTCCAGGCTTTGTACTCTGTCCACTGCATCATCTTGCTGCCCTTCATCATTGTATAGTTCCTTACAATCATATAAATGTATTAATGTTTGTATGTTTCCCTTGACACTATTGTTGTTTTTCAAAGTAGTCACTCAGTTCTGGTCTCTTCACCAGGAAGATCTGAAAGCACTTCATTTCAGAAAAGTCTCAATATCCTCCCTAATACTCAACTTTGTCAAGTAAGATTTTATTTTTGTTATCTTTTAAAAAATTATATTTTTATTTTATTTTAAGATAAAATTTTATCATTTACCTTATTGGATAATTGCCAGTCTTTGAGTAATCCATACTATATCCTCTAGGTACTTGAACTCTTTCTTTATGGATGTTTGAAGTGTTTTTTTTTGTTTGTTTGTTTTTTGTTGTTGTTGTTTGTTTGTTTTGTTTTGTTTTGTTTTTGGACCTGAAAGCTGTGGTTTTGGCTAGCATGTTCCTGGGAGACTTCAGAGTTGCTTTCACGGAGCAACCATTAAATTTTGCTACTTTATCCTCTCATTCTAATACATAGTTTTAATTCTTGATTTTAAAATTATTGTCCAGATTTTTTTTAAGGTTGAGATTTTCTGGTAGATAATGATTCTTATATTATATTATCTCTCTTTGGTCAGTTTTCAGGTGAATTTTGTTGTTGTTGTATTGTTGTTGTTTTGTTTTATGTTTTGTTATTTTTCATTCTTTTTTATTCTGTTTTAATATCTCCCATCATTTCATAGTCATAGATTTTTATATGGTTCAACCTAATTTTCTTTAAAAAAGAATAACTTTTTATTTTTCAAAATAAATGCAAAGATTGTTTCCAACATTCACCCTTGTAAAACCTTGTGCTCCACATTTTTTCCCTCCCCCTCCATTAGCAAGTATTTCAATGTAGGTTAAACATGTGCACTTTTAAATATATTTCCACATTTATCATGCTGCACAAGAAAAATAAGATCAAAAAAGAAAAAAAATGATTAAGAAAAAAACAAACAAACAAAGAACAACAAAAGGGAAAATACTATGTTATGATCCACATTTAGTCCCCAGAGTCCTCTATCTGATGCAGTTGACTTTCTCCACCATAAATCTATTGGAATTACTTTTTATTAATAACATCTTTCGTTATGTTTGTTTTCCAACTTTTTTTAATCCTATAAATTCTTGAGATCCATCATGCCTTTTCTCATTCTCTCCTCTAGAATTCACATTTAATTTGCATAATCATTAAAAAAGAAACAAAAAACAAATTTAGCCTCATCTTTTCAGGAATATCTAGGCAAATCTCTGTTCCAGGATAGTGTTTGCAGCATTTATATGTTTTATCTGGCTTTGGACCTGAAAGTTACGGTTTTGGCTAGCATGTTCCTTGGAGATTTCATGTCAAATTTTCATTCAGGGAGTAACTACTGAATTTTGCTGCTTTACCCTTCTCATTCTAATACATAGTTATAATTCTTGATTTGAAAATTATGTATATATACATTAAATATATACATTATATATTTGAGTTAATGATTTTTTAAAAAATTGTAAACTTTAAAAAACTATATGAAAGAATGTTCTGAATTATGAGAGAGATATACAGACAGAGACGGATGAAAAGAAATACAAATCACAGGAATTATGAAATTTCATTTAACAAATTAGCCAAAATGAAAGATGAAAATAATCCATGCTGTGGGGCACTTCTGAAGCAGTTCTAAATTGGCCTAAATGTTCTGGAAAGCAATTAGTTAAGAAAGTGACTGAGATTTCACCAGACACATACCTTAAAAACTCAACAAAATAAGAATGACTCATGCACACCAAAATATTTATAGCAGAATTTTTCAGAATTATAAACAAAGCAGAGGTATATTAATTAGGGAATGAATAAGCAGACCCTGGAATGGGAATATAATATAATATTACCATTGAGAAATAAGGAATATGTTGAAATATATATGAGCAATGAAATATAAGGTAAGGAAAACCAGAGAGATATGAATACATAGTGACTACAATAATGCAAATAGAAATAACAAAAACTTGAGAATGAATAATAATATCATACCACGCAAAATTTGACACCAAAGAAAAGCTTTAGAAGGAATTTCCTACTTTATAGACTTGGAGGACTGTGGATATGGACCATTATGATTAATATATGACTTTTTTGTATGTTAGTTTTCTTGAACTTCCTACAAACAAAAAACCTTTTGTTAGTATTTGTTATATGTGATGCATTTTTAGAAAGTAACACATTCAAAAATTCAGATAATGTATAAACAAAAAAGATAAAAAACAACATTATTTTAATTTTTACAAAGCCAATGACTTAAAGAGTGATGCCGTAAGCAAATTAGAACAAAGGATAGCCTACCTCTCAAATCTGTAGAGAAGGAAAGAATTTATGGCCAAAAAAGAACTAGAATATAGTAGGAAATACAAAATGGATAATTTTGATTATATTAAATTAAAAATTAAAACTAAATTAAAACAAGAACAATGCAGACAAGATTAGAATGGAAGCAGAAAACTGGGAAAAAATCTTTACATCCAAGGGTTCTGATAAAGGTCTCATTTCTAAAATAAATAGAGAATTGACTCAAATTTACAAGAATACAAGCCATTCTCCAATTAATAAATGGTCAAAGAATATGAACAAACTATTTGCAGATGAAGAAATTAAAACCATTTCTAGTCATATGAAAAATGCTTTAAATCATTATTGATCAGAGAAATCAAATTAAGAACTCTGAGGTACCCAATACCACTTTCAGATTGGCTAAGATAACAGGAAAGGATAATGATAAATGTTGGAGGGGGAAAACTGGGACACTAATGCATTGTTGGTGGAGTTTTGAGCAGATCCAACCATTCTGGAGAGCAATTTGGAAGTATGCTCAAAAGGCTATCAAACTGTGCTCACTCTTTGATTCAGCATTGTCTCCACTGGGCCTGTATCCTAAAGAGATCATAAAAAAAAGGAAAAGACCTATATGCACAAAAATGTTTGTAGTAGCCCTTTTTGTAGTGGCAAGAAACTGGAAACAGAGTAGATGCCCATCAGTTGGGGGATGGCATTTGAATGTTATGGAATATTATTTTTCTATAAGAAATTATCAGAAGGATGATTTCAGAAAAGCCTGAAGAGATTTACATAAGCCAATGCTAAATGAAGTGAGTAGAACCAAGAGAACATTGTATACAACAACAACAAGATTATGCAATGATCAATTCTGATGGATGTGGCTCTTTCCAACAATGAGATGATTCAGGTCAATTCCACTAGACTTGTGATAGAGTCATCTGCATCCAGAAAGAGCATTGTTGGGACTTAATGTGGATCACATCAGAGAATTTTCACCTTTTTGTTGTTGGCTGCTCAATTTTTGTTTTCTTTCTCATTTTGTTTTCCTTTTTGATCTGTCTTTCTTGGGAAGCATGATAAATATGGAAATATGTATAGAAGAATTGTACATGTTTAACATATACTTGCTGTCTAGGGGAGGAAGTGGGGGAAGGGAGGGAGAAAAATTTGAACACGATTTTGCAAGGGTAAATGTTGAAAATTGTCTTTATTTATTTTGAAAATAAAAGGCTATTATTTAAAAAATTAAATTGAAATAAAAATTTTTAAAAGTCAGTGGTTTAAACAAATATGGCCAAGTTTAAAGCATCTCAATTATTATAATACAGGATATTAACATAAAAGCCAGGTTTAATAACAATATCATAAGATAACCAATTTTAATTCAGTGTTTCCTTTCCTAGATTTTTTATTTCTTGTTTAGAAAGCCATAGGAATAAAATAAAAGCCATATTCACTGATTTGTGTTTTCACAGCATTTATAAAATAATTGATAGGTTGTCATTTTGAGTTGACTGTCTTCTTTGCAAAACTCCTTCTATTAAATCTACTGTCATATATGATTTGCTTGCATCCTCAAAATGCCTTACACTTATTTGATGACCTTAAAGTCATGAAAGATTGGTTTCTGCTGATAACATTACTAAGAAATATGACCTTTATTACTTACCATTGGGAATGTTTCTACACCTATTTAGTGAAAAGTAGAGATTTCGGATTAACATTGGTTACAAATAGAATTCTTTTGATTAGTAGAATCAATCATGAAGGATATTCAAGAATTTCAAACAATCTGCCACTTCTTTTGGTTCTGCATATAAATTATCAGCTTGAAAGCTTGCCTTTGAGAGTACAGTGAAGAGAGGTAACAAGAAATAGCTTCTTTTTGTTTACTTTGTTGTTCTTTTAAGTTATGAAACCCCTGGTTATCATTTCAAAAGTTGCCCTGCTAGATAACCTCCTCACAGATATGGAACTTTTAGAGGAAGCCTAGAAAGAAACAAATTAGTGGGTAGTATTAGTTACACAGAACTGTCTAATTAAGCACACACACACATGCATACACAGAGTATGGTTTGTCCTCAGCTACATTAAAGAACAGAGTTTTTGAGGAGAATGGGCTTTAAAATTTGGCAGAATAGGTGCAACCATTCTCCATCTGTTTTGCTGAAGTCTGAAATTTTACAACTAGAGTTTGATTCCTTTCCTAAATAACCCTGGGAAGAAGTAAGAAAGAAAGCCACAAATTTGAATATAGAATCAGAGAATTTATCAGCATTTTTTCTTTGATGATTTTGAGGGAGAAAAAGAGGTAGAAAGGAGGAAGCAAATACTGACACTTTGAGTAGAGTAGTGTAGTAGCTCCATGTACAGTGGAAGGAGGCGTAAGTTCCGAAGAAAGATCCTCAAAATTTTAGAGCAAGATCATAAAATTTCACTTTGTGAAAATAAAATTAATAAAAATTTATAGATGTAGGATAGGAGTAGTCATGTGAATAAAGCTTCTAAGACAGTATCCTACCTTAAATCATGTTTTGTAAAATATTTATATAGTAACACCAAGGTGTCTTCCACTTCTAATCAAGAAATCTAGATGTCCCCTTAAATACTATCAGGAAAATACTACTCTAAAACATAATAGGATTTTTTAAAAATTTTAGTATTTACTTCATTGTCATAGAAACATGAAATCTCAGAAGTGAAAACAATTTAAGATCATCTATACCTCCACTGAATTTTGCACTGAGAAGTGAAGCACCAACATGTTAAACAACTTGGCTGTGGTCACAAAGCTAATAAGCGATATAACTTGAAATCAATTTCAAATTGAATCCAAGACAAGTGCTATTTTGCCTTTCAATTAATCTTTATATTATATAGTTTAGATAACCACCCAGGTTGTTCTTCCCTTAATGTGTGGCAATCTCCTTCCTAAAATATAGTGCCTGAACAGAACACAAATAACCTATATATGATCTGAGCAGAGCAGAGTTCACTGTAGGTCTATTCCCTTCATTTTTAATGGCATTATGCATCTATTAATTCAGCTTAGAATTACATTAGCATTTTTGCTGATTGTATACTGTTAGCTCCTATTGAATTTTTGATGCACTAAAATGCTCAGTTTTTCCACACAGATTGTTATTTACCCATATTTCTCACCATCCTCTCCTTGTACACCCAATTTTTTGAAATGAAGATGACAATTGTCCTTGTTTGATTTTGTATTATATTTTATCTACCAATCTGACTTGTCAAGACTCTTTTGAATCCCATTCATCCACTCTATCCATACTTATACCACCTCAGCTTTGTGTTATTTATGGATTTGAAAAATATTACATCTATATCACCTCCCTAGACAATTAATGTTGAACAAGACATGGCTATGAATAAAGCCTGTTGGAGACATGTAGTTGCCATTGATCCATTCAATATCTCTTGAGTCAATTTGTTAAATAAGTTGAGAAGCCATGCACGCGCTCATCCTGTTCGTGTGTCTTCATGACAATATCAAGAGAGCTTCTGACAAAAGGTTTGATATATAGATAAGCCTATATTATTTTACTGATCTACCAGTTTAGTAACTGTTTCAAAAAGGATCATGCTATTATGTTTTTCTTGTTTCCTGCTTTGGGGAATAGGTTCCTGAGAAGTAAATAGAATCCATAATCCAGTTGGCATATATGTATCTCTATGTAGATAAGATAGATATAGTTGCAGGACAAGAACAATATAAACAACAACATAGAGACACTTTTAAAAGACATAAAAAATCAATTTCAGAGGAGCAATTAGAGACAGAAATGTAGTGTACTGGGGAGAGCTTTGGACCATGAAGACCATAAAGATCATGAGTTCAAATATGATTTCAGATACCTAGTAACTTTGTGACCCTAAGGAAATAGGTTTTATCTGTTTTATCAATTTTAAAATGAAAGGGGATAAAATTACCCAGCAGATTTTTAAAAAGTCTCATAAGAGATAATATTTGCAAAATTTACTTTTTATGGTACACATAGTAGGTACTACATAAAATGTTTATTTCTTTCCCCTTCTCCTTCCCAATGAGAAAGCACATTATTTACCTTTTAAAAGAGAAATATTGCATTCAGGATTCAGGATTTGTTTTGGATGTGAGAAAAACAGGGATTTGTTTTGGATGCCTACTATAAGTTTTTTTCCTGTTTTTTCTCAATTGAAGGTGAGAAATATAAAAGATAAATTTTTGTTAATTAACAAATAAGTTAATTTTTTTTCTGAGGTAATTAGGGTTAAGTGTCATACAGCTAGGAAGTATTAAGTGTCTGAGGCCAGATTTGAACTCAAATCCTCCTGACTCCAAGACTGGTGCTCTATCCACTACGCCATCTAACCACCCCTACTTGAATGTTTTTAAGACATTCATATATCAGGATATCAGATCTTGATGCTATGGTTTCTATTAAAATCATTTTAGTTTTATCATTTAAAAAATTATAGATTAGATGGTTCAGTAGAGAGACATTGGATTTGGAATCAGAAAATCTACATTTGAATCACAGTGATCTCAATTGCTGTTAGTCTGATCTTGGATATATTGTATGTCTTTTCTGCATCTCAGTTACCTTATCTATTAAATGGGAGAAAAAAGATTGGGCTTTGTGACCTCCAAAGTCCTATCTGTTTTTCAGGTTATGAGTTTATAATCCTATGTAATTAATTTTTTAACTCAACAAAGCAAACTTCTTATTTTAATTGGATTTCCCCAAAATACTTATTTTCTTCTGGGAAAAGAATGTGCTGATGAGCCTAGCACAAGTGTCCCAGTCCACTGGGCTGTCATGTTTCTTAATTACATTAATTAATAAATTCACATGCTAGTTAATAGTACATTTCCTTTGAGTTTGAATTAGTGAATTATTAGTCTTGTTGCCTTCAAATGAAGTGATAAAATCATGTGCCTAAGAGCCTAATAATTAGGGCCAGATGTTGGGCCCAGAGTAATTCCCAAGGAATTTTTTTGGGTTTCCATTTCTGTGCCTTCCTAGTAACACACATGCAGAGTCAAAGGGCTTTGAAGAGTATATGCATATAATAAGTAAATTGTTGTCCTACTCTTCATTGCTTGATTTGGAGTTTTCTCTTCACAGATCTTAGTGTTTGTCATTTCCTTTTCTAGCTCGTTTTTACAGGTGAACCCTCAGGATTCTCAGGGCTATAATGTAAGGGAAGATAACCTGAGCAAAATCCACAAACCCTTTATTCATAAGTGTCAAACAGAATCCTCAGGTGTGCAATTCTAAAAGAACCACAAATTAACAAAACTCTGAATATTCACTCTTAGCTACTAGTTTGATAATTAGAGCTAAGTACCCTTTTTACCTTACCTCTTTTATTTCCCTTTTTCTCTTGTAAGCCCTCTGAATTATAGGTTTCCCCTTCTTTCTGACTATTCTTTCACATGTTGGTATTCTTTTCCTTTTCCTCCTTTTATGGTAGTAGGGGGTTTCTTCCCTCCTTTCCTCTTCATTTGTACATGGTCACCTTATCAATTGTACTAGAAACTTCTACCAAAACTACACTATATGTTTTGCATAAACTTAGCCTAAATCACTCTTTGGTCCTTCTTTATTACCGTCTTAACTACATAACTACTACTTGAGAGATGGTCATGCAAATAGACTTTAAAGCAAGGGTCTTTAACCTTTTTTCATATTATGGATCCCTTTGGCAGTCTGGTGAAGCCTTCAGATTGTTTCTCAAGAAAATTATTTTAAAAGCATTAAATAAAATAAATAGAATTAAAAAAGCAAGCAATTTTAGTGAAATATATATATATATATATACACATATATATGTATATTTTTTTTACAAAGAAGTTCACAAATCTAGTTTAGGAATTCCTGCTCTGAATTTTTTCTTCACCTGTTTCTCAATCTGGCTAGTCGTAGCCATGTCTGTGAGTTGTGGAAGTACAATATTTCATGTAGAAGCCATTTGTATACAAAAGACTAATGTCAGCAACAGAGAACAATTAGTGAATTAATGAATTGTGCCAAATTTGATGATCCTTTTCACAAAGGTAATTGTTGATTTAAGAAATGCATTTTGCCTTGATGGTAGTATATTTATAAAAGAACATGTCTTTGCAGCTATTTTGCAGGCATGCTAGAACTTCAAAAGTGAATTAACATTTCACAACAGGGAACTGAGCTCAGTCAACCTTTCCTTTACTAGAACGGTAATAAAGTCATAAAGCTTTCCTTAAACAAGCAGTTACCAGTGGGAGGTGAAGTGTTAACATAAGCTCAACTAAGGAATTTATCAATCTTTTTTTCCCCCCATTATAGATACTAGTCTTAAAGCAGGGGTTCTTAATCTGGTGTCATTTCAAATAATGGTATTTCAATATAATTGCTTTCCTTTACAATCCTGTGTATGTATTTTATGCATTTAAAATTATTATTTTGACTAGGAATCCACAGACTTTGGCAGAGTATGGAAAGATATCCTGACACACAAAAAATTAAGAATCTTTATGAGAATATCTTAAGCCAACAAACATTCACATCAGTGTTTTGTTTGCTAGCTTGTTTTTGACTAGACATGTGATTTTATTGGTGTAGTACATTCCTAGGATGATGCAAATCTTTTCTACCAATGCAAATCTATATCTAATCTGAGTGTTTTCTGGGGGCACTAAGAGAGTAAAAGACATGCCCAGAGTTGCACAGCTATTTATTTGAGGAGGGAAGAAAACCCAGATTTTCCTCTGAGCCTGGGCATTATCCATTATGTCACTCTGCCTCTCAAAAAGTTAATAACTCAAAATGTTCACTTGTGCTAATGATTTGCATTTAAAACTTTTTCTCTTTTTAAAACTAGATTAGATATCTAGGCTAAAAAATTCAGTGGCTTGTCTCTTTTTGACCAGGACACTGATAAGCCCCATGAATTTAAATTTATGGATTCCCTTGTTACTGATATGCCACCTGGCTCCTTTGAATTATTGCAGTCACCAAATGAATTTTATAGTCCATTGGGGGCTGTCCATGCTTGTTAAGGTGATATTTCTATCGCTGGCGTAGCATGGAATCTCATCTCCTTCCTGGTGATCATTTTCCCCAATCAGCTGACTCTTATTTTCTTCTTGTAAGAGCCTCTAAACTATGTGGCTTGTATTTCTTATCAGCCCAGCCAAAATATAGCATTTGAATAAAAATTCCTATAACTGTAAGTTATCCTTCTGGGGATTATGTGTATTGTAGATAATACATCTGTAAAGACATGTCAAACCCAGGGGATCTCATGATGTATGAAGTGCACCTTCTCACTCTACTCTCTTTCTGATCTTGTGGACTATACTGCCTGGGTGAGCTTGAGATTTCCCCTTGATTTCCCTTGGTCTTAGTGGCATTTTCAAGAAAATTCTGCTTGCTTTTTCTGTTCCTCTTTTGTCCAGCCTAACATAAAAGGCTACTAGCAGCATGTGTGTCAAGGGTCAGGGAGGGAAGCCCGTTGCTTTCAAAAGCATTCTTCCAAACCCTGACCCATTATTCTTTAAGAGCCTCTGGATAATTTGCCATCAGAACATATAACAGAGCTTAAAATGTTTCCTTAGGAGCCTCTAATATTTAGCCCACTTTCCCCACCTTCTTCCCAAGCAAAATATGTTGTGCTTCATCCCCTCCCCACTCCAAATTGGGCAAATTTTGTGTGCCTTCTCAGCAATCTCCTTATTATCCTTCTTGTAGGCAGAGAATTGGAATGGGGTTATTTAAAGGGCAGTCATCAAAGAGGATAAAGAAAAAAAAGACTGAATTTACTACCCTCCCTTCCAATTTTAAACTCTTGCCTGTCACTTTCTTCAAACCCACTGCTTCTTGTGCTATTTGATCTCCATTTCTGGGACTCAAACATTGCTGTTTTGCTGTAGCAAGGAGGAAAGGCCTATGCTAATTATCTACTCTCTCTCTCCTATTAACACATAACCATGAGTCAATTATAGCAAAAAAAGTGTGTGTGTACATTCAGATAAAACAAAATATGGGAAGGACTTTTAATGAAACGCAGCCTGGTTCTATGCTCTAAAGCTAAATGATCCATAATCTTTGATTTTCTTAGATTCTTTGGCATGGACCAAGAGATCACACATTGTGAGCTGAAAGAGGTCATCTAAGTCCTCCAGCACAATGCTGTGAAATATGCTGCCAATGGGTCACTTGCAACCCACAACACTCCCTAGTATACCCTAACCATATAAAAACATTATTGGGAAGTATTTAACATAATTAAAAAATAGATAATACAAACATTTATCTTTTCTCAACCTTACCCTCTATTTTCCCATCTATAAAATAAAAGGTCTCAATGGTACTTTCCAGCTCTAAATCTATAATTCTAATTGGCTTTCCTTTGCTCCTTTACTTAGAAAAAAACAGTAACATTTGGAAATCTGTTTGTTAAAGGCCAGAGTTCAGCAGCTCCACTATGATAAAGTTCTCTCTTGCTCTAACATTCTTTCCCTTCTTATTCTCTTTGCCTGTTGGCTCTTCCAATGTGATCACCAGCCCTACAGATTTCCTCTTCCTGATATACTGGATCTGTTTGCAGCACTGACCACCATCCATAAGGCTTCTTTTCTATTCTAGTACTTAGTATGTTGCTCTCTTTCCCAGAGACGGTCTCCTTGATCATTTTACCAATGGCCACTGAAATCACAGTTATATTAATGAAAGTGAATTAGGGACTTGGAGTCCTTCAGTATTTCCTGAAAAAGTGAATCTAAGTGACAATACTGAATATCACAGTCTCTCTGGGCATTCCAACATTACACAATGAGAAAGAACCCAAGATCAGTGATGCTCCTTTGATCCAGGGTAAGTCTTCATAATCCCTAAGGATATCTACTACCTTCTTAGGATTTACAGTACATCATGGTCTGATTCAGATAAGAGATGCTATGTGTCATAATGAATAGAGCTCTAGAATCAGCATGAGGAAGACCTGTGTTAGAATTTTACTTTAGAATTAGCAGTGTGACCACAGGTAACTTGCTTAGCTTTTCTGAGTATCACTTTCCTAAGCTGTAAAATGGAGAAAATAATAGCATTTTCCTCAAAGATCAAATGAGACAATGTAGGCCAAGTGTTCTGCAAATCTTAAGGCACTACATAAATTCCAGGATCAAGCAAAAATTCTTTTCATATTTCTATAGTTCTCCAAAAAGCACTAGAGAAAACAGAGTACAATATTCTGAATCCTGCATTATCCTAGAGGCAGCCCTGAGTATATCATTACTTAAACATAAATATATTAGTTCAATGAATCAAATCAATAAACATTTATTAATGCCCACTATGTGCCAGGCACTGTGCTGAATGGTAGGGATACAAAAAGAGGCAAAAGGTAATCCCTTCCCTCAAGAAGCTTACAATCTAATGGAGAAGATAACATGCAAACAAATAATTACAAATAAAGCTATATAAGAAGAGTTCAACCTTAAATGGTTTAAAAAGCACAGGAACTTTGAGAACTTCCTGCATATATACATGCATACATACATACACAAATATATGTATGTATATATGTGTGTGTGAATATATGTGCACATGTGTGTAGTTATACATATATAAACATATACAGTTATGTATAAAGAATCCAGATCTTACATGTTCAAGAAAAAGAATAGCAACAAAATTTAATTTTAAATCTTTCATCATACTCAAGCAATGGTAATAAAAATTATTACTGTTTCTGAGGGATTACAAAGCACTTTATATACATTAACCCATTTGATTCTCACTGCAACTTTGATGACAGGTGTTATTATATACTTTTTACAAATGAGAAAACTGAAGATGGGAGAGATTAAGTGACATTCAGGAGCATAGAACTAGTAGATTCTGGAGGCAGAATTTGGGGGCATTATTTAAAGGTGTTTTGAGGGTTTTTGGAGAAGAGCTCAAGGAAATCCTTGCTTTTTCTTCACCATCTTGGCTCTGCCTCCTGGAGGCCTTGAGAAAGAATTTGAAACCCATTCTTTCTTGAATGCAAATCTAAGATTTACTCCATGCTAACAGCTGGGAGTTACAATGCTTAGACCTCTAGCCCAGTAGTTCAAATCTGACTTTAGACATTAGTTGAGTGATCTTGAACAAGTCACTTTACCCTGTTTGCCTCAGTTTCCTCATCTGTAAACCACTCCAATATCTTTGCCAAGAAAATTTCAAATGGGTCACAAGACACGACTGAAAAAATGACTGAACAGCAATAGTCACTCACTTTATGGAGAATCAGTGTAAAGACATGGACAAGAATAAGAAAGGACTGGGAGCTTCAGGGATGGAAGGACATCTCCCACTGATGTCATAACACATATGTTACCCACTTTCTTCTCCTGAACCATAGCCAGAGCTTCATGATATAGGTGAGCAAAGAAAGCAATCCATGGCTACATCAAGATGTCAGAGAAAGACAAGGTCAGGAAATGAGTACTTTCTTCAAAAGAAAAGACCATCCTGGGAAGTCATAAAATACTCCTCGATTCCCCTGCAGAAAGGTTATGCACACTGATGATAGGGGGGAACAGTGGTGGAACCAACACCAGACTCTAAATGAGAGGGTAACTCAGGAGCTAGACTATGTCAAGGATCAGGGTTTCTTCAAATAGAAAGGAGAGCAATAGAAAGCAGACAGGCAGTACTGCCATAGAAGCTCCAAGTCAGAAAAGTGGATGCAACCAGCAACATCCATAAAAGGAATACTTGCCAGATAGAATCTTCCTCCTGAAGGTTTCTTCAGCCTATGACATCAGGGTTCATTCAATCCTCTCTCCTATCATACTCTGATGCATTCTCACTCTCTTGCTCAGCTATGCTAATGCTACAGAATCTAATTCAGAGCTGCCTCTGGGCATGAGACCTCTCAATTTCCAATCCTAAAATCAAGAGAATGTGAAGGGGTAAAAAGAAGAATGGAAAGGAAAGAAATAGTGAAGTCACAGACCATCTGAAACTGGCAATGCAACTTATATTCAAGGAGGGATTAAGAAAATTTTCTCAGCTTTCTTCCCAGAGCACCATGGGCTTTGGATGTAGATTTTTAGTCTCAGAGTAAAGGTTCTAGTTTTGATTTTAGGAAAATTACTCCAGAGAGAATTTCCAGTCATCCACTGCAGAGGCTACATAAATCCTTGGGAATGTTTAAAGGATATTCAAGCCTAAGACAAGAGGTTACATTTGATGCCACAGGGGAAATTTTAACTTGTAAGATTTAATAATAGTTAACAATTATAAAGCCATTTAAAGTTTACAAAATGCTTTACAAACATTATCTCATTTGAACCTGTCAAAGAACATGGGGATTTGTTACTATTATTATAAACATTTTGCAGATGAAGAAACTGAGAGAGACTTCATAGAGATTAGAGGAGTTACCTTCTGGCTCATATCTTCAATATAGGTAGTATACTTACCCATAGGAAACAGAATTAGAGTTTGGCTCTGTAAGCATCCACACTATATTCATCATGTCCCCTGTCTGCCATGATTTAGCTCAAAGTGTTAAGGGATCATAGAGATCATTTAATCTAACCCCCTCATTTTATAGATGAAAAAAATGATTAACTTACTCATAGCTGTACTTCTTCCAAGTGCAAATTCAGTATTCTTATCACTGGATAAAGATCTTATTTCCTCCTAGCTTGATAATTATTTTCTTAGGACAAATTTTTTAAGATAGACCCTTTATTTATGAAAGGACATTGCTCCCAATTCTTCAACTCCATAACTTTTAATCCTGAACCATTGATTGCTAGAGACAACCAGCTGCATAGGGAGCAGCTAGATGGTGCAGTGGATGGAACATTGGATCTGGAGTTCAAATCTTACCTCACATACTAACTGTGTGACCCTGAGAAAGTCCTTAACCCTGTTTGTTTTAAGTCCCTCATATATAAAAATGATCTAAAGAAAGAATGGCAAACCATTCTAATAACTTTGGCAAGTAAGCCCCAAATGGGATCATAAAGAGTTGGGCACAACTGAAAAATAAGTGAACAATAAGGTAGTTTCATGAGAAATGAGTCTGGAAAAAGCAGCAAGTGATATTCTTAGCTCAGAGTCATCAATGAATAGCTTTCCCCTTGGAGCCCTGTTATTATTCAACTACATATTAGCATTTTACTTGGTGCCATACTTAAGGAAAAAAAATACATTCATATGTTTGTTTAGGGGGTTTACAGTTTTAAAAGAAGGCCTACTACACTGGAGATACAACTGTCTGGGAGGATTCATGAAACCAGGTCCAGAGCAGCTTGCCAGCATTAAAGATAAATCATATGCAAGAATTTCTAGGATTTTCATGTTTGGTCCTCTGGCCATTCAAATGCAAGCAATTCTATTGTATTTCACAGAATTCCTCCTACCACTTCATTTAAATATAACTTTCTTCTATCTTCCCAGGTAGGGGGAAGTTAAACAGTTACTCTAGTTTACACATCTGTGTGAGTGTGATGGTGTTAGGTGGTGGTGATGAACTGATTGATCCCTAGCCATTTCCCCCTTACTTCCTCAGAGCTTTCTCTTTGCAATTTAAGTGATTAATGCTTGGAAAGGGACTGTGGTATACTTGTCTGAAAGTTAGGAGAGAAATTTATAAGTTTTGCTATTTTGTTCCCATGAATCATTTAGCTTTGCCATAGAGCAGCAGGGAGATTTAGGGAAGATTCCATCCTGGGTCACTAGATAAAATCATTTTCTTAATTGAAAAAAATTGAAGAATTCAGTCTCATTTTAACTATTGATTTTATCTTTGCTGCAGCAGCTAGGTGTCAAAGTGGTTAGAGTACCTGGTCTAGAATCAAGAAGACTCATCTTCTTAAATTCAAATTTAACCTAAGACATTTACCAGCTGTGTGACACTGAGTAAGTCACTTAACCTTGTTTGCCTTAATTTTCTCATCTGTAAAATGATCTGGAGAAAGAAATGGCAAACCACTCCAGTATCAACGCCAAGAAAACCCCAAATAGGTCATAAAGAGTGAAACATGATTGAAAATGACTGAAAAAACAATAAACTATCTTTCTGATAAACCTCAAACTGGTATAGAGGTGGTACTGAATTCTTTCCAGCTTGTGAAGAACACATGCTGTCAAGATTGATCAAGAGAAGGCTTTGAATATATAAGTGCAGACAAGGACTTTGCATTTCTTGTCCAACTTGTCAAATTAGAGATATCATTATCATAAGAATGGACAAGAGGAGGTGCTTTTTCTTTCAGTTCTTCAGTTATAAGTGGATCCATTGTGGAAATCATCAAGTAAAGTGAGATAAATTAGGAATTGCCTTGGGGGAGCAGCCACACTTAATGAAATCATAGACCCTTAAAATATAGAAGTTAGATAAAATGGGAGCCAGAAACTCAGCTTAATTAACTTTTTCCCAAAAATATCATACCATGTAGCTACTCTGGGTTTCCCTTTCTCCATTACAAACATCCATTCTTTCTCATATTTTTATCTTCAGGTCCTGCTACATGTCTACCATATTACCTCACCTCATTTGCTTAAAAGCGATAATATCTGTCAGCTTTTTTCAATCTTACCAGATGAATTGATTTTCTTTACTTTTTAAGATTAAATTATGAAATCATTAATGAATAAAAAAATCTAATAATCATTTTCTAAAAATCAATATCCAAAATTATTTGACAGGAAAGCCTAAAAATTGGCAGAGGATTTTGAAATAAAGCAAATCCAAGAGCATTTTTTAAAGTTCTGCAATGCTAGGACACAATCAACCCATGATCATTATCACTACTTCCAATAATACTACAATGATCATGAGTGGTATAAGGATACTGCCTGAGCATTAGATAGATAATATTTATACTGATAGTAATACTTTCCCTCAATCTCATACTGAACCATTATGTATTATTATTTCTTGTGGTCTTTAAGGAGTCTTATAGCTATTGACTTCTCATTCTGGGTTGAGTGACAGGACTTTAGGAGCTTCTAGGAAATAAATGTCCAAAATTGAAATGCTTATAAAAGTTTCTTGAGTTTGTACAAAAAGATTGGATACTAAGACCTATCAAGTGTCATTGTAGAAAGGTACAAGAATCAGCTGGTATCATTAGCTGATAGTTAACTTTTTATTATTATGAATATTATTTCATTATTGTGAAATAATATTCGTTATTATGAATATTTACACCTTGATAATCAATAGATGCTGCAAATCAGTATTTGATTTATTGTTTTATTGATTGTCTAGAATTAAGAAAGAGGTGGAGAAAAATGTTAATAATACAAATTGAATGTATGTCATGTATTAAGAGTTTCTTGTCTTCTAGGCACTGAACTAATCACTGGGCTTACAGAAAAAAGCAAAAAGTCATTGCTTCCATGTAGCTTACATTTGAATGTAAGAGACAATAATATAACATATCTATTGTATATACCTAAGTATGTATACTTAGGTATATACAATCGTTATATAGAGCAGAAGGAAATTAACCTTAAAAAGGAAGCCACTTGGTTGCTAATGAAACAGGAAAGAATTTAAGTGGAATTTTGGAGGAAGTTGGAGGGCAGGATTGAGAAAATGTTGATCTTGGAAGATGGTCAGTGAAAAAGCACAGAGATGGTAGATGGAACATCATGTGTAAATTACAACAAAGAAGCCCAATATAAGCTTTCACTGGAAACATCAGAATGTGCATAATTTCTCAGTCTTGTCTATAGTAACTTAGTTCTCTTATTAACACAAAGCTAACAAAGCATGCGGCATAGAGCAAATTTGTTACACAGAAAAAAGAATATAAAAAGACTCAATATATAGATCACAGTATCTTATTAATCTGTTTTGTGTATCATGGATTCCTTTGGCAGTCTGGTAAAGCCTAATGATCCCTTCTTTGAATATTTTGAAAAGCATAATGCAAAATATAAAAAAAATTATGGAAGAAACCAATTATATTGAAATATAGATGTATTTTTCACTCATCAAATTATCTGAACCCTTAGAAATTCATATACCCCAAGTGAAAAATAACTGTCCTAAACATTCAAGAAAATCTTCCCCTTTCTTGAACTCTGCTTCTCCCCAGGGTCATAAATATATAATTCAGACATATAGAACTACCTTTTGGTGGAAGCTCACTCATTCACTATTCCTTCTTCCTTCCTCCCTTCCTTTTTTCCCTCCCTTCTTTCCTTCCTTCATTCCTCCTTTCTTTCCTTCCTCCATTCCTTTCTTTCTTTCTCTCTCCCTCTCTTCCTTCCCTCCTTCCTTCCCTTCCTTTCTTCCCTCTTTTCCTCCTTTCCTTCCCTCCTCCCTCCCTTCCCTCCCTTTGTTCCCTCCTCCCTCCCTTCCCTCCCTTCCTTCCTTCCTTCCTTCCTTCCCTCTCTTCCTTCCCTACCTTCCTTCCCTCTCTTCTTTCCTTCCTTCCTTCCTTCCTTCCCTCCTCCCTTCCTTCACTCTTCCCTTCCTTCCCTCCCTTCCTTCCCTTCCTTCTCTCCTTCCTCCCTTCCCTCCTCCCTTCCCTTCCTTCCTCCCTTCCTTCCTCCCTTCCTTCCCTCTCTCCCTTCCTCCCTTGCTTCCCTCCCTTCCTCCCTCCCTCTCTTCCTTCCTTCCTTCCTTCCTTCCTTCCTTCCTTCCTTCCTTCCTTCTTCCCTCTGTTCCCCAATCCCTCCTTCCCTTCCTTTAACAGGGAAAAGAACAAACTCTTAAAATTTCTACCAAATATGTAAATCAATCCTTACTTTTCCTATGGATGTAGATAAAGAATTACCTATGGTTCTGCCCCTCTCTCTCACTCTCAGCATGGAAAGCGTTCTGAATTGATAGAGTTAGTCCCCTTGACAAGACTTGCATTATCCACACAGCTTAGTATTATGTAATGAAGTAGGTAAGTTCTCTTCATTATGGCTCTGGGTCTTCCTGCTTGTTGCCAGCCCCTTCTCTGGTCTGAAGTTCCCTGCCATAAGAATCTCTTTTCCCCCTTCAGTGTTCCATCACTTTTCTACTTATACAATTTGCCATTTTTTTTTCTTTCCATGTCACATAATTCCAGTGCTTACTACCTCTTTGTGGGTTAAATCTTCTATTGCTTTGCTGAACTGCTGCTACTATTACTCTTTAATCAGCAAAGAGTTGTATTCGTTGGGAAATGATCCAGGTGTAGTCATCATATTTCTTGGTCTTTTGTTTATTAGACTCATGACCTCACATATATTTCATCCCAAGACCCTCAGCCAGCTAGGCATAGACCTCTCTGAAGATCAGGGACATTATTTTCTCAATGATCTCCAGCCTTCATTCTTAGGACAAGTAGAGGAATGAAATTCCATTTATCTTTTGACTCAGGATGTAGACAGAATATCCTCAAATTTTAAGAACCCCCTTCTAAATAACTTCAGAAAAAAATTGTACAGCTTTTCATTCACTTGTTCAATTCTTCCCAAATATCTTTCTCTTCCTCTATGCTCTTTCTTCCCTAACTATACAAAGTCATGGAAACAATAATGAATCCAAAAGAAATCTCAGTATACACTTTAAACACCAAAGAAGCAAAAGACAAAAATGATGAACACTGACAAATATTCTGTCTCATCCTATATTCCTATTACATTTCATTTCTTTAGTTCACTCAGGGATAATCAGAATCTTGGGAGAAGGAAAGCTAAATTATACTAACCAAACTGGCAAGAGTCAGCTGCTTTCCTTCTTCAAACCTTGCTACTAATTTTTCTCTCTTCTTAAAACTTAGAACATTTAACATCTGTACAGAGTACTTTAACACTTAACTATGTACTAATAGTAAATATATTTATATTCCTTCCATGTTAATGTGTGTATACATATACCTGTACATGGATATATGTACGTGTATGTGTGTTTAACTTTATAATTGTCTTAGAAAGTGGTCAAGGTATATATACATTATTTTCCTCATTTTCTACATGAGGAAATTGCAATTGAAAAAAATTGTCCAGATTTTCCTAAGTAAATGTTAGAACAGAGACTATGATATTTTTTGAGAGGCAGCACTGTGTCATGGTTAATATATAGATCAGATCTTGACATCAAGGAGATTTGGGTTCAAAGCCTACTTAAGTTATCCACCAACTTGACCTCTCTGAAGTTCAGTTTCATTATTTTTACAATGAGAAAATGGAACTTTCTGTCTTCTAAGGTCCTTTTTAGCTCTTTATGTATGATTCTTGTTCAGTGTTTTAATCTAGTTAATTATAGTCTTCCCCATTAAAAGGAAATCTGTGTTGTTTTTATTGTTCATTTCTTCATGACCCCCATAGACCATCTCAAATGATATAGTCCAAAGCTTTGTCTTGGCAAAGCTACTGGAGTAGTTTACCATTTCTTTCTCCAGTGGATTAAAACAGGCAAAGGGTAAATAACTTGCCCAGAGTGACAGAGTTAGTAAGTATCTGCAGTAGAATTTCAGTGTAGGTCTTCTTGACTCTAGGCTTCGTACTCTATCCAATGAGCCACTTAGTTATGTATTAATAAACAATATATAATTTATATATTTTGTAGAAATTCTAAAAATTTGTTCTTTCCCATTTTTTTTTTGCTGAGGCAATTGGGGTTAAGTGACTTGCCCAGGGTCACACAGGTAGGGAAAGTTAAGTATCTGAGTCAGATTTGAACTCAGGTCCTCCTGACTTTAGGGCTGGTGCTCTATCCACTGCACCACCTAGATGCCCCTGTTCTTTCCCATCTTGAAAAAGGAAGGAAGGAAGGAAGGAAGGAAGGAAGGAAGGAAGGAAGGAAG